>JAJTUV010002374.1:0-150594 GCA_021653895.1 Mastomys natalensis | reverse complement strand
AAAAAAAAAAAGCAGACTCCAAAATGACAAAAATAATCCCATCTCAATAGAATCAAATCTTAGAATAAGTCTACAATGATGTGCAAGACCTATAGGTTAGGGCTGGAGAGAGGCTCAGTGATTAAGAGTGTTTGCTGTTCCTCCAGAGGACCAAGGGGTGGCTTCCATCACCCACATCAGGTGGCTCACGACCACACATAACTCCAGTTCCAGGGGATCGAACACCCTCTTCTAGCCTCCATGAGTACTCACATGTACATTTGCATATGTACACACAAAGACACAGCACACATACACATAAATACAATATAAAATAGAAATTAAAACAGATCCAGAGGCTGAAAAATCTCAAGTACGACAGCTTGACAATGCAAGGCATTAAAGAAGGCAGACAAGATGGATACCCATATGCTCGGTTCTTACATCGGAAGCCTCAGTGTCTGCCATTGTCAGTTCTTCTTGGACGAATGAACACCTTAATACAGTTGACAAGCTTGTTTCCAATCTCCTATGGAAGATCGAACAACTTAGATACACAAATTATTTTGAAAGAGGATGATGACATTGGAACATTCACTCTGCTTGAATTTCAAGAATAATCTGTGACTCTAAAAATAGGAAGCAATTTTTATCCTTTATAAATGGACATGTAAGGGGCAGGACACATGGCTCAGCAGTTAAAAGCACTGGCTTTTAGAGGACCTGGGTTGATTCCCAGTACCCACACCATAGCTCACAGCCACCTGTGTCTTCCAGGGGTCTGCTGCCCTCTTCTGGCCTCCCTGGGCATCAGACATGCATATGACGCCCAGACATACACACAGGCAAAATATTCATACGCATAAAATAAAATAATAAAAACTTATGCCAGGCAGTGGTGGCGCATGCCTTTAATCCCAGCACTTGGGAGGCAAAGGCAGGTGGATTTCTGAGTTCGAGGCAGCCTGGTCTACAGAGTGAGTCCAGGACAGCCAGGGCTACACAGAGAAACCCTGCCTCGAAAAACCTAAAATAATAATAATAATAATAATAATAATAAAACTTAATTTAAAAAATTAAACATGGAAATGATATCCAGGTGAAATGTTGCATCTCTGAGATCAGCCTGTTCTTCTCAAGGTGAATTCTTCAGAAACCTGATACTTGATGTAAGCTTTGTTAGAGAGACACAGTGGTGCTCACACACTATGTCTGCATTGGGGATGCTGATCGTTCTTAGTTTTTAACCGAGACATAAAAATAGAGAGGACTTTGAACAAAGGCACATTAAGTGGAGATAGCAGATAATTCCACAGCGTGTTCTGATCTGAAAGACCGCAGCTCTGCCAGGAAGAGATGAAAAGTCTGGGTTGTGCATCCACGGGAACACAAAGTGTATCCTGGGGGCTGAGGGCAGCCAGGGATCTCAGTCTGTCTTGGACATGCTTCTGAAGAGCTTCATCACTTCCTTCCAAGGACAAGATGAGCCCTTCCTATCATCACTCTCATGACACTGGAGATCCAGCTACCCATAAACCTTTCCTGTAACTACCAGAGCAGTCAAACAAACAAGGCAGCCTTGTGGACGAACATTGGCACCATGTGACGGGTCGCAGTCATTCACTTATATTTATAGAGTCATTGCTCTCTGGTTGTCTCAATGTCTCTGCAACGCCGCAGATTCCCTATTGTCTTTCTCCCTTTCTTTCTTTCTTTCTTTCTTTCTTTCTTTCTTTCTTTCTTTCTTTCTTTCTTTCTTTCTTCACTCAGTCTCCTCTTCCCCTCCTCCCCCACCTCACCACCACCATCATCATCTTCTTCCTCCTCATCTTCTTCCTCCTCTTCCTCCTTCCCTCCCCCTCCTCCTTCTCTCCTCCCCCTCCCTCTCCTTTTCCTTCTCCTATCCCCCCTCTTCCCCTTCCTCCTTCCCTCCTCCTCCCTCTCCTCTTCCTTCTCCTCTTCCTTCTCCTCCCTCTCCTTTCCTTCTTCAGTGCTGGGAATCTTCAAACATGCTAGTCACGTGTGCTAGTACCGAGCTCCAGGCTCAGCGTACCTTTTCCTGTCGAGCCAATTTAGTGACACTACTCTGCGCCTTTCTGCACCAACAGAAGTAAAAGGTCCCACAGTCCATCTTATCAGCCCAGGGAAGGAAACTTTCTGGTTCCTGCCCACTGCCTGCGCCATCCCTCCTATTACCCTCGGCAGGCCTCACTGAGAACAGAAGACCTTCCCAGGAGGAGGAGCTGAGCCCAAAGGACTCAAGGCTCTGAGTGGGACTTGTGTATTTAATGGTTCTTCAGCCCCAAGGCACTGAGAAGTTCCAGACAACCTGTGAGGAACCTAGATTTTTTATAAGATGGGCTTCTGCCTGCAGCGGGTGTCTCTAGCTGTTGGAAGCCTTTGCTACAACAACCCCAGTTCCAGCTTCCTTACGCTTTCTTAACTGATCTTTAATTTCCCACTCCAGGTGTGACCTCAGGGTTTGTCCGCTTGAGCAGCGAGGATAAGCAATAGGTATCAATACTTTGACACACACGAGAGATGTGTTGTAAAGGTAAGGCTCACAGCCTTCTTACTCTTTCTAGAAAAATAAAAGCGCAACCACACACTCTTTTATTTTCCTATAGCTTCCAGTCAAGAAGACAGTTAATGTCTGACCCAGTTCTGAGGGCCCAGCAATTAACACTTTTGTTCAACTAGTGTATATTTATTGCTAGTGAACTAGGAGACAAACACTAAGCAAGGAGGCAGGGATGTGAGAATCTTCTCATCATTAAAAAAGTTACATTCTAACAATGGTGTGGGCTACTGAATAAATCAGAACTCAGTTCAAGGTCTGCCTTTTGTAACTTTTGCAAGACTTTTTTTTTTTTTTTTTTGCAAAATAAAAACAAATAAACAAGCAAACAACAACAACAACAAAAACCCAAGCAAATAAACAAACAAAACCCAACCCCCTCTCCAAAAAAAAAAAAAAGGAGTAAAGAGCAAATAGCTGGATTAATAAGCACATACTTATTAATATTCGCACTTGGGAGGTGGAGCGGAAAGATTAAGGATTTGAGACCATTCCGGGCCAGTAGAAAAGAAACAAACAAGTTCGCTGCTGTCTTCATGGAACTGGCGTTCTAGAGAGGGGGACACCAAGAGCGTGTTGGAAGAATACAGAATTATTTGATGGAAAGAGATTGAGTAGGGATGGAAAGATGGACGGATGTGAGCAGAAAAAGGCTTCCCAGTGTACCAGGTAAAAAGCCATCACCGCCTGCTGGAGAGGAGGGAAGGTGAATTGTAGAAGCACCTGAGGGTGAGACTCCTTCTGAAACCTTAGGGAAGGTGAATCGCACCTCAAGCAGTTTCTTCCCTCTCCTCCTTCCTCTTTCTTCTCTTCATCTTCCTTCCCTTTCCTTTTATTTTGGTTTCCTTTTTTTTTTTCCCCCCGAGACAAGGTCTTACTATGTAGCTCTGGCTGTCCTGAAAATTACAACAGAGATCAGGCTAGCCTCGAACTCACAGAGATCCACCTGCCTCTGTCTCCCGCGTGCTGGGATTTAAAGGGGTGTCTTTTTTTCTTCTTCCTCCTCTTTCTTATGATTTGGAAAAAAGTTCATTCTTCGGTCGACAGAGATAAAGTGCGCCTTTAGCGGTGAACATACTCTTATTTTACAGACGAAGAAAGCAAGTTTCAGAAAGGATGCAATAACTTGTTCCAAGTCACCCAACTAGTTGGGATGAACAGGGTGACAGAAGTAGCGTTTGTCGAGCTTCGGTTGGTTGCAGCCAGGGCGAGCGGGCGGGCGGGCGGACGGGCGGGCGGGAGGTGGCTGCGGCCCCGCCCTGCCTCTGGCCCTTCCTCCCGCCGCCTCCCGCGAGGTCACCCGTGGGCTGGCTGTGATGGGCGGCTCACACTCCCAGGGTCGCGGCCCGGGGCTCGCGTGGGAGACGCCCCCGACAGCCGTGGATGCCGCGTGAGTCAGCGCAGGGCGTGGGGCTGGGGACTCAGGACAGGGACGGGCGCCAGACAGGGTGGGGGTACTCGCTGAGACCCGTCAGGGCCTGCGGGGTCCAGGGACGGGGATGTGGCGCTTGTGGCTCCCAAGAATTCCCTCTTGTTTGCGGCGAGTTTCATGATGACCTCAGAGAAGGGCAGCATTGTAGCTGCAGTAAGTGCTTTGTTCCGGGACAGCGACAGCTGGGGACAAATACCATTAAAGAGTCGGTGGCAGGGAACTCGGTGCGGGACGTAGTAAAAGTTGGCTGTGTGTGGGGAGAGGGGAACATGTTGATAAAAGAATTGTTGAAACAGTTTAAACTCTCTCTCTCTCTCTCTCTCTCTCTCTCTCTCTCTCTCTCTCTCTTTCTGTGTGTGGTGTGTGTGTGTGTTTTCGCACGAGTGCGCGCACACGCGAGTGCATGCTGGAGGTGGCTCTTTATTTCCAGCAAACCTCAACCCTAGTTTGAGGGAGATAGACACTATGGGATGGCAAGGGTTTTCTTTCTTTCCTTAAAAAAAAAACCAAAAAAAAAAAAACCAAACATCTTTTCAATGGAAAACAGCCTCTTGGTATCCAAATACTAAATACATTATTTTTACTTCCTACTATTTAAAAACTTTTTTTTTTATACTTATTTATTTGTGTCAGGGCACACACGTGGAGGCCAGCTTGCTTTCCAGCAAGTGGGTCCCTGGAGTCCAACTCAGGTTAGCAGGCTTAGTAACAACATTCTTTACCTACTGAGCCACATGTCACCAGCTCTGGACCTCCTAATATTTACATAGGGTTACAAATCTAAATGTAGTTTGAACAACTTGTTAATAGAAAGGATAGTTGAGATTCAGTGAGCATGTAAGATTTGTAAGAAAGCTTAATAATTGCTTCGTGCTATTTAGTCTCCAAGAACACTGAATTGGTTTCTTGTATTGTTATATTCTACCAGTAAGTAAACTGAAACACGGAGAAATCAAGTAATTTGTCCAAGATCACCTAGTTAGAAAGTAGTAGAGCCCAGGGTGTCTCACTTCAAAGCTCCTGTTGCAACTTCTTCCCCCCTGAGAAAGGTGGGGGGGGGAAATCAGATTTTTAGTTCACTTGACAGAACCCCATCTCACCCCCCCTTTCTTTCATTTTCCCTGAATAAGGAAGAAATCTGAATTGGCATTGCTTAATACAAAGATATAAAATTGCTAAAGTTGGCTTAACTTTTAAGAAACAAACATAAGCCTGGTAGTGGTGGAAGACACCTTTAATCCTAGCACTCAGGAGACTGAGGCATGTGGATCTCTAAGTTTGAGGCTAGCCTGGTCTACAGAGTTCCAGAAGAGGCAGGGCTACACAGAGAAACCCTGTCTCGAAACAAACAAACAAACAAACCAAAAAGAGAAAAACAGGAGGTTGCAGAGATGGCTCAGTGATTAAGAGCACTCCTTTTGCAGAGGATCTGAGTTTAATTCCCAACACCAAAATGGTGGTTCAGAAACATCCAGAACATTCCAGGGGATCTGACATCCTCGTCTGATTTCTTTGGGCACTAGGCACAAATGTGGTGTTCATACATACATGTTGGCAAAACACTCATACTCATGAAATACAAAATAACTCTGAGAAAGATAGAGACACACAGATACACACATGTGCACACACACACACACAGATAGAGAGAGAGAGAGACAGACAGACAGACAGACATACAGACAAATGAGTGTGTCTGTAGGGGTAGGAATAGCTGTGTCTTTAATTCCAGGGTCTGTTCCTTGACAGCTGGCGGACTTTTATCTATTTATTAACGTCTCTGGGTCTCAATTTCATCATTTGTAGAACGGTAGAAACAGCTTCGTGGGCTGTTCTGAGGTTGGTAGATGATTGTGTGAATCACAGCCATTTTTATCTATGAACCACTTTATCTGGAACATACAGTTTATCCTCTCAACTAAGGCGGAGCAGCCAAATGCTCTTTGTGAATGGTGGTCAGGTTTACTGTGTAGTTTGGAAGTAAACAGTGAACCAATTCACTGGCAGCATTTGGAGAAATGAAGGTGCATGTGAGTTCAGCTACTGGGTTGTTACGTCATCAGTTGTTAAATTATCTAGTGGCTTGCTATTCCCCTGGAGGTTCTTCATGTACCTTCTATGTATGGCCAAACGACTAAAATTGACCAATGCAAATGGCGGCCATCTTTGGTGTTTGCTTAGGAATACAGCCTCTCTTCACTTCAATTAAGAAGGACAAGGAGATATAAGTCAGTCGTCTACCACTGGCTTGTCTAGGCTCTGGGCTTCATCCTCAGGACTGGAATTTTTAGTCTCATCAGAGTACACAGGCTCTCATCAGTGAGACAGTCTTAGCAGACACATGGGACTACCACTTAAAGACCCCTTAGAAGCCAAGCGTGGTGGTGCACACCTTTAGTCCCAGCACTTGGGAAGCAGAATCAAACAGATCTCTGTGAGTTTGAGGCCAGCCTGGTCTACAGAACAAGTTCCAGGACAGCCAGGGCTACACAGAGAAACCCTGCTTCAAGAGGAAAAAAAAAAAAAGAATGGACTCTTTAGAAAGATAAGATTTCATAAGCAAAAAGTATTCTTTTCATCCAAGCACTGCTGAGGGGAAGCACATGCCCGAAGTCTCTCCAGGGTCTCCGAGAGAGCAAGGACTCATTGTTCACATGGGTCCCTTCAGACTTCCTGTCGGACGTGTGGCTGCCCTGGATAACGCTGACCTCAAGGACGTCTCCTTGAAAGTCACATGACTAATGCACTCAAAGGCATTTTCTTTTGAGGGAGAACCTGTCTTTGAGAATGGTCACAGTTCCACAGTTTGTATTTCAGATAAAGCTTTTGCAAGAACTCAGCTGAGAAATACAAAAGAGGAGAGACGTGCATGGAAACAAATGTCTGGCTTAAGGTCCACTTCATCAGTGTTTAGAGTTTAGTCGCTGACCTTCTCTAAGCCCAGGGCTTGGATAAAATTCTAGAGACTGAAGAGATGGTTTAGTGGTTAAGAGAACTGACCGTTTGTTCTTCCGGGGGCCTCGGGTTTGATTCTCAGGTCCCACACTGTTGCCCACAACTCTAACTGCAAGCTGAGAATCTGATGCTCTTTGGCTCTTTTGACTTTCCCAAAGCATCAGGCATGCACACAGTGCACAGATGTGTGAACAGGCAAAAGAATAGAAAATAAATTTTTTAAAATTTGCTGGATATTGGTGGTGTACACCTTTAATCCCGGCCCTCAGGAGGCAGAGGAAGGCAGATCTCTGAGCCCAGGACAACTAGGGCTATGCAGAGAAATCCTGTCTTGAAAAACAAAACAAAAAGCTGGAGGATTTTCATTCATTCATTCATTCATTCATTCATTCCTAGGGACTCTCAGGACTGAGAAAGAACAGATTTAGGGTCAGGCAGACCTGGGTTAGAATTCCTGTGACGATGCATTGAGGACACTTACTTTAGGACTCTTGAGAAATACCTGCCCTGGCTTCCCAGTGCTGGCTTGCAGGGTGCATGGCCAAGCCTGGTTTTATGCAGAGCTGGGGATTGAACCCATGGCCTCAGGTTTGCCCTCAGGCTCTCTCTCAACCAAGTTGCATCACCAACTCAGCCACCTCTGAGCTTTTTTTTTTTCTTTTTTTTTTTCCTGTGAGCAAGCACAGGCTGGGATTGACTGCAGCGGTGCGCCACCGCTGGCCGGCTCCACCTCTGAGTTTTTAATTCAGGCAATTTCTAGTCTTTTGAGGAAGAAACTACCAAGAAGATAGGCACCCCTTTCGTGTGGGATAGTTTGCTTCACTGTTTGAAACATCTCCCCTACCCCACACCCAACCCCTCCACTCCCACTTCTCTGGCTGATTGCTTTCGGCAGTATGTCCATGGTGGCTTTTCTAAGAACAATGAGAGATTTGTGTGTGTGTGTGGGGGGGGGTTGGAAAATGACATAAAACAGAGCCTATGATTTATAAATAATCACTGGTTCTTATTTAGCATGTCTGTCTGAAATATAAGATATGCACCTGTTAAATTTCGAAACCAGTCTTTCCATTTGGGATTTAGTGAATAATGGGCTAGGTCAGTGACCAATCGTGTGTGTGTGTGTGTGTGTGTGTGAGTGTGTGTGTGTGTGTGTGTGTGTGTGTGACCAAGTATGTGTGTGTGAGCAAGTGTGTATGTGTGATCAAGTATGTGTGTGTATGTGTGACCAAGCGTGTATGTGTGTGCTCAAGTGTCTGTGTGTGTATGTATGTGTAACCAAGTGTGTGTGTGAGAGACCAAGCATGTGTGTGTGAGAGACCAAGCATGTGTGTGTGAGAGACCAAGCATGTAGGTGTGTGTGACCAAGGGTGTGTGTATGAGTGTGTTGAATGTGGTTATCACTTTTGTGTGTGTGTATGTGTGTGAGTGAGGTTATCACTTCTGTATGTGAGGAACTGGAAATAGTCATAGTCACATACTCTGTCAAGTAGCTACTGAGTAGGAGAGCAGGCACAACTTCCGCAAACTCTTCCCCTCTGGGGCTAGGTCCAGCTGCACCCCATCTTGCCCTCACTCCACACCCTCTCCCAGTTGGCACTTATTCCAGGATTAAACACAGGAACAAAGGAAAACAATAATAAAAGGGCACAGCTGCTGGGTCATCTGGAGTCTGAGCTGGTGAGGTGCCAGAGAGGGCTACACTACAGAAAGTCATTAACCTGAGGCCAGAATGAACCGGTACAATCTGTGTGGGGCAGCCTTCTGACGAAGCTCACTCTAGCTATGGGGGGTGGGAGGTGGACGTGCTTTTTTTATTTTTCCGTTTCCCACATTGTGGTCAGAATTGATACTAAAGTTCATGATTCTTATCGTGTGTGTGTGTGTGTGTGTGTGTGTGTGTATACACGCGTGTGCGTCCCATGTGCTAGTATATGCACATGCATAGTTTTACATTTGTAAGTATGTGATTCAGTAACACTAATAATGTGTACAATCATAACCGCTGTTAAGACCCTTTCCACAACCACAAACAGATTCTGCACTCATTGAGTGATGGCTTCCATTCCTTGTCACCTAGCTCCTGGGAACCTTTGGCCAATTTTTTGGTCCGTATCTGCCTATCCTAGGTCCCTCATACAAATCGAATCATACAATATTCTTCCTGTGCCTGTGTGATGGTTTGTATATACTTGTCCCAGAGAGTGGCACTATTAGGAGGTGTGGCCTTGTTGGAATAGTTGTGTCACTATGGGCGTGGGCTTCAAGACGCTCACCCTAGCTACCTGGGAGCCAGTCTTCTCCTAGCAGCCTTCAGATGAAGATGTAGAACTCTTAGCTCCTCCAGCCCCATGTCTGCCTGGACATTGCCATGTTCCCATCTTGATGATAATGGACTGAATCTCTGAACCTGTAAGCCAGCCCCAACTAAATGTTGTCCTTAAAAGAGTTGCCTTGGTCATGGTGTCTGTTCACAGCAGTAACACCCTAACTACCCTAACTAAGACAGTCTGGCTTGTTTCACTTAGCATGATGTTTTGAGATCTGTTCATGTTGTAGTATGTATCAAAATGAATAAACTGTGACTCAAATGTATATGCAAGTACACTCTGTGTGTGTGTGCGCGCGTGTGCGTGTGACATTCTTTTTCTTCATTCATTTGTGGGTGGTCACATGAATTGACTCCTCATTTTAATTATTGTGAATAATTCTACTTTAAACAGCCAAGCACAAGTGAGACCCTGCTCTAGATTCTTTGGGCTGTGTGCGCAGGAACGTTAGAACTACTGAGTGACTCTGTTTAATTTTGTGAGGTTTCCCAAAGTGGCCACAGCATTTTACGTTGTCATCCTGCAAGGCACGAGTGTTCCAGTTTCTCCTTGCCCTTCTCCATGCTTATAATTTTCATTCTTTTTTTTTTTTTAATTACATGAGTACTTGCCTGCATGAGTGTATGTCTCCATGTGTGTGCAATGCCTGCAGGGGTGGCCAGATTCCTTGGAACTGGAGTTACGGATGGTTGTGAGCCCTTGTGTTAGTGCTTGGAACTGAACCCCCCTGGTCCTCTACAAGAGCAGCAAATGTTTTTGACTACTGAACTCATCTCTCCATGCCCCCTCCCTTCTTAAAGATTATTTTTATTTCGTGTATATGAGTGTTTGCCTGCATGTATCTATGTACCCCATGGGCATGCCTGGTGCCTGAGGAGCCCAGAGGAAGGTGTAAGGTTCCCTGGAACTGGAGTTATGGGTGGTTGGTTGAGAGTCAGGATGTGAGTGCTGGCAATGGAACCCCAGTCCTCTAGAAGGACAGCAAATGCTTTTAACTAGCGAGCTGTTTGTAAGAGCCATTCTCATAGCTGTGAAGTAGTGCTGAATTTGATTTCTCTTTGCATTTCCATGATCATTAATTGTATTCGTTATCTTAATAAGCCGATAGAAGGGTGGTTTATTTTGGCTCATGGTTTGAGGTTACAATCCATCCTGGCAGGGAGGACTTAGTAATAGAAGCATGAAGCAGCTCGTCTTGCTGCATCTGCAGTGAGGAAGCAAGGGCAATGTCTGCTTTGCTCAGCTTAATTTCCCCTTTTCATTAAATCCAGCCCCCACCCCAAGCCCCATCCACAGGAAGGTACCACTTAGGGTTGGTCATTCCACTCCACCTAATCTAAATAAAGTCTCACAGACAAGCCTTGTCGCTCTCCCAGAGGATCCCAGTTTAGTACCCAAATGACAGCTCCCAACTGCCTGTAATTCCAATTCCAGGGGATCCGACACATTCTTCTTGCTTATCATACATGCAAGCTTAACACTCATGCACATAAAAATAATTAAAATAAGTCTAAAAAATATGACCCATTACAGTAGTGACGTAAGGTACTGTAAGTGGTGTTAAGTACATAGCACCCACATGCTTAGTTAATTGTTATGCAACTCTATAAACTTTTTCTGCTGCCTTCATTTGTTAAGCTTTGAGGGAAGGTATTACCTGGCTGTCCTGGAACTCAGTCTGTAGACCAGGTTGGCCTTGAACCTGGAGATCTGCCTGCCTCTGCCTCTTAAGTGCTGGTATAGAGGAGAGGTATTTCTTAATAATCTCCTTACCTTACAGAAAAGTTGATGTAGAGAGCTCCCTTGTATTCCACATGGTGTTTCTCCTTTTAGCAACATGTTGTTTTAGTTCGGCACATTTGTTACACTAATGAGTCAATATTGATACCATCTTATTAACCAAAACCCATATTTTATTGAGATTTCTGTAGTTCTTACTATCTGGAGTATCACAATATAAATTCAGTACTCATGATCTATCTATCTATCTATCTATCTATCTATCTATCTATCTATCTATCTATCTATCTTTGCTAGACATGGTTTTACTACGTAGCCATGGAATGCCAGGAACTCACCATGTTGACCAAGCTAGCCTCAGACTCCTAGAGATCCACCTGTCTAGGGAATGCTAGGATCAAAGTCGTGTGCCACTACTTGCAGGTATGATTTTTTTTTTTTTTTACATAAATCAACCCTGTGATGTTATTCTTTATTGTTCCTCCTCTGGCTTTATGTTCTTTACTATAGGATTCCATAGCTTGTTATTCTTCCCAGTTGTTCTTGGCTTCTTCTTATTTATAACCAGCCATTTATTCTATCTGAGATTCTCGAATCACCAGTGTGAAATAAGGCCCTAGCAATCCCCCCCCCCCCCCAATAGCCAATCAGGTGGAGTATGGCGAGTGTTGTCCTAACACTTGAGAAATGGAGGCAGGGTCTGGGTATGCTCACACACACCTGTAATTCTAGTACTGTGGAGACAGAGGGGAGGATCAGGGTCTGGGTATGCCACACACACCTGTAATTCTAGTACTGTGGAGACAGAGGGGAGGATCAGGGTCTGGGTATGCTCACACACACCTGTAATTCTAGTATTGTGGAGACAGAGGGGAGGATCAGGGTCTGGGTATGCTCACACACACCTGTAATTCTAGTATTGTGGAGACAGAGGGGAGGATCAGGGTCTGGGTATGCTCACACACACCTGTAATTCTAGTATTGTGGAGACAGAGGCAGGAGGATCTTTGTGAGTTCCAGGACAGTTAGTGCTACATAGTGAGGCTCTATCTTGAAATCTACACCCCTCCAAAGACAGACAGATAGACAGACAGACAGACAGACAAAGAGAGGGAGGGAGGGAGGAAGGAAAGAAGGAAGGAAGGAAGGAAGGAAAGAAAAGAAAGAGAGAGAGAGAGAGGGCTGGAGAGATGGCTTAGTGGTTAAGAGCACTGACTGCTCTTCCAGAGGTCCTGAGTTCAATTCCCAGCAACCACATGGTGGCTCACAACCATCTGTAATGGGATCCGATGCCCTTTTCTGGTGTGTCTGAAGGCAGGTACAATGTACTCATAAAAATAAAAAAATAAATAAATCTAAAAAAGAAAGAAAGGAAAGACAGAAAGGAAGGAAGGAGGGAAGAAGGGAGGAAGGAAGGAAGGAGGGAGGCATGAGGATGAGGAATTCAAAGTCATGGTGGTAGTTTGAATAAAAACTTCCACCTATCCGGATGTAGAACTCTCAGCTCCTCCTCCAATACCATGTCTGCCTGTTTGCTGCCATTCTTCCCAACATAATAGACTAAACCTCTGAACCTGTAAGTCAGCCCCAATTAAATGTCTTCCTTTATAAGAGTTGCCGTGGTCATGGTGTCTCTTCATAGCAATAGAAGCCCTAAGACAGAATGGTACCAGGGTAACCCATTAAGAGGGGCTTAATGGGCCATGTTAGTAGGAACATGGAAGACATAGGTGCTGAGGGTGATTTGAACTGTGGGGGCCTAACTCAAGAGGTTTAAAATGTTAATACATGGGTATAAAATACATAATTTTACTCAGAGGAGTAAAACGTTCATACATGACCTAAAGATAGTTCTTGTGATATTTTGTTGAAAAATGTGGTTGATTTCTGCCCTTGTCGCCCACCCCCAAAATCTGTCTGAGGCTAAATTAAAGACTTGGATTAATTGCATTGGCAGAGAGAATTTCAGAACAGCCTAGTATTGACTCTGTCTTATGGTCATGATTATTCACTCTTATGAAGATCTATAATGAAAAGGAGCCAACAGAGCAAGGAAAAATACAAAATGTACAGTTCTAGGAGAAAGGGGGTACCAGGAAGTGGAATGTAGTTAAATCCTGTGTCCAAGGAGATAAACAGATTAAAGAAAATCCTGATATTAAGTGATATAAAGGGAGATCCCACCCAGCCAAGCTTCCAACTTGTGAAAAGGAATTTAAGAAAAGCTTAGGACCAGCTGTGGCGGTGCATGCCTTTAATCCCAGCACTGCAGAGGCAGAGGTAGGTAGATCTCTGAATTCAAGCCCAGCCTGGTCCACAGACTTGCAAGTTTCAAAACATCCAAGCTTAGGCAGTGATTAGTGTTTTGAAAACAGAAAGCTGGTGAAGATGTAGTTGAATGAGGGGGTCGTGTTCCAGCCCTAGCAAGCAGCAGAACTTGGCAGCTTTGACCATGTGGTTCTGGCTTTAGAGTCAATGATAGAAGAAGAAAGGGGTTATATAATCTCTCTTTTCAACTAAGGGAAGCCGCTGAGGCCAGGTATGTGGAGGGGTGTCCCTGCGTGAAGGCCTAGAGAGACCATTGTGTGCAGGAAGCTGTAAAGGGGAAGCCTGGATTGCCTTGGAGATCCCAAGATATTGGAGATGCCAGAGCCATGGGATACCTACAGAGGAACTGCTAACAGGGAGTGGAACCAGCCCAAGAGAAGGAAGTTTGTTGCAGTCAGCAAAGCTGAAAGGATTGGAGATCTAAAGAGCGCTTTGACATCAGCTATAGAGATGCAGAATTTGGAGTTTGCCCAGCTGTTTTTCAGTGATGCTTTGGTCCAGGATTTCCTCACTGCGCTCTCTTTCCTCCCTTTTGGAACAGTAATGTATATCCTGTGCCATTGTACGTTGGAAGTATGTGATCTGCTTTTTCATTTTGATTTTACCGTGGATGACAGTTAAGAGATCACATGAGACTCAGAAGAAACTTTAGACTTTGCACTTTGAAACATGTCTGAGACTATTATAGACTGTGGGAACTTTTGGAGTTGGACTAAATGCTTTTTACGCTATGATATGGCTACAAGCTTATGGGGCCAGGGAGTGGAAAGTGGTAGTTTGAATAAAAATGGCTCCCATAGGTTCATGGGGAAGGGCACTATTAGGAGGTGTGGCCATGTTGGAGTAGGTGTGGCTTTGTTAAAGAAGGTGAGTCACTAGGAGGTGGGTTGGTTTTTTTTGGTTTTTGGTTTTTCGAGACAGGGTTTCTCTGTGTAGCCCAGGCTGTCCTGGAACTCACTCTGTAGACCAGGCTGGCCTCGAACTCAGAAATCCGCCTGCCTCTGCCTCCCAAGTGCTGGAATTAAAGGCGTCCACCACCGCCCGGCAAGGAGGTGGGTTTTGAGGTCTCAGAAGTTCAAGCCAGTTCATTTCCTGCTGCCTGCCATTTCAGATGTAGAACTCACAGCTCCTTCTCCAGCACCATGTCTGCCTGCGGGCCGCCATTTTTTCCCAACTTGACAATAATGGACTAAACCTGTGAAACTGTAAGCCAGTCCCAATTAAAGGTTTTCCTTTAGAGAGTTGCCATGGTCACAGTGTCTCTTCACAGCAATAGAAAGCCTAACTAAAACAGTCATCTTTAGCTACATATCAAGATTCTGGCTAGCCTGGGCTTCATGAAATTACTTCTATGTATATAATAGAAAACAAATCAGTTGCTCTAGTATTGTATTAAGTGTTGAATGATCCTTTCTCCTCTCTCCCTCTCCCTACCCCTCCCTCTCTTGACATGACTTACTACCCAGCCCAGGTTAGTTTTGAACTCTGAATTCTCTTGCATCCAGTTTCCCATGTGCTAGCAGTCAATCACAGGTGCGTGCCATCATATCCATTCAATAATACCACTTAAAGTTCATTAATATAGCCTGTCTTTTCCTTCTGGTTTTCCCTCTCAGTGACTGTTTTTTCTTTTCTTATAAACTGAGGATGAGACATTTGTAGCTGAAGGCTCAGCAAATGTTAGCAGGCTGTTCTCTAAGTGCTGTGAATATGTTACTTGCACAGGAATTTACATGTACCTGGGAAAGCCTTTCTAAATATATGCAGTCTGAATGCTCCTCTGTACTTACTTTTGAGGGCTAGGAGTGAGGCAGAGGAGGTGACCTTGAGGATGGGAGAGGACGTGGTACCTAAGAGAGAGGGACATTCACAGTAGGACCTTTCTTGTGCATACTCCGCCAGCTGAATCCATCCTAAAGGTGTCACTTCCTGTGCAACACAGGAACGATATGCCTTATGCTGCTCTCTGCTCAGTCGTGGACTCTGTCGCCTTCGACTTTTTCATAGACAGGGTGAGAGGTGCTAGCAGGTTCCGATGAGGAAAGGCAAACAGCCCATCACTAAGCTCTCCCTTCATCCTCTGCTCTTTTGCCCACGAAGACTTGGTAACCTTGGAGACTTCTACCAGTGGAGTCCCACATTTGACGTTTACTTCTTCTCAGGAGTCTTGCTTGTAAGGATCCCTGGAGTATAATGTTTAAAGGTTTATATATAGTCCAGTTTCCCCTTGATCGTTCTCACCCTAGATCTGCTGCAAGTGCCATCAGTAACAACCATAGGAGAAGAAGAAAGTATGTGTAGCTTGCTTAAACTCGGGAGTTGTCTTCGTCTGTGTTCTGTTGCCGTAACACAGTATTTGAGACTGGCTAATTTGCAGGGGGAGAAGACTCAGCTCACAGTTCTAAAGAGGGGGAAATTCAGGGTTAAGCCCATGTCCTTCATAGGCACTCTGCAGAGTGCCAGTGTGTACAAGAAAGCTGACATCACATGGTACAAGGAGTGTGTGCAAGAGATAGAGCCAAACCAGCTCTGGTAATAGGGTCGTTCCCAAGAAACTCATCAGTCCACGGATCCAGGAATGACTCTGGTTGTCCTGGATCACGGACATCCTCATGACCCAATCAGACAGCCCATCAATCACCCCCATCATGTACCACTTCATGGGGAGGATCAGATGTCAACATGTGCTTTTATGGGAACCAAGCACAGCAGGGCTGTTTCAGAGAAACTATTATGTTCTCTTTCTTTTCTTTTCTTTTCTTTTCTTTTCTTTTCTTTTCTTTTCTTTTCTTTTCTTTTCTTTTTCTTCTTTGCTTTGTGTTTTTTTTTTTTTTTTTCCAGACAGGGTTTCTCTGTGTACTCCTGGCTGTTCTGGAATTAGCTCTGTAGATCAGGCTGGCCTTGAACTCACAGAGATGCTGCGTCTGCCTTCTGAGTGCTAAGATTAAAGGCATTCATCCAGGCATTCACCAGCTCCAGGCTGTGTCTATTTTCTGATCGCAGGATAGTCTCATTTCTGAGACCTCGTGCATCAATCGTCCACTGAGCATTCCTGGAAAATTCTGATGGTGTCCAGCACCAGCCAGGGTGAGGGCGCCCAGGACTCCAGCAAAGGAACTGTCATTTACAGCAATAGCTCTGAAGACTTATTTGGGTTAAGAATTTCTTTATACTCTGTGTCTTAGGGTGTTACTGCTGTGAACAGACACCATGACCAAGGCAACTCTTCTAAGGACAACATTTAATTGGGGCTGGCTTACAGGTTCAGAGGTTTAATCCATTATCATCAAGGTGGGAGCGTGGCAGCATCCAGGCAGGCATGATGCAGGAGGAGCTGAGAGTTCTCCATCTTCATCTGAAGGCTGCTAGTGGAAGACTGACTTCCAGGCAGCTAGGATGGTGGTCTTAAGCCCATGCCCACAGTGACACACCTACTTCAACAAGGTCACACCTCCTAATAGGGCCACTCACTGGGCCAAGCATATACACCCCATCACACTCTGTTAATATCCTTACAGACATTTCCACATGAAAATATGCATACACAATATGTAAAGGAGGAGGTGTCAGAGATCCAGAGACATTATCTCATGTAATCTTTTTGTGGGCCTGTGAAGCAAATAAAATTATCTCCATATTGCACATAAAGAAACTAAGGGTTGGAAAAATTCACAAACTAGGTCACAGAGTCATAATTGGGAAGCTGGGAATCAGGTGTGGAGAACCTGGCTGAACCGGAGACAAATAACCAGGTCTTTGTACTGGTTGCTCATTAACCAGCCGAGGTTCTGTGTATCTCCTAGGATGAAGAGTGTTGATGGCTTTTCCCTTTCAGCTACTGTAGTGTCAGGAAAGGAAGTGTCTGACAGAACATTCTCCAACCTGTTCCACAGATAAATACCATATTGGATTACATTTACACAGAAAGAATGCCTCTGTGGGTTTCTTTGCAAAAGAAAAGGTTTTTTTTTTGTTTTGTTTGTGTGTGTGTATGTGTGTATGTGTGTGTGTGCGCACACACACACGTCTTGCTGTTCTAACGAGTGCAAAATGTTATGTTTCTAGAACTACATCAAAACTGCTCTTAAATAGATGTTTGAGAAAAAAACAAGTGAGAAGTTTGGACGAGATAGGAAGGTAGGAAACTGGGGAGATGATTGGGTTGTCTTTTTAAGTGTAGATATTTCATCTACTTGATCACAGAAGGCTTTTTTGTTTTGTTTTGTTTTTGAGACAGAGTCTGGCTACATACCTCTGACTGTTCTGGAACTTACTATGTAGACCAGGCTGGCCTCAACTCACAGAGATCTACCTGCCTCTGCTTCCCAAATGCTTGAACTAAAGGCATGCAACTTTCTTTTGATTAGATTCAAGAATTTATGTAAACTGGTCGGGATAGCACAGGCCTTTAATCCCAGCACCAGGGAACCAGAGGCAGGTGGATCTCTGTGAGTTTGAGGCCAGCCTGGTCTACACAGCAAATTCCAAGCCTTCTAGGACGGACACACACACACACACACACACACACACACACACGCACTGGGGGGGAATGACGCTAGGGGGAAGGAGAGGGAGAGGACCTTATGTCTCAAAAGAATAACAACAAAGAAGAATTTATGTAGCATACATAGGCATCAGACTGGATTCCTAGCAACACACCATCACTGAAACAAATACATAATTTCTTCCCTCACGTTGTAGTACTTCACATGGGAAGTCATGTGTATTAACCTCTGTCTCTGTAACAAAAAATACATGAGACAATCAATTTATAGAGAAAAGGTCTAGTCTCACGGTTTTGGAGGTTCTGACCCATAGCTTTGGGCTGGTAGAAAGGCATTGCATCCTGGTGCCAGCGTGTGGCAGAGAGGAAAAACCTAGGACTTACTGATCTCCTGAAATGGCGTTCCACAACCTCCCAGCAAGCCCACCCAGTAAAGCTTCCAGCACTTTCCAGGAGTATCTTCTCATTGGTCAAGCCTGTAGTCCCACTGACCTTTCAGAGGATATTCAGCATCCAAACTTAGTACTAGAACCTAATAAGTATCCAGTGTCCCTGAGCGATATCACAGGGGAACCTAAGTCAAGTCTAATTATCAGGGGCCACATTTTCAAGTTGATACCCGAAATGGAAGCTGAGGACAAGATTAGAACTAGGAGATGTGCTCAAATTTTGGGAACACATAGCAGTAATAGAGAAGAGAGACAGAGTAAACAAGTCTGTGGTCTGTGAGACCATTTGCTACCCAGGGTGGGTCCCTCATCCGGTCTTACCTCTTACCAGAGAAGGTGCTGTTCTTCAGTCCTGCCACCAGGGGGAACCAACCATCGTCCCCGTCGTCATTCTCCCCCCCACCTCCTGCCTTTTTTTTTTTTTTTTTTTTCATTTCTAGGAGTTAGAAATCTTCTTCATAACTTGTTCATTGGTATCCATCCACTGCCTGAAGTGCAGTGTAAACACCTTTGTTAGATGCAGAGGGGATTCCTAGAGGCTTATGTGTGTGTGTGTTTATAGAAATGCAGGTTTAAAGATGTTACCTTAGGCTGGAGAGATGGCTCAGTGGTTAAGAGCACTGACTGCTCTGCCAGAGGTCCTGAGTTCAATTCCCAGCAACCACATGGTGGCTCACAACCATCTGTAATGTGATTCCATGCACTCTTCTAGTGTGTGTCTGAAGACAGCTGCAGTGTGTACTCACATAAATAAATAAATAAATAAATAAATAAATAAATAAATAAAAAGATGTTCCCTTAAAAATTGTATTGATTGTGTGACAGCAGAACTTGTGGGTGCCCTCTGTGATTTCTGCACAGCCTCTGAAGGTTTTAGTCACAGAAGCAGGGAGACTGTTATGTCCCCCTTAGGAGGGTCTCCACCCAGAGGGCTGAGTGGGTTTCCAGAATCCCAGGTACCCTTGGTTTAAGAAGGAGACTTGCTTGAGCCTAGGAATTCAAAAACAGCATGAGCACCATACTAAGACCCTGCCAGAGAGAGAGAGAGAGGAAGAGAGAGAGAGAAAGAGAGAAGAAGGAGGAGGAGGGAAGGAAGGAAGGAAGGAAGGAAGGAAGGAAGAAAGGAAGAAGGAAGAAAGGAAGAAAGGAAGGAAGATAGATTGAGTTTCAGGTCTATAACATCCACTTGACTGGCTCTTCCAACATTTTTTAAATACATTTTTAGTTTCTTTTTATGTTTTTCTTTTGGCCTAGTTTATAGTTTGGTTTGTTTTGTTTTAAAGTAAAGTTGTTTTCTTGCTCTCTGATAAACTGTCTCCTTTGAATCCATACTCCTACACCAAGACCAGTGTGCTTGAGGAGTGTGCTCATGGTGTGTGGGTGTGGGAGTGGTGCTTGGGTTTGGGAGAGTGGCTTGTGTGTGACTTTGTGGGGACATTTATTTGTATGGGAGATTGGAGTATGTATAGCTCTATGATATATAATGTCTGTATGGGAGAGGTTTGTGTATGTGTGACTATGTAATTGTGGTGTGTATACGTGAGACTGTATGTGGGATTGTGTGTAGTGAGTTTAAGGTATATATATCTGTGATTCTATAATACTATGTGAGGGGGAAGTGTGTGTGTGTGTGTGTGTGTGTGTGTGTGTGTATGCCCTGTGCTTCCAGCCAGACTTTCCCATAAATCTTCCAAAAAGCAGTAACAATTTGACACATAGAAATATCAGAAAACTGTGCCTTCCCCCAGCAAGCCTCAAAGCCCTATTGTGGTTATCTTGTTTTTGTAAGAATATTCCAGAGGACAATTTCCAAGCTGTGATTTCTCAAGGACCTTACAATCAGGGAGGGGTCTTTTGGAAGTCCCTCCCCAAGGGCAACAGGTTCGCTGTCTTCTGAAGGTTGTTGCTGGGTAAGATTTCAGCTCTCATTTCTCCTTCGCTGCCTGCCCTGTTGCCACCACCGGATATGCCTCCTTCCTTCCTCCCTCTCAGCTAGTGCTCCCCCTCACCCATTGGCAACTCGGCCCCTCCACCCCCACCCCATGGAAGCTGAATCATGCTGCTTCCATTTTTGGTCATAGCTGAGTTTCTTCCACTTTCCAGAGCCTTGCGTTATATAAAATGCATCAGTCCTTTGCACTCCGCTGTCAGCTTCGGAACAAATAAGCAGCTCCCTTGGGGTGCCCTGACCACCCTGAAAGCTGCTTGATGGGAGGTTTTGAATGGTTGACTCTAAAGTGTGAGGCAGATGATAAAATGATGCTGAATATCTTGCTCGGGGAGACAAAAATCAGCATTTTAATGGGAGCAGAGAAAAAACTCCAGCAAAGAAGAAAGACTTAGGGAGATTCTTTCAATCTGACCCTCGTATTGGTAGAGAGGAGTGAATTCTGGGAATCACGGAGGCACCATTTGGCCACACAGATGTAGCAGGAGCTGTGGGATGAGGCCAGGGAATGGTTCTTACCATCTGTGTATGTATTCCTGGCATCACCAAGCTGGGGAATGTCTCTACCGGGCTTATCACAGAGGTTTAACCCAGAATCTCAAATAGAGGGATGAAATACATGCCGAGGCCCGGGACTAGTGAAATGCTGCTTTGTCCTCTGATTCAGTACAGAGTCAGGTTTTTAACATATAAAGCCCCAAAACTCAGCTCATTCCCTGGGATCCGTGCTGGGTACGCTGCCTCCATCTCAAAGAGGCCTTTTCTCCTGTGAGGGTGTGGGTGGGCAGCCTTGAGCACATCTCCCACACTGGGGATGCTGACTTGGGTCTGGAATCCTGCCCTGGTTTTGATCTACTAAACAGGTTCTGATAAACATAGTTGAAATGTTAAAAGGCTGTCAAGGTGCAGCAGTTGGGTTAGGTGTGGGTCCTGCATGCTCGCCGATGGTCAAATACTGTTTTGGGGCAAGAGAAAAGAGAGATAGGGGTGGGAGAGAATCTTGAATCAGCCTCTGAGTCACTTTCACGCCCTGGAAAGCTGGAGCTGGACCCAGGACCGGAAAGCATAAGCCAGAGTTCCGGAGGGAATGTGGATTGTGGGTGGAGAAAATGGTGTTCGAGAAGACAAAATCGGAGGTGCCTCTCATAGATGTGTTCTGTCTGCTGAGCCTCTGGGGTGTGTGCGATGCGATGGCTAGAAAGTTTTACTGAGGGGGAAGTAGCCAGTGATACGCAGTCTGTAAATGTCAGGCCGGCACAAAGCAATGAACTTGGCATGATGAAAGCTTCTGTCTCTAGTATGGGTGCTGAAGACAAGTGTCCTGCTGAGGGAGCACAGCTGTATAGAGGGGGCTGGGACAGTGACAACCACGTGTAAAGGAATAAAAGCAGATCTATAGCTCTCATCCCAAACAAAAATAAATTCAAGATGTGCCCGAAGCCTTTCATGTACGAGAAAGGCTAAACTACCCAAAGAAAACAGTCAGAACTCTTCAGGATCAAGGCCTACACAGGGACTTTCCAAAGAGAAGACTCCAGTCCCACAGACAACAATCCCAAGAATCAGCAAATGAAATACGTGAATGTAAGGACTTGTTGTCTTAGTTAGGGTTTTACTGCTGTGAACAGACACCATGACCAAGGCAACTCTTATAAAGGACAGCATTTAACTGGGCTGGCTTACAGGTTCAGAGGTTCAGTCCATTATCATTAAGGCGGGAACATGGCAGCATCCAGGCAGGCATGGTGCAGGAGGAGCTGAGAGTTCTGTCTTCATCTGAAGGCTGCTAGTAGAATACTGGCTTCCAGGCAGCTAGGATGAGGGTCTTAAAGACACAGTGACACATCTACTCCAACAGGGGCACACCCTCTAATAGCGCCACTCCTTGGGCCGAGTATATACAAACCATCACACTTGTAGATCAAAAAAAAAAAAAAAAAAAAACAAATCATATTGAATAGATTACAAAGTGGGGGGATGGGGTAATCGCTACTATTATAGGTCAGATAGGAGATTAATATATAAAATCCATAAAGAACACCCAAAATTAAATACCGTCCCCAAATCATCCAACCAGTAAACAGCCAATGAAATAAAGGCAGTTCTCAAAGGAAGAAATACAAATGGCCAATAAATATCTGAAAAAAACGTACAACATCTTTAGCTTTCAGGGAGATGCAAGCTAAACTACATTGAGATTCCATCTCATTAAAATCAGAATGGTGCTGGAGAGATGGCTCAGTGGTTAAGAGCACTGGCTGTTCTTCCAGAGGATCCAGGTTCAATTCCCAGCAACCACATGTCAGCTCACAACTGTCTGTAACAGGGGATCTGACAGCCCCATACCAATACATATAAAATAAAGTTAAATAAGAAAATTAAATAAGTAAATAAAATCAGATTGGCTATCGTCCTCAAGAAAGCAAGTGTCCTCATTGCTGGGAAGGTGGCTTGTGCAGCATGAAAACCAGCCGATCCTCAAGCAAAAGAAAAGTCGATTTAATATCTTCAAGTGTATGCCAGGCATACACTTGAAGGAGAATAAGTCGGCACACCACACAGATGTTTGCACACTTATTTGTTGCTGTACTATTCACAGTAGCCAAGTCATGGAGCTAGCCTGCCCATCCACAGAAGTAGGCTACAGTAGGTGTCTATGCACAGTAGAAGTCTCTCCAGCTGTAAGCGAAATCACGATATCTGCGGGAAAGAGGATGTCATTATGTTAAGTGAAATGAGCTAGACGCAGACGAGTATCATCTTCTCTGACATATGGAATCTTGACCTACATATGGGTATTTGTGAATATATATATATATATATATAGTCATATATGAAAGAAAAAAAAAAGGAAGCTAGGCATAGTGGTGCATGCCTATAATCCTAGCACTCAAGAGGCAGAGGCAGGATTGCTGCAAGTTCCACACCAGCCAGGGTTATGTAATGAGACATTGTCTTAAAACAAGAAGGAGGAGTGGGAGTAGAGAGGACGCCATGTGCAGAGAAGAGAGGGGAGCAAGGGAGGCGGTGGGATGCCGGTGTCACGTGAACAGCAGGGAGCGGATGCAGGTGTCACGTGAGCAGAAGGGAGCACTGTTCCGTGCAGAAAGAGGATCAGGAAGAGGAGCGCTGGGGTGTAGATAAGAATGAAATATGATGTATGAAAATGGCATGGCGAGGGCTGGAGAGGTGGCTCAGCGGTGAATAACGCTGACTATTCTTTCAGAGGTTCTGAGTTCAATTCCCAGCGACCACATGTTGGCTCATAAACATCTATAAGGAGATCTGGCGCCCTCTTCTGGCCTGCAGGCGTTTATGCTGGCAGAACACTGTGTACGGAAGAAATAAACCTTTGAAAAGAAAAGAAAATGGCATGGTGAAAGCCATTTCTTTCTATGCTAAAAGGAAGATGTAAAAAAAAATAGTTAAAATATAAAAGAGTATCACTTTGCAGTTACCTAGAGAAAGCACTCATTTTCAAATGGAAGCATTTGTTTTTTAACCAATGGATCCAAACTATACCCCAAAAGAACAAATAGAGATAGGGATATATATAAAGATGTGTGTGTGTGTGTGTGTGAGAGAGAGAGAGACAGAGAGAGACAGAGAGAGACAGAGAGACAGAGAGAGACAGAGAGAGAGAGACAGAGAGACACAGACAGAGAACAACATTATTGAGAAAAACAAAACCAAGCTGTTTCTGAAAAAGTGGACATCGGTTTTTTATTTGAATTTTTTACTTATTCATTTTATATCCCGCTCACTTCCCCTCCTAGTCACCCCTGGACGTCACTCTTAAGGGCTTGTCGTATTGTGGATGGTGGGGCCACCAGCCTTCCCACTCCACAGTAGCATGGACATTTCTAATGTCCTGGGGGCTGGTGATCTAGTGATCACAACTTAGTACTACAGAGTTAAAGCCACCATTTTCAAAAAGAGGGTGTAGACAAGTAGGAGACGGGTGACCAAGTGACTGGGAAGACGGGGGGGGGGGGGGGGGAGAAGAAAGGGAGGAAGAGAGAGAGAAAGAAGGACAGGCTGGCTCAGTAAATGCATCAAAACACTCAGACTTATAAATAATTATTCAAACCAGGGCATTGATAGGGACAAGTCATTTCTACACATTAGCAAAGATTTAAAAGGTTAACGGAACTCAGTATTAGCTAAAGTCTGAGGAAAAGACTGCCTCATAAACTGTCATTTAAAAATGTGAATTAGTATTGTCACCAGAGTCCTTGGCCATACATCACCTCACTTCAGAGAGTCCCAGAAGTTAGACTCAGCCATTTGTCCAGAAATGAGAAATGTAATGATAAAAGTCAGGAAGGGAATTTAATGTCTGTGGCTGTACCTTGGTTACTTTTTTTCCCTTCCCTTCTCCCTCTTGCTCTGCCGCCACTTGCTCCGCCCCTGTTTGTTCCAGGCCCCACCTGCTCTGGCTCAAAGTACACTGTAGCTGTCTTCAGACACCCATATGAGGGCATCAGATCTCATTATGGATGGTTGTGAGCCACCATGTGGTTGCTGGGATTTGAACTCATGACCTCCTGAAGAGCAGCCATCTCACCAGCCCCTTGGTGACTTTTCTATTCCTGTGATTAGACAGTTAGTGGTCTATTGCTGGGAAGAGACACTATGACCATGGCAATTCTTATAAAAGAGAGCATCTAACTGGAGCTTGTTTATAGTTTCAGATGTTTAGTCCATTATTGTCATGGCAGGAAGCATGGTGCTGGAGAAGTAGCTGAGAGTTCCACATCTGGATCTGCATTCAGGCAGCAGGAAGTGGATGGGGATACTGGGCCTGGCTTGAGATGCATTCAAATAAATGAGCCTATGGAGGCCATCTTTATTCAAACCACCACAGGGGCTTATAGTTTCAGAGGGTGAGTCCATGACCATCACGACAGGGAACATGGCAAGAGACAGGCAGGCATGGTGCAGGGACAGTAGCTGAGAATACACATCTTGATCCGTAAGTAAGGAGCAGAGAGGACTGCTGGAACTGTCTGGAGTCATTTGAAACCTCAAAGCCTGCCCTCAGTGACAAGTCTTCTTCAACAAGGCCACAACCACTCCAACAAGGCCACGCCTACTCCAACAAGGCCATGCCCACTCCAACAAGGCCACGCCCACCCCAACAGGCCACGCCCACTCCAACAGGCCACGCCCACTCCAACAAGGCCACACCTCCTAATCCTTCCCAAATGGTTCCACCAGCTGGGGACTATGTGTTCAAATATATGAGCCCTTGGAGGCCATTCTCATTCAGGCTACTAGACTGTGTTAGCAAGACTGGGGGATTTGGCATCTTAGACCAGTCTTGGGGTGGAGTATAAGCCTTGTGTGCAAGAGGAGGGGCTGGGGCAGGGGTGAGAGTTTAATCACTTACACAGTCTTGGTCATATGGTGGTCTGGCTGAGCGGTCTCTGATTCTGGTTCTGCTAGTTGGGTCTAGAGGGGCGGGAGATCTGTTTCCTAAGGTGAGATGGTGATTGTTTTCACTTTGGCGAGCAGCCTCAGTTTCCAGCCTGAAATAATTGCTCCCTGTTGGTGTTGGGGCTAGCCTAGTCATGGGGTGATCTGCCTGCAAGGCTTTGCTCTTCCTGGAAGGTTGCAACAATGACTGGTGACATGTAGTAGACACCACTTCACAGGTCTGGAACAAGACATTATATAAGCTGGTGGTTGGCGGTCTCTCAGAAATATGTTAGCAATTCTTTAAGAGTCTTCGAAGGGACATGAGATAGGTCAGGTAAGCTTAGGGCTACTCAGTCCTGTATTACCAGTTTTTAGACAGCTACTCCTTAAATGGTTAGCATATCTACATGTAGCATTGAGCAGGAATCTGACACAAAGTTCAAGGTAGCAAAGAAGACAGACACAAAATGAAGTGGAAAAGCCAAGCTTTGTCCTGCCTTTAAATGCCCACTGGGCATCTGTAGGCCCAAATGAAGACTCAGTATTTTTTTTTTAACGTTTTTTTTTTTTAAAAAAATGTATTTATTTACGTATTTACTATTTAAATGTAAAAGTGCACTGTCTGTATGTACACCTACAGGCCACAAGAGGGCATCAGAATCCCTTATAGATGGGGGTTGCTGGGAGTTGAACTCAGGACCTCTGGAAGAGCAGCCAGTGTTCTTAACCTCTGAGTCATCTCAGCAGCCCAAGTCTGTGCCTTTTAATAAAACTTGCCTCTTAATCGTTATTATAGTATAACCTTTCTCAAGGGCAGTTGACTACATGTATCAAATGTAAAATATGTGTGACTTGATGCTCTAGTCTTCCTTAGCAGCTTGTGCTAAGAAATTATAACATATGTAAAAAAGATGCATATGCAAAAAAGATGCATTTGCATAAGTTTGTTCATCAGGTTTCATTTATAACAGAGAATCCATTAATACATCCTGACTCCCATGAGCATCAAGTTGGACACACAAGGGGTGTCACACAGCGGAAGGAAAAGCACTTGGCTCTGTTGGGAGGCACATGGGTGCTGGTTCCTCTCCTTCATCTACAGAGCAGAGCACTATGAAGACAGGAGGTGTAGACAATAGTTACTGTTTTGCTGGAGACAACGTGTACATTTAAGTCCTATTTCTGTATAAGTTTGTGTATGGGGCTGGAGAGATGGCTCAGCCGTTAAAGGCTAGGCTCACAACCAAAAATATAAGTTTGTGTGTGTGTATGCATGTACATATGTATGTATGTATAAGTGTATATATGTATGAATGATCCTTCCTTCCACATAAACACATGCTTGTATGTAAGAGAAAGACTTATACACTATTCGGTTTACGCATTCTAGTGCCAATATTGTCAGGCAGATGGGACCCGACCGATAAGACTCTGTGGCCAGAGCTGACTTCTGCTGGGAAGTACAGATTACAAGTTTAAACAGAAACTGCAGAGAAGTTGATTCCAGATGTTAAATAGTATTTTGAATAAGATAAGAGCAGGGCCTGTTGGTTCACTCTCACTGTAGAGCGAGCGTTTATCAACGGCAAGAGGTTCCCTTACTTTTTCACTTTGCACTTGCCTAGCATTGATAATTTTACTTTTGCGAAGACAACGGTCCTTAATATGTGTGCTAGTCAGCTTTTTGTTGCTGTGACAAAATACCTCAGAAAAACATTTTCTTTTTGTTTTTTTTTTTTTTTTTTTTTGAGACAGTGTCCTGGAACTCATTACATAGCCCAGGCTGCTCTTGAACTTGTGACAATCCTCCCGCCTCAGTCAGATAAACAACCGTTATGAGATCTAAGCAGGAAAAATATACCTTATAGGTTAAGAGCTTTGTTTGTAGTTAAAAATAGGTTCCTGTGTGCCCTGTTTGACCCCTCTGTACCGACTGTGCTTGATGGCATGTGGGTGAGAGGTACGTGGTGGGAAAGCGGGTAAGATACATCAGGGTGCTTGCTTGTCCCTGATTGGATCTGAAGGGAAATTAGATGAATTGTGAGTTTTGCCTTTTTAAGCCCCTGAAAAATGTGACTTGTGGCCATTTTCTGGGAACCCAGAGAAGAACCTGGCCAGAGTCCATCCATCCATCCACCTGGCCAGTGTGTAATTAAAGCTTGCTTTGAAATCAACTTGAAGTTGTGGCTCATTCCCAGCTGGTTAGATGAAGACTTTAAGGGAGAAAGTTGGTTATTTGGCTTGTAGTTTCAGAAGTTGTGATCCATGTCAGCCCCATCTTGGTATCGTGACACCGGGCATCATGGCAGAAATTCCTGATAAGGTGGTCCATTCACCTTAGAGAAATGGCAAGCAAAGAGAAGCAAGAGAGGACCAAGGTCCCATTGTCTCCTCCAAGGTATCCCCCCAATATCCTGATTTCTTTCTTGTAGGCTCATCTCCTAAATGTCCTGCCACTTCTTAGGAGTGCTGCAGAGTGGTGAACAAGCCTTCACCACACGGGCCTTTGCTGGATATTGGTGCTCAGTTGGGCAATGACTGCACCTTCTCTCCTTGTCCATGTTAAGCGGTCCACTCCTCCTGCTCCTGGATTTGCCTCGGCTGTGCCTGGATAAGGACTGGGAACCGTCCACCCCTTCCCGCTCAGCTTCTTGGGGCACACTGTTTTGTGTGGAGAATACTGTTACCTTACTGTGTTTCACACAGGATGACTTATAAGTTACATCTGCATTTGTTTTTTTGGTTTTTTTTTTTTCTTTTTTTTTTTTTTTGGTTTTTTGAGACAGGGTTTCTATGTGTAGCTTGGGCTGTCCTGGAACTCACTCTGTAGACCAGGCTGGCCTCGAACTCAGAAATCCACCTGCCTCTGCCTCCCAAGTGCTGGGATTAAAGGCGTGTGCCACCACCGCCCAGCACATCTGCATTTGTTTAACCTATAGAATTGGGGTCTGTTTCAATCAGCAGAATATAGCATAGACTGGAAGAATTCTGTCATTTGTAAAATTTGGAATAAAGAAATGAAGGTACATCTGTATATATTTTGATTCATGCAATTAAGATATTGTCTTAGAGTTTTCCTGCTGTGAACAGACACCATGACCAAGGCAAGTCTTATAAAGGACAACATTTAATTGGGGCTGGCTTACAGGTTCAGAGGTTCAGTCCATCATTATCAAGGTGGGAGCATGGCAGCATCCAGGTAGACATGATGCAGGAGGAGCTGAGAGTTCTACATCTTCATCTGAAGGCTGCTAGTGGAAGATTCACTTCCAAGCAGCTAGGATGAGGGTCTTATTTCCCACACCCACAGTAACACACCTATTCCAACAGGGGTACACCTTCTAGTCATGCCACTCCCTAGGCCGAGCATATACAAACCATCACAGTTATTAAAGCATACTTTTAAGTCCCATGTAGTGGGGCTGGAGAGATGGTTCAATGGTTAAGAGCACTGGTTGCTCTTCCAGAGGGTCTGAGTTCAATTCCCAGCAACCACAAAGTGGCTCACAGCCATCTGTAATGGATCTGATGCCCTCTTCTGGTGTGTCTGAGCATAGCAAAAGTGTGCTCACATACATAAAACAAATTAAGTAAATCTTAAAGAGAAAGAAAGAAGACTTAAAAAGAAAAAAAAAAGTTCCATGTAGTGTATATACCTATAGTCCTAGCACTCAGGAAAGGGTGGCAGAAAGATGGTGAATTTGAGGCTAGCCTGAGATACATAGTCTCAAAAAAACAAAGGGCTGGGAATGTAGCAAGAGCGGCTGCCTAGTATGCACAAGGTCCTGTGTTTGCTCTTCAGCACTGGGGGAGGGAGCAGGGAGGAGGGCAGTAACTTTTGGAACAAAGACCAGTATTTGTATAAAAAAGAATTCTTGCTGGCGATGGTGGCACATGCCTTTGATTCCAGCACTCGGAGGCAGAGGCAGTTCCAGGTCAGCCTGGTCTACAGATGGAATTCCAGGACAGCCAGTACAATACAGAGAAACCCTGAAGAGAAGAATGCTTTGCCTTGTAAAATGATTCAGCTGACTTTTTAGGATGAGGTGAACGCGTGGGGGGGGGGGGGTTGTTTCTCTGTTACATATGCTAAGCATCCTTTAGTGGAGTGGGGGGAGGGCGAGAAAGTTCTGCCAGCATCTATTCACAGATAGGTGTGATAGGTGTGACTCTTAGCTGTGCAAGCTTTAGTAACGCTCTGTAATTCTTCCCTGTCTCTGGGTGAATCTGAGGCCGCTGGGCAGGGTGATCTTTGGCAAACGTTCCTTTCAGGTAGAAATCTGGGCAGTCCTGTAAGATCTGGGTACAGGTTTAGTTTAGTAATTAGGGATTATGGTAACCTGTTTGAGCTGCCTCCACCCTCTCGTGAACCCGGTGCTTCTAAACAACAGAGAGCATCCTTCCCAGGCTCTGGAAGGTGTAGTCCGAGGTCAGTGTGCTAACAGCCTGGGGGTTGACGAGCCCCTCTTCTGGTTCAGAGAGCCAACCCCATCCTGTGTGCTCACATGGTGGAGTCCCAAGAGCTTCAGGGTCTCTCAGAGGACACCCATCCCCTGCTGAGTTTCCAAAGGACCAGAGTCTGCCTCCTGGGATATGTGAACATTCAGCATATAGTATAGATAGCATTTGTTCAGAAACTAATTAAAAACAAGTCATTTCTGCCCGGGAATGGACTCAGTGGCAGAGGGAGAAACACTCAGTTCAGTCTCTAGTACAAAAAGCAAACACACAAACACTCCACTGGGTGACTGTCTAGGCTGTGGTCAAAGGACATAAAAAATGCTCATGATGTTATGAGACCAGAAATGAGACACATGAAAAGCCAGTAGGAATAAGCTTATTTATGGCATTTCAAAGACAATATAGCAAACAAAAACCAATTAATTTTAAGTTCCTAAGAAAATTGTTTCTTGCCTTTAATCCCAGCACTTGGGAGGCAGAGGCAGGCGGATTTCTGAGTTCGAGGCCAGCCTAGTCTACAGAGTGAGTCCCAGGACAGCCAGGGCTACACAGAGAAACTCTGTCTCGAAAAAACAAAACAAAACAAAACTTTGAATTCAGGGACTTGGATCAGAGGTTAGAGCGCTTGCCTCCCAGCATGCAATACTGTTCAGTCCTTCGCACCACAAAAAAGTACAAAATGTTTCCTACACTGAAGGCTGGGAATCCTCACTAATGTTAGTTAGCTGGTGTCAAAACCAAACAACGTCGGCAATGGATTTACAGAATGTGGGTTATTCTTTTATCTATGGAATCAAACAGACGCTCATATTTATTATTTAGTATTTTCCGGACTTACAAAGTCATACTGTTTCAAGGGCGCCTCCCCAAAGACATTAATATTGATTAATCGGGATCCAAATCCATTCTATCTGTAAGTCTTGGCCTAAAGTGGAACTTAAATATTGACTCCTCGCCCTTCAGATCCATACCTGGCACCCAAAGCGGACCCCGCTGTAACCAGTTTCAGCTGACAAACAGCTCTCACCTCAAAAGAGTACAGCACATGGTTTATTCTGGAGCATTTATGAGTGACCATGGCCAGGGGACACAGACTTCGGTGACCCCAAATTCCGTGTTCCCATGTGGAAACAGTTCTGTGAAATTCTACAGTTTTACAGAACAAAGAACGTAACAGACCTCAGCAAGTTTAAGACACACTGGTGGATTATGTTGCACTGGGATGAGGGAGGCAGATGCTATCTGATGACGTTCTTAGCTTTTGGGTCGGTGGAAGCTACTGGTCTGCTAAGTTAATAGATTCCAAAGAGGCTTTTATCTATTTCAAAATGTTCGTTCTGACAGAGAGGGAGGGCAAGGAATTTACCCAAGATAAGGCAAATTAGCTCCTGGACCTGCAACATTCCAGTCTCTAAGTTCTGATCAGCTCACCAGTCTCTGTAGACACAACCTCTTTTCAACCAGTCAAGCAAGCTTCTTTGGGGAATTCTCCTTTACACAGAACATCCTCTCAGTCTTGTCTGGGGGATGATCAGGGTCCAGGTGGTAGATTTGTCTCATGACTGAGGACTTGATATGGGAGTTTAGACACTGGTTTGCTTCCAAGAGGGCTGTGCTACTGGAATCCCAGAGGTGTCTCTCAGAGAACAGTCCCCAAGGGCTGTGGGCTGTCCTGCTTCAGGGAGTTGGCCTGGCTGCACTCTCCACCTGTCTGGTTAGTGACCTTTTCTCTCTCCTATGTGCCATCTTCATCCACAGAATAGAAGTCTGCTCACCATCTGCAGAAGACAGTCAGAGATAGTCTCTCTCTCTCCTCCTCCTCCTTCTCCCTCTTCAGGATAGGGTTTCTCTGTGTAGCCTTGGCTGTCCTGGAACTCACTCTGTAGATCAGGCTGGCCTCAAACTCTGAGATCCACCAGTCTCTGCCTCCTGAGGGCTGGGATTAAGGGCATGCACGACCCACCATGCCCTGCAGAGATGTTTTCTTTTTAAAGGCTGTGTGCATTAGGTCTCTGTCGCTGCGATAAAAGCCTAACCAAAAACAATTTGGAGAGAAAAAGGTTTATATAGCTTACAGGTCTATCACCGAGGGAAGTCTGGGCAGGAAGTTAAAGCAGGAACCTGGAGTCAGAACTGAAGCAGAAGTCATAGAGAAATGCTGCTTACTGGCTTGCTCCCTGTGGCTCGCCTGCTTTGTTTTCATATACAACCCAGGACCACCAGCTGCAGTGGGCTGGGCCCTCCCACACTAGCTGTCAATCAACAAGATGCCCCAAAGCCGTGGTCTACAAGCCAATATGATGGAGGCAATTCTCACTTAACTTTTTTCTTCCTAGATGACTCTGTTGCATCTAGTTGGCAAAAACCTAACCAGCACAGAGGCATGGTCCTGCTAGCCAGAGCTGAGTCACAGGCCACATTCAGCTGCTCCGGAAAACCTTGTCTGGCTGTACAACGGTTATTATCAATGTTGGGGCCGAGGCATGGTGGTTTTCTGTACCTGGGAAGTATAAGCATGCGCAAGGCACATGCGCTGAAGTCTTCCCTTTTGTCATTACAATTAAATGTTTAAGTGCGTGTTTTCAGTTGGTACAGAGGCGGGGAGTTGGGGTTTGTGTTTCCCGGTCTGTGGAGGAGATATCTTTTGACAGTTTTATCGAGTTTCCAGCAGCTAACATTTTTTCATTTCGTCTGAGAAGACGGAAGAGGTCAGCATGATCCTCCCTCCCCTCAATAAATCTATATTTCCACTTACTGACTTGAAGCCAGCTGGCCCGCTCAGGAGCCACAAGCCTTTTTTTTTTTTTTTTTTAATTTTATTTTACAAGACAAGTTGAATTTACTGTGAAGCTAAAGCATCTCAAACATCAGGCCCCTCACTGTCGTGAGCCCATTTCTAAGTCCCCGATGGGGTCCTGACCCTGTGCTCACAGGTGCTTCCTGTTTTTCCTTTATCTCTGTGCATTTAGACAGCCTTGCTAAGAAGCCCATGCTGGCCTCTATGATCCCGCCTACGCCTCCTCCTGTTATTTCGGTGACCGGCCTGCAGTATCACTCCCTCTTTGCTTTCTCAAAAGAAGCTAGCCATAGAGAGGCATCCTGAGAGTGGAAACACCCATTGAGAGCATGTAAGATGGACCGTTTTGTATTTCCCTCACGAAGTGCCATCGCTTACACCCTGGCCTGAAGTTTTGTCTTTGAGGCCTTTGCATCCGAAGGAATACCTGGGAGAAATCTTTTGTGTGGTGTCTTGGGTCACCAGGCAAATACCTCCTTGAAATGAGGGTTCACACTTGGGTGACCAGGCAGTTGATTCCATCAGACCATCATAGGCTGCCTTCTCCATTGGCTCAACAGAGCACCAGAGGAGTATGCAATGGTTGGTGAGCTCTGTAATGCCCATTCTCATCTCCCCAGCCTCAGCGTACTACCCAAGATTCCTTTTTTTTTTTTTTTGCAGTGCTAAAACCTCAGCTGTGCTAGGCATGTATCCTATGACTGAAATGCACTTTCTGCTTCCAAAATGGAAAATAAACTTCTTTTTTTAAGATTTTATTTATTTATTTTAAGTATATGACAGGCATATCTGCATGTATGTATATGTATATGTATATGTATATGTATATGTATATGTATATGTATATGTATATGTATATGTATATGTATACCTGCATGCCCAGAGATAGCATCTGATCCCATTACAGATGGTTGTGAGGCACCATGTGGTTGCTGGGAATTGAACTCAGGACCTCTGGAAGAACAGACGGTCTTTTTAAACTACTGAGTCATCTCTCCAGCCTGAAAATAAAACTTTTTTTAAAAATTATTATTATTATTGGTTTTTCGAGACAGGGTTTCTCTGTGTAGCCCTGGCTGTCCTGAAACTCACTCTGTAGATCAGGCTGGCCTCGAAATCAGAAATCCGCCTGCCTCTGCCTCCCAAGTGCTGGGATTAAAGGCGTGTGCCACCACTGCCTGGCACAAAATAAAACTTTTTAATGTCTATTTATTTACCAGGTTTTCTACTGTGGCCCAGGCTATCTTAGAATTCACTATGGAACCCAGGCTGACCTCATGCTCGTAGGAATCCTCCTGCCTCAGCCTTCTAAGTGCTGGGATTACAGATAGGGACCCACTAGCCTTGGCTGAAAATTAAAGTTTAATTGGTCTGACATACTATTCCTGGATTGAGCTTGGCCCTTGGCCGCACGCAGAGATGAAGAAAGAAACTGATGCAAATATATATTTAACTTTGGGTTCTTTTGAAGTCCCTGCTCTGGAGGTTGAAAGGGTAGCCAATCTAACTTTTCTCTTGGTTCTTCACCTTCTCTTCTTTTACAAAAGCGATAATAATGCTTACGTACAACTGCATATTGCTCCCGTTTGCTTGCCGAGATGGGAATCAACTTTCAAAGAACATGTATGAGTGATTTGCTTGCATGTATGTGTGTGCAGTGTGTGTGTTGTGTGTGTGTGTGTGCCTGGTGTCTGTGAAGGCCAGAAGAATGTGCCAGATCCCCTCGGAACTGGAGTTGCAGATGGTTGTAAGCTGCCATATGGGTGCTGGGACCTCTGCAAGAACAAGTTCTCTTAATCAGTGAGCCATCTATAGCCCCAGAAATGTTTTTTTTTTTTTTTTTTTTTTTTAAATTCAGTGAACCCACATCCGGGAGGACAATGGGTTGACATCCTAAAGGTCTGTCTTCCTCTAGTCTCCAGGCAGATTATTCAGGGAGAAGTGGGCGGGACAAAGACTGTCAGGAGCTCAGACTCGTTCCTCCGGTCTAGTTCTCGAGGACTTTTGGTCCCATTGCTGTCTTTTCTGATCCTCTCTTGCTCCCTCTCTCCTTCTGTGGGTGTTTGCTTGGTCAAGTCAGTTTGTGCTGGTAGCAACCTGTATTCTTGCAGGGGCATCTGGGCTAGGGATTTAACTCAGAACAATGTGTGCACAGTGATTAATAACATATATGTTGCTAACATATATGTTGCAGGATGTTTGATCACACTGTGAACCCCAAGATTGTGTTATTTACTGAAAAAACCTGTTTCAAGCTGTGGTGTGGCTCAGCCTTGGCACACACCTCTGGCTGGAATACAGACACACTCTTAATTTACATCTTTAATCCCAAGCAGTGAAGGTAAAGTTGGTTTGCAGAAGGAAGCAGCCATGTTTGAAAGTGATGTCTAGCCGGGCAGTGGTGGCGCACGCCTTTGATCCCAGCACTTGGGAGGCAGAGGCAGGCGGATTTCTGAGTTCGAGGCCAGCCTGATCTACAGAGTGAGTTCCAGGACAGCCTGAGCTACACAGAGAAACCCTGTCTCGAAAAACAAAAAACAAACAACAACAACAAAAAAAAGAAAGTGATGTCTAATTGAGCAGGAGACAAAGTGACAAATCAGAGAAAGATTTGAATAGTGGATGCCCAACTCTCAGGAGAAGAGAGAGGAAAGGATGGATCCTTACAGGAGAGAGAGAGAGAGAGAAAGAGAGAGAGAGAGAGAGAGAGAGGAGAGAGAGAGAGAGAGACAGAGAGAGAGACAGAGAGAGGAGAGGAGGAGGAGAACAGCTAGACACAGGTGAAAACAGAGGATGAGAAGGAGCCAGAAGAAGATTAGAGCAGATTGCCAGAGTCAGTTTGAAGCCAAGCAGAGCAAAAAACCAGAGGCCAAGTGAGAAGCCAGATTGAATCAGTCAGCATGGAGAGGAGTTTTGAGCCAGCACAGTTGAATTGACCAGCCAACAAGAATTCAGATAAAGCTAAAAAGGGTGAGCTTATTCAGCAGCAAGTTTTGGAGGCTGAGAACATTCTAGGCCCAGATAAGATTGTAGGTGGCTAAAAGCTTCCAGGACTAGGTCTAGGTTAGCAGACTGAGGCAGTAAGCCTCAGAGACAACAATGAAAACAGGAGACTAAAAGATACTTTTACACATTATACATTCTGATTCCTGTTGCCAATATGGAGTACAAGAGTATCTTCAATGCAGAATATGAAAGTTCTCCAATCATAAAGTCCTGGGTTAGATTCACTCTCTAGTACTAAATGGCTAACCAATCAACCAAGATCTGTAATAAGGCTTGCCCCTTAGATTGTGGGTTGAGAGGGTAGGATCCAATCTGATAGTTCAGGTCAAGTGCTTGGCAGTTGTGTGACCCACAGTAAACAGTTACAATTGTTCCGTTTGTTGGAACCGTTAGCTTCCCTGTTGAGATTTGTGTGGACTCGAAGGTTTTCACAAGCAGCCTTGGTGTTGCCCAGCCTGTTGTTTGCATTTTGATTTGAAGACACACATCTACAAACCACACTTTGCATATGTAGCCCAATAAATCTGGGCTTTGATTTTTTGTCTGTGGTTTCATTAATTACTTCCAACTTGGACTGGCATCCTTCCTACAGAGCGTTGACAGATTCTGTTGCTTCTAGACTGCTTTCTCCCCGTGGCTTGATTTTTTTTTCTTATTTAGCCATCCAATCCATCTGGAATTTCTTTTGATGCATACTCCGAGGTAAGAGTTTATGCTGATCTTTTTCATTGCTAATTAGCATTCTCCATACTTCTATTAAGCCACCATTCTTTTCTGTGTTGTAATGTCTTGGTTGTATAATAATGCTTACATCTTGCAGGCTCCTTTCCAGAGCTTTCTACTGATGCAAAGAATAAAGATCTGCCTATTTTGGCATGAGTGTCTTGTCCTGGCTGGTTTTCTGTCCACTTGACACAAGCTAGAGTCATCAGAGGGGAAGGAACTTCAATCAGAACAGGCCTCCGGAAGATCTGACTGTAGGCCAACCTGTAGAGCATTTTCTTAATTAGTAACTGATGGGGGAGGGCCTAGTGCATTACAGATGGTGCCATCCCTGGCCTGGTGGTCCTGGGTTCTATAAGAAAGGAGGCTGAGCAACTCCTGAGGAACAAGCCAGTAAACAGCACCCCTCCAGCCTCCAGGATCCTGCTCTGCTTGAGTCTTGGCTTCTTTTGATGATGAACGGTGATATGGAAGCCTAAGGCAAATAAACCCTTTCCTCCCCAGGTTGTTTTGGTCATGGTGTTTGATCACAGCAGTAGTGACTCTGAGACTTGTATCATAATCTCTCTCTCTATCTCTCTCCAGTATATGTTCCTGTGGGTGTGGGCAGATGTGTGTAGATACACCGGCACATGCTTGCACATCTGTGTGACGGCCAGAGGCCCAGATCTCCATCCTGCTTTCCTTTCCTTTTTGAGGCAGAGTCTATAACTGCATCAGCATCTCATTGGCTTAGCTAAGCTGGGCTGACTGCTCCGTGAGCTCTGGGGACCCACCCGTGCTGCCCTCCTCTTGCCCATTCATATCATCTCAAGCAAATGCCTTCTTGTGTCCAGGGGTGGACAAAAATTGTTTTTGGTTTCTGCTGTTGTTTTAAATGCAGCCTGAACTTTCTGTTCCTTCCTCTGCAATCTCGTTCACGGAGCGCTGGGGTTATTTACACTCTGATAACTTCCCGAACAAGTAGGGTGAAAGAACAAAGTGACCACTGATTTGAATCTCCCTTCTGTGAGAGAAGCTATGATCCTCCCTAGGCAGCTTTGGGGCAGAGAATATACAATTTCATGGGTTTCCCAGCCTTGACTCCCTTTAATCCAAGCCTCCAAGATGATGCCAGAATGATCTATGGTCTTTCTAAATGGAGTCACGACTTCCTTGTTTCAACGTGTGAGTACTCCTCTTTGCCTAGTCAGGTTGATTGGTCCTTCAGCTGTACATAACTGTTACATAAGGGAGAACAGTCATGATATTGTAAGATTTCTTATAAAAAATCTAAGATTTTGGTGTCACATGAAAGATGGGCAACAGGACGTGCTGGAACTCCCAGCTTTGCCCTTTGATAAAGGGTAGATACTTAGTTTTGCTCCCCTTGGTCCAGGAGCAAGTTCTACACAGGTCTATGTATATGAAAAAATTGATCACAGAGAGGCCCTGCCTCTCTTTTCTGACCTTGTCCTCAGAGACATTCTCACAGAGGCTATGCTACTAAATAATGGTTTGCTTGTTAAAAGAAGATCTGTCAGGACTTTTATTAAATAAGGAAGACTTCATTTAAGAAGAACTGAGTCTGAGCCGGGCATGATGCCTCATGCCAACAGAGGCAGGAGGATCTCTTTGAGTTCAAGGCCAGCCTGGTCTACAAAGTGAGTTCCAGGATAGCCAGGGCTATTATACAGAGAAATCCTGTCTGGGGGGTGTGGTGGGGAGGGGCACCACTCTGCTAGGATTTTTGTAAAAGTGGAGAGAGATCTGGTTTAACTCCAAATACAAGGACAAGTTAAGTATTTATAGGCATTGAGAACGGGTGTGCTCGTCTGTGAATGAAAAATTGCTAAGAGGAAGTTCTGGGGGCACAGGATGATTCCAGCTAAACCTACTTGACAAGATTCTTGCTGAAGGCAGGCTAGTGGGAGAGAACGTGGGTGGAGATTCTCACTAAACTAAACCTGCAGGATTCCCGGTAAATCCAGAGTCTAGAACAAAGACTGAAATTCCAGGTTGAGGCATGCTAAGGGTTAGTGGAGCCTAAAAGAATTAGGACCAGCAGAATCTTAGGCACTCAGAATTTATTTATTCAGTTTCTTTTCAAATTTATTTATTTCGGTGTGTGTCTGCTTTGCCTGCACGTATGTATATGTGAGTGCATGCTTGGTACCCTGGTAGGCCAGTAGATGCCTAAAGCGAGAGTTTAGAATGGCTGTAAGTTGCCTTGTAGGAGGTAGGAACTCAAGCTGGGTCCCATGCAACATCAGTTAGTGCTTTTAACTGCTGAGCCATCTCTCCAGCCCCTGCTCCATTTATTTACTCTTTACCAAAGAGACTCATTTTACAGACTTTGATTCACTGTAATACAGTAGCTTTGATTCACTGCAAAATACACGTTTGGCCTGGCCACCATTTGTGGCATGCTTCAACAGAGTTTTTTTTTTTTTAGTTTTGTTAGTGGGAACTGAACCAAGATCTCCACTCATGCTAAGTGCCTGTTATACACCCAGAGCTACATCTACAGAGAGTTATAATTTAGATTTTCATGTTATATTAATCCATAACCTCTGGGAAGGGCAGGGAGCAGTGGGAAAGAATAAAGGCCATTTCTCAGCTTAGGATCATTTCCAAAACAACTAGGTTTCAGTTGGCTGCTTGGCTAGGTATATGCATTCTGCTCTCTGAAGCCAAGGATAGCAGCACTGTCATTGTCTGCCCTTTCCAGAATTGTAGGGAAATGGACAGTGAGACTTAATGGACTTCTGTAACACATAGTCTGCGAAGGCCAAGGAATGAGCTACTTTGTTGCTGTTTGCTCTTAAGCCCAAGACTAGTACAAGATAGGTGTTTTAGAAACTTGGGAATTTGTTTCTCTTGTCTCAAGCTGCTGCTGCGGGGAGACAGACTTTAATCACTCCAGGCCGCCCCTGGAGCTGGTTCTGTTTTTTGCTTCTTCAAGACATGGCTTCCCCAAGAGCTTAGCCCAATTCAGAAAGACAAATGGAAACTGGTATGTTCATTTTTATCATTTATTGAATGTCTATTGAGTGTGTGCTCTTGTCCAAAGTCTCTGCAGAAGCAAAAAATTATAAATGTGACATGGTCTCTGGCCTTTGGAATTTTATGGTCCAAAAGTAGGATGCATACACGTAAATAAATGTTGCCTATGCTGTGCTAAGTGTAGGGTGACTTTCTATCCGGAGACAGTCTTGGCTTATGTCTGTTGTCCTGGGGTCACTCCTAAGAATGCACCTTTTTACGTTTTAGAACTATGTTCAGCAGCATGGTCTGTATGAATATTCAGGTATAAAGGGAGTAGAAAGTGTAGAGAGACCAGTCGGTTTCCCACAGTAGTCTCTGAGCTGAGTGATGAGAGAAATTTGGCCAGCCAAGGCCAGGGGTCTTTCGGGAAACTTTGGTTCAGATGGGAGAAGAGGTATATTTCAGGAACGCAGAAAGCTCTGCAGGCAAAGAAAGAATTCTGGAATTAAGAGCAGTGGTGGATTTAAGTTAAATATTGTTTGCCAAGTTTGCCCTTTGACAATCCCTCAAGGCTGTTATTAGACTGTCTAGACACAACTGTCCCTTTCCTCCCCTTCCTCTTGCTTCTGGGCTGGGAATGGAATTCAGGGCCTAGAGGCCTGCTGGAGGAGCAGCTCCCTCTGTGGTACATCCCCAGTGCAAATTTGTGTTTTTACCATCTCTTAGGTCTTCTTGGGCATATCAAGGTTATATCTGGGTCTCTGCTGATGGTGGCTAGGGAAACAGGATTAACCAGGCAGAGAAAGTCCTGAGGGACAGACAGAAACTGTAGTTCTAACCAGTTAGGGAGTGCAGGAACACCAAGGATGTGGAGGAGGGAAAAAAGGGTAGCACTCTTGAGGAGGAAGAATGATCAAGACCAGGTACCGACTTATATGGGTACTATTTTCTTTTTTTTTTTTTTTTTTTTTTTTTTTTTGGTTTTTCGAGACAGGGTTTCTCTGTGTAGCTCTGGCTGTCCTGGAACTCACTCTGTAGACCAGGCTGGCCTCGAACTCAGAAATCCGCCTGCCTCTGCCTCCCAAGTGCTGGGTTTCAAAGGCGTGCGCCACCACCGCCCGGCATGGGTACTATTTTCAAGCTACAAATACTTGTGTCAAATCCAGGAATCTAAGGGATTTCTAATCTCAAGATTTACTTGATCATAAACCCAAGACGATAGTTGGATAGTGTTGCCATATTTCTTGTAGACCTAAAACAAAATGACTTCCGCCCACATTTTTAAAAAAGTCTTTCGACATTCTTGACAGTCCTGTTTATCTCAGGCAAGAGGCAGTAATGGGCTCTAAAGTATTCTCCTGCCTTTTTAAATTATTATTATTATGGTAGGATACCTGCCAAGCCTTATCTTATGTGTTTGCTTGTCTTTGTTATGGAGTGTAAAAGACATTTGTGATTCATCTGCAGTATACGTGGTGCCAACTCCTTTCAGGGGAGATCATCTGCATCCTGCAAAATTTAGCCTGACCTTGTCCCGAATTTTGGAGGCACACTCTCTGTGAGAATTGTAGCCACCTCACAAATTCTCGGAGACTCAGAAATGTCAGTATTACGGGAAACACACTGATGAACTAATAGTCTCAAACTTGGCTTTGGAGGAAATGCGTTCACTGGGAGAGTGGGTCTGGGGCAGTCTCTTAGTGGAATCCTCAAAGATAAAGGGAAAAAAAAAAAAAAAACTCTTCAGCTTCAAAGATAAAAGCCTCTTTCTGAAGACTGCTGTCACCAGGCCTTGCTGGCACTGTACTGAAGATTCAAACGACATCAGAAACCAAGCACCCAGGAATTATCTGAAAAAAGCTTAAAGTTACGAAAAGAAAGGACAACAGGAAACCGCTCAGGCTGTCTTTTCAGGGGCAATTTTGCATTTATCCCAGGTCAGGGCACTCCGGAGCCCCCATGACTGTGGTTTGGTGTGGGCAAGGCATCTTCAATTCTTGTCTTGCCTGAGAGCCTTCCAAATACTGGGAGTAACAAGGATGGAGATGACCAGTGTCAAGGAGCAGGTACAACACTCTACAGAGGTTCTGAGGTTTTTTTTTTTAAATAAGGGGCTTAACTTGTGTGCGGTGCAGCGTCACCCACGCCATTAAGTCCTAGCGGCAGGAAGCACAGATAAAAGGGGAAGAGAAACGGCGCCGAGGCGCGCACAACGCTCGGAAATGGACGTCGGGGGCGCGCAGCGCGCTACAGGCGCGGGTCCCGCGGGGAGGGCGAGCGCGGTCCAGCAGCCCCTGCCCAAGGCTGGGCGCGACCAGCGCGGCGGGGGGAGCGCGCTTCCATCCAAGCGGCCGCCCCCGCGCGCCGCGCCAGTAGTTCGGTCCGAGGGGGCGGCTCCAGGGGCGCGGCTCCGCGGCGGCGGTGGCTGCTCCAGGCGGGAGCGGACCCCAGAGCCCAGCGGCGCCGAGCAAGGCTGGGGGAGAGGCGGGCGCGCGGGGGCGAGCTTCGGCGCGGCGGCTCCGAGGAGCGGGGGCGAGCAGCGCTGCGGGGCCGTGGGAGGAAGCGCTGCGGCCGGCCCGACGGCGCTCGTTGAGCCACATCCGCGGGTCGCCGGCGACGTTGCCGGCGCCTGTCAAGGCCCCTCCATTTTGAAGGAAGAGGCCGCCGTTCCCCCACCGCAGGGGCGGCAGCCGCGCTCATGGCGTTCAGTCCCTGGCAGATCCTGTCGCCCGTGCAGTGGGCCAAGTGGACGTGGTCCGCGGTGCGCGGTTCGGGCGCGGGAGAGGACGAAGCCGGAGGTCCCGAAGGCGACCCCGAGGAGGAAGAAGACTCGCAAGCCGAGACCAAATCCCTGAGTTTCAGGCAAGTACACCGCATCCCAGCCGAGATGCAGGCGCGCGCCATCCTCCCACCGCGGTCATGCTGTGTGCGCGCTACCGTGTTCCTGGCTCTGCTGCATCCTGCCCGCAGCCGGGTCCCCGCTGTGTGCCCGAAAGTTCGGGATGTTCTGTCTGCCCGTGTGCTTTCCGTCCCCTGTCTTCGCTGTGAGCTTTCTGAACCCAGCCCCGAATCCGCAGTCTCCCCATCCCGGTTTGCCTGGGTCGCTTTCTCTAAGTGTCGACACCCCGGCTCCGACGCAGCCACATCGGTAGTGTCAGTTGATAAGGCCAGGTGGGATTTGGAGCTTTTTTCCTTGTGGATAAGAAATCGCTCCTCCGCTCTTCTTGGCCCCGCAGTGTCCTAAAATGCAGCCTTGGTAAAAGGGGATCGCGTGATGACAGGCCCCTGGCAGCTGGTGAGAAATGGTGGTCTCTGCTGAGCTGTCACACGTGTGATTGTGGAAGGCAGGTGACGGCATTTTTAGCTTCCAGTGACTTTAAGACAGGTAGAGGCCTACCGAGGAGAACAGTATAGCTAGAAAATTGGCTTAGTTTGGGGGTGGGGCGATATTAATTTTTATGCCCCTGGAAAAGGGTATGGTGAGGAAAGGAGTTGATTGGGAAGTCTTGTCTTTTTTTTTTTTTTTTTTTTTTCTGGTTGTGAAAGGCAAAGATGACCTCAAAAAAACAAGTGGTCCTGGTGAGAAGCTCCAGAGGACGAAAGAGATTTCGGGATCTAGGATACTGGGCTTCGCTGAAAGTGCTGCAGCCTTTCTCCGGCTGGGTTGAGGATTGGTTGGTTGTAAAGTTAGAGGCGCTGTACTTGCACTTTGGTGGCTAAGTACATTTTAAAGGCAGTTGGAAATACCGTTGACTGTGGTAATGCCTCGTTTTTCCCCCTTGGCAGCTCGGATTCTGAAGGTAATTTTGAGACTCCTGAAGCTGAAACTCCAATCAGATCGCCTCTCAAGGAGTCTTGTGATTCATCACCAGGATTGCCAGAACCCGAGGCCAAACCCCAAGGTAACAGAACTTGAGTTTTCTACTTCTTTGGTTTTAACTTAAGAAAAAAAAAAAAAAAAAGACATAAGAGAGGAGTTGTCCCTCCAGAAGAGGGACCCTAAAGTTCTTGCTGGTTTTGATCATTTGATGATCCAAAGCTTGCTTTATTCCCTGACTGGAGATTGTGGCTTTGGAGTATGAGATCATATATATTTTCAGCTACTCTTGTTATGCTTCCTTCTCAACCCTGAATAAGTAAAAAAATGTAGCAATCGCTAGTCTGGTTATGTTTTAGATTTGGCCTCAAAGATTTCAGAGACTAGTTGTTTTCTACAAGGGTGTGGCTAGACCCAAAATTATAGGTAAGAGTTGATTTTTGAGTTAGGAATCTTAGACAGTTTCAAAATTGCTTGCCTTTCTCTCCCACAAAGAACCAGCGGGGAGCCCTTCAGTCTAACCAAGAAAATCCGGTTCACATACTGTCCTTCCCCCAACCCAACCTAGTACCTGCTCTTTAGTTTGCAATGCCTCTGGCCCACTAATTTGTCACACTTTTTAAAAGACATGGTCTCAGGTAGCTCAGGCTGGCCTTGAACTGATCCTGCCTTCTCAGACTCCTGGAATAATAGGCCTGTACCATCTTGCTTGTTTATTGTCACCTAGCTTTGAATAAAATTTCACTTGTCCTAGTAGGAATTAATTTGTTCCTTTGACGAGTGAATAGAGGCAGCGAAGTCCTGTTCTCACTGTGCGACATTTTGGAGGGAAGTTGTCTTAGTCAGGGTTGCCATGGCTGTGAAGAGACACCGTGACCAAGCCAACTCTTATAAGGACAACGTGTAATTGGGGCCGGCTTCCAGGTTCAGAGGTTCAGTCCATTATCATCAAGGCAGAGGGCATGGTAGCATCCAGGCAGGCATGGGGCTGGAGGAGATGTTCTGTCCACATCTTTATCTGAAGGCTGCTAGAAGAGTGGCTCCCACGTGGCTAGGAGGAGGGTCTCAAGGCCCACCCCCACAGCGACACACTTCCTCCAACAAGGCCACACCCACTGCAACAAGGCCACACCTCCTGATAGTGCCGTTCCCTGGGCCAAGCATATACAAACCACCACAGAAGTGAATCTTTTTAAGGGTTAAAAGCAAAATATCTGTTGGGTCCTGTTAAGTACTGTGGGGGACAATGGGCGGTGGGGGGTGGGAAAGGGGGTGGGGGAGAATGGCCTGTGGGCCTGGTTAGTAAATGCTGGAAGTTAGTTAAGAGGAGCGAGGTAGAGGAGCTGACTTGAACAGATTCCTGAAAGGGGAGAATTAAGGAAACAAAACCTGTGTGTATTATTGGGAAGAGAATCCTTTCAGTCAAAGGGAACAGTGTTTGCAAAGAAGCATCCCGTAAGTGATGAGGCCCTGGGGTGTGGAGACTCACATGTTCTGGCGGAGCGGGCCCAGAGGCCAGTGTGCCCAAGTGGAATGACCAGGCTGCTGGTGGTAGGAATCGGAGCTGAAGTCAGCAAGGGGAGAGGGAGGGCCGCGTGACACCGTGATGATGAGCCGATTTTCTGAGTGAGCTAGGAAGCCGCTGTAGGGTACCTGAACAAAACACCATAGCCGAGTGGCTCAGAACAGGGAGTCCATTCTCACTCATAGTTCGGAGAACTGATCAGAAGTGTGGGCAAAGTCATGTCCCTTCTGAAGGCTCAGGAAAGACCCGCTTCTTGTCTGTTGTAACTTGGGCTGGTCATCAACGGTCCTAACACCCCTGGGTCTTAGCACATGGTAGGTTTTCCTTGTAGGTTTGTCTTCATACAGCCAGGCAATGAGGATGCTGGTCATTCAGTTTAATAATCTAGTATGACCTCATTTTAATTGCATTACAACCTCCAAAGACACTGTTCCAATTAAGTGACCATATCTGGTAAATTATGACTTTTGGCATAGCTTCTTGGGGAACACAAGTCAATTCATTCTAACAAGGATTTGACTTACATTATTATTATTATTATTATTATTATTATTGAGACAGGGCTTTAACTCTGTAGACATGGCTACCCTGGAACTTGCAGTGTAGACCAAGCTTTGAACTTCTAGATCCATTTGCCCCGATAGCTTAGCTTAGTTCTCTGCAGGTTGCCTAGGCAAGTTGAGTCACAGAGGACCTAGATTTACTGGGAAATCGTCAGGTTTTTTGTAGTTTGTGAATGGAGCAGTGCCAGGTTAAAGGCTGACCCATTGCAGAGGGGTGTAGAGCAAAGTTGTGCGGTAGTACTTCCTGTAATGAAGATGCGGCCTGTCCCCATAGCTTTCCTTTCTTCTCTCCAGATTGGCGGATTGGGAGGGAGGTCTAGAATCCTGAAAGAACTATTCTGTGGGCCTGCTCATCCAATTTAAATAAAGCACGTAAGACGTATGTTAAGTAGCTGTTTGAAAGCCTGTGAGTTGCCCTCAGCTTCTTTCCTCAACATTCTGTCAGACTGCTAGGCTAATTCATCTGCCAGATTCCTCACTAAATGAATAGAGGCCCGGATTAGCCTTGGCCTCCCAGCCCCAGCCCCAGCCCCAGCCCCAGCCCCAGCCCCCAGCCCCCAGCCCCCAGCCCCAGCCCCAGCCCCAGCCACAGACACTCAATTGTTTGGCCCTTCTTGTTTCCGTGGCTCTCACAGTCTCTCATTCAGTGTAAATGTTTTCCTTTTAGAGAGTCTTGGATCAGGAAAGTTCTCCAGGGTAGGCCATGCTGTAGAGAGTGTGATGGTTGGGAGGAGACCGGTCCTGCGTATTTTAAAGTTCCTCACTTTAGGGTCTTTAGACAGTGGGATGACTCCTAAGTCTGGCTAGTGTGTCTGGCCTTTTAAGGACCTTGTGGAGTTAGTCCAGCGTGTGGATTGTGTTGTCACAGATACAAAGTAAGTCTCGAGAATACGATAAAGCTCAGGTCTGGCTGAAGATGGTTTCACTGAGCCAAAATTCTGAAGTCAGTTCCTGGTGAGGTTTTAATTTCTTGAACTGAATGTTTCACTCTCCCACCCCCCCCTCCCCCCGAAATAGTTAGTTTTGTTTTTGACTTTCTGTGGTTCCATAATGTGGTCAAACAGGGCATACTAATAGGGTGGGGTTGTCTTCGTCTTCATGGGACTTGTAATGGTCTCGGCTTCCTGGTGCCTGGTCACCCTCACACACACGTGTAGGCTAGTGACGCACTCCTGTTCTGTCACCTGCTTCCTACTTGTTTAAACTTAGAGGAAAATATGGTTCTGCTTTTTATTGGAACTGTTTCAAGAACTTAGAATTTTTGCAATGAGTCCTTTTAAGATATATGCCAGGAATGAAATATAAGGTGGTGATTTTTTTTTTTTAAAGCCACAGAAAAAAGTTGGCTTCTGAATATATAATAAATTCAAACTAAACTTAAAATGTTTTTTTAAAAATACCAAGCCAGTGACTGTAGAATTTCAGCTGGTGACTCTGTATTTGCTGTCCGTTTTTCTCAACAATGGGTGCTTACGACTGGATTTGCCTGTGTTTGAGCCTAATGAAATCCGTAGCCACACTTGGCCTTAAACTCAACAGAGATCCTTCCGTCTCTGCCTGAAGGTGTGTACCACCATACACAGCCATTTAAAATGCTTTAAAAAAAAAAAATCACTATATTATTACTGTGGGGAAGAGGCACACATGCTATGGTGTGTGTGTGTGTGTGTGTTGTGTGTGTGTCTTCCACGGAGGTAGTTTTCACCTAATGTTATGTTCTAGGGTTCTAAGGTTGGAACTCTGGTCCCTGACTTGGCAAGTACCTTTTCATGGCGAGTCATCTCACTGGCTGGTGAGCTGCTTTGTTTTGGTTTGTCTTTGCTGGGATGTGTGTTGGTGAAGAAACTCCCTCGGGGAAGGAGCTTAGAGGAGGCCTCCTTATCTTCACCCCTACGTCCCCCTGTAGGCTTATGTTTACAGGGTTAGTGGCTGCAGGTTTTGTTCAGCTGTTTCAGCCTATAAAAACTTCAGAGCTGGCCTAGCATGGTGGGACACCCTTGTACACCAGCACCGGGGAGGCAGAGTAGGCAAACCTTTGTGAGTTCTAGGCCAGCCCAAGCTACATAGTGAGAGACCCTGTCGAAACAACAACAAAAACAGAAACAAACAGAAAACCTGCAGAGGTTTGCTTTGTGGACTCCTCCCTTTGTGGTCCTACCCATATTTGAAAAGGAGAATGTTGATTAATGTAGAAAAGTCTCCACACGATCCTTGAATAACTAGTTAAACCCGTCTATTCATTTTCTTATGTTAGAATACCCAGGTATTTCAGAGACTTAACCACTGTAGTCTGGAATAGCGATGGAGTTTACCTACTGCTGTTTATTGCTGATGTTCATGTGAGGAATACAGAATTGTTCATTGACATAATTTTGGTATTTAGATTCAGAAATACCAAACCATGCTCAAGGCCAATCCAGGCTACTCTTTTTTTTTTTTTTTTTTGGCCTGCCAGGGAGAAAGGATTTAAAAATTTTTTAGTGATTGAGCCCAGAGTGGTGTGCACACCTTTAATAGCACTCGGGAGGCAGAGGCATGTAGATCTCCGAGTTCAAGGCCAGCTGGTGTACAGGTTCAGATCCAGGCAGTGAAAAGCAAAAGAAAATTTTACTTCAAAGTGTAGTGGTTGAAAAAAAAATTTAGTATTAAAAAATGATGTGAAATCCACACATTGGGCCCATAAATAATGGTGTTCGGAAACAACGCTAGTGTATTGAGATCTCCCTCGTGTCAGCTTTGTATCTCGGAAGCGGGTTGAGCACTTGGGACTGGAGAGGTTTGCTAACCTCTCTATGTACTTAAACCACTACCTCAGAGAGTAACTAGGGATTAGGGCTAACAAAGTTCCACCTGTGTGGGCCCTTGTCAGGAAAAGCTTCCTTAAGGGAGAAAGGTTGGGTCTGACTGCTTATCTCCTTTGCAGACAGTACACTCGAATTTTAGATGTCTTTCAGTAAAAGATTCAGAGAGTTACAACAAAAAAGAGAGAGAGAGAGAGAGAGAGAAGAGAGAGAGAGAGAGAGAGAAATAAAAAGCACCGAGAAATGGAGCCATCTAATACAAGTACAAACATAGCCATTTAAAAACAGATCCTAGTTTTTGATTCTATGTCTGTGTGGGTTTGAGCTTGGACGGGGCTGCTCAGTTGCCCCGGGGATGCCAGAGCCCTGGAGCTGCCGTTACGTGTGGTTGTGAGCCAAACAGGGTTCTCTGCATGAACCGCACGATTCTTAACCACTGAGCCGTCTCTGCCATCCCCAACTTAGACTTTCAACTTGTTCGTATTCAGGATTTCTAGTAGAATGTTGGGGGCTGAGCTTGAGTACATCGAAATGGTGTACTTACTGGAATTATATATAGATTATATTTATATGCTTGAGACTTAGAACACAGATCTTGCTGAAATCTGAGCCCCAGACTTTTTATTCTGAAGCTTTGAGTGAGCATATTGACAAGCAAATATACCAGTATTTTGCATTCATCACATACTGAAGTGGTCCATTCAGATCTACAATATGTTTTCCTCAGCATTTACTCGAATGTTTCTTTGCCCACAACAGGGGATTGCTTTATTGGAATTTTCTAGAAACAACGAGACTAATAAGGACATTAAATATTTCCCAGTCTAACAGTCTAACATGGCCCCTTGTACCATGCTCTGGGTTGATGCTTTTATTTATTTATTTATTTTTGGTGTGATTGGCTCTTTTACAGTTTAGTTTCTGCATGTGATTCTAGCATAAGATGTTTAAAGCTTAAAACCCCAAGCAGCATGCTACATTTCCTTTTTTTCCCCACTAATGGAGTCAGGATGGTTGTGTCAATAGACTGAGCTATGAGGAAGTACTTCCCTTCTTTGATAAAGAACACCGGGACAGAGGAACATAGATAGACAGAGGAAGTGTGCAAAGTGTGCAAAAAGTGAAGATTTTAAGTTATTTCCAAGTCGATTTTTAGATGTAGCAAAGGCAGGGTCTTCTTCTTCTTCTTCTTTTTTTTTTTTTTTTTTTTTTGGGACACAGGGTTTCTCTGTGTAACCCTGGCTGTCCTGGAACTCACTCTGTAGACCAGGCTGGCCTCGAACTTAGAAATCCACTTGCCTCTGCCTCCCAAGTGCTGGGACTAAAGGTGTGCGCCACCACTGCCCGGCAGACAGGGTCTTCTTAAGAAGTATGGTAAGGGTTAAACTCATCCCTGAGTTGGTTTTCTCCTCCACCTGGAAATCTACTAAAACTATTAATTTACTCTATTAATTTCTGGTGGCAGAAGCATGGTGCTTGGGAGATAATCCTGAATGCCCCACTGGAACAGTGGGTGTTGGGTTAAAGTGGGGGTCCACGCATCTACCCCACCAGGGGGCTAGGGCTACTGCTCAGGGAGGCAGGACTTGGACTGGGAAGTTTGACTGTGCTCCCGCCCCACGCCGGCACCAGGCGGGTGTCAGGCTGTGAGAAGCCGTTGTGGGGACACCGCTCCTGCGTTGGGGAGCGCAGTCTGAGGTCCTGGGGACAGCCAGAGCTGGCTCGAGGGTCCCTGGGCCTGCAGGGAGGCTGGGGATTGTCTTGTTCTCAGGTTTTCGGGCACCCAGGCGTCATTGGAAGCCGTGGAAGAGCCGAGAATGAAGTGGGGGCCCTCGGGCAGCATTGGCCCACAGATGAAGGGGATAGGGGAGAGACGCTCCGGCTGCGCCCGCGGGGAGAGTCCTTGGCTTGTGGCGTTGGTTTGGCTTGGTCGTGGGCAGCTGGCTTGGGTTGGTGATCGCATGGCTGGGAAGGCAGAGATGTCTTCTGCGGGAGATTAGATGGCGGCTCTGTAGGCCAAGGCCTGTTCCAATGTTCCCCAGGGCAGATCCTGAAGAAAGAAAACAATCCACTGTTTTAAGATGTTTATTGTCATGGTGGAAAGTAGATGAGAAACCGGACCCCCATTTCTCAGGCCCGGCCTGAGGTTAAATACCTTTTGCCAGGGAGGAGTGTCTGGAAGGAAAGCTTAATTGGCTAAGCCCTTCTGGCCTTTAGGTACCTCATTAAAATGGAAATCTGTCTTGAGGCTCTGTGCCTGTAGCCTACCTGTGGAGGGGATAGTGGGCGTGTCCTATGTGACTGAAGGACACAGATCTATGGAGAGGGCTTTGGCCTTGTGTCAGGAGCCCGTAGTCTGGGGGCTGTGGCAAAAACCCTGCCGTCCCTTAGGGTCACCTGCTGTCCCTCCTGGGGCCCCTCAGGATCACCTGGGGTCTCCAGAGGTTTCTAGCCTGTGAAGAACCAGAAACCAGGCTGCTCTTCAAGGTCCTACAAGTGGGTATGGTCTAAAGCCACTTTCTGTGAGAGTAGGTCTGGGGGTGATGGACAAAGTTTAAATCAGGCATGGGGTGAACGAGCAATTCCAGTACTCTCCAGGCAGAGGCAGGAGGGTCACGAGTTCAAGGTCAACCTTGGCTTTACTGTAAGTTCAAGACCAGCCTGGCTTACATGAAACCCTTTCTGCTACATGGAAAACCCAAAACCAACCTGGAGTGGTGGCCCACGTTTTTAATCTCGGCAACCAGGAGGCAGAGGCAGGCGGATCTGAGTTTAAGGTCTACATAGTGAGTTCTAGGACAGTCAGGGCTACACAGAGAAACCCTGTCTCAAAAGATAACAGAACACCGCTCTGTCCCCTAATCTCCCTGTAGCAGTACTCTTGTCTCTAGGCAACCTTGGGGTGTAACTGTTTCTCATACTCTCCAAAATCCAGCATAATAGTGTTGGGACTCCACAGTTCATCCCCAACAGCCATCTTCACGGAGCTTTGATAGCCAAGGTTACTAACTGAAATGATGGAAGGACGGGGATGTCTCAGCAGGCCAATGCCGAGGCATCTCTTCCCCCAGGTGGAGGAGAAAAGCAACTCAGGGATGAGTTGTACCTGGCTGCTCCGCTGGGCAGGGAGATACTCTGATAGCTCTGCTGCGGAGCTGCATCCCTAGCCCCTGAATTCTCCTCCCCTCTTCATCCCTTCCTCTTGTTTTTGAGGCTGGGTTGAGTCTCCATGGAGCCCGGCTGGCTGGCTCCTGGTCCTCCTGTAGCCTCCCACGTGCTGGATACAGTTAAAGGTATACACCACAGTGGTCCAGTAGCCTCTTTCCTGTTGTGTTGCTGGGTGGGGGAGGGTAACATGCTTCCTAGCTCCCGCTATGGGATGCTCACCTAACCTTAGCCTTCTGTTCCAGCTGCACTTGTTTATTAGATGTTTTAGATGCAAGTCGTTTTTGTTTATAGCATCTCCATTGTAACAGTGATGCCGAGATAATAGGATACATGTGATTTCTGTTTGAAAAAAATTGAGAAGTCAAGGCCAGAGCCTTGACTGACAGCAGTGCATCTTGGTCAGAATGTAGCTTTTAAGATGGAAAATCTGGGCCCAGGGGTAGAGGTACTTGCCATTAAGCCCCATGACTTGACCGATCTTTGGAACCCACCTGGTAGAGTAGGAGAGAACCATCTGACCTTCACATAGCATACCTCACTACCTGGCCCCACCCACTACACACACACACACACACACACACCACACACACACACACAATCAGTGTCAAGTATTTTTGGAAAGATGTAAAATCCACTAATAGTCTGATGCTTAGGAGGAGGCTGAGTGAGACAAGAGGATCACAAATTTGAGACCGACCCGAGCTACACAGCACCGGAGCCAGCACAGAACTCAGTCTCCAGTGCTACAAGGTGGGGAAGAGGGGTTGAAAATCCACAGCTTGGTGAAATGTGTTTCACAGCTTTTCCTCTCCAGGGAATTTGTGAATCCCCCCAGTTCACTGTTGGAGAAGGCTAAGAGGAAGTGAAAGGCCTTAAAATGTTGCCAGAACAGGGTGTGTGCTGGGGAGAGCATCCTCCCAAGTGACATCTGAGTCAGTAAGCATACATCTTCCACACACGTGAACTTGGCATCCGTGCACAATGTCTGACACACATACACAGTGCAGCTTGGGGTTCTGAACAGCAGAAGTTCCCTGCACAGTTTAGATACAGACCAACAGAAGCAGAATTCATCCTTGGGTAGCCGGTGCAGTTGCACTGGCGCACACCGTGTGTCCCAGCACTTCCTGGGGGTAGAGGCAGGAGGATCTGAGTTTAAGGCCAGCCTGATCTGCATCCTACATAGGGAGTTCCAGGACCGCTAGGGCTACATAGAGAGACCCTGTCTCTCCCCCCTCCCCACCCCCCAAATTAGTGTCAGCTCTTCATGAGAATGAAGTGGGAAGGGGTCAGTCTCTTGTCTGCTGAGTCTTGTCTAGTGAGGAGAGTGGTCTGTAGGGCGATGTCTAGAGCCTCCCGGACTCAGCACCTATTTTTAGGTAGAGAGAGAGAGAAGTGTTTCCTTTTTGGTTTTGGTTTATTTTGTAGTACTTGGGATGGCACCCAGGTCTCACCTGAGGTAGATGAGTGAGTGATCTTTCTCCTAGCCTTGTCCTCAGCCCACAAAGGCACGCTCATCTCCTCACCAGTCACTGCTGGCCAAGGGAATGGAGCTCAGGTGCTCATGTGGGGCCTGCAGGGTTGGTTCAGCGTCCTCACGGTGTGGCATCCAGCTTCACCTCCTCCAGGCCACTAGCAAGCAAGTCACCCTCTTGGTGACACAGGTTAACCCAGTGCTGTGAATACCGGGAACTCCACGCTAGCTAGCGCTGGTCACCACAAAGCTCTTGCTATGCCAGAGGGTGTAATTCCCACATCCACAAACGTCTCCCAGCTTTCTTCCCTTAGGTCTCTTCGGCAACACACTGTCCAGGATAACCGTCCTGCTTGGGAGGCTCTCATGCGCCTAATGTCTGGGGGGCTCCTCCTGCTAAGCACTCTCTTCTCGTTTTATCACCGCTTCAGCTCCCCAGCTGTGTGGGTGGCGGCTGCTTTATGAAGGAAGCAGTTGGTTTTGAATCCTCCAGTAATTATTCTGAGGAGGCTGCACGTCATGGCTGTTTGGCAGCAGCGGATTGAAGTTCCACAATTTCAGGTCCCTGCGCGGCAGCCCCATCTGTTATCGCGGGTCTCTGCCTTTGCTCTTCCTGCTGGGGTCGCCGTAGCCCGGTGCTGAGGGCTTTCTGATCTCTGTCTGGAGTAGAGGGTCTCTGCTCTGCTTGGAATGTGCTCTCAGTTAGCTCCAGATGGCTCCAGTCCCGACGGGCACCTTGTTGTTGAGAGGGAAAGCAGAGTCATTGTTGGTCTTGCTTCTCTGGAGAAGGCCTAGGCTTGCTGGCAGCCAGCCCTCTTCTTTTCCTTAGAGTATGGCCTTCAGAGGAGAGTTCCGATCTCTTGAGTTGCCTGACGGATTGTGCTTGGGCCAGAACCTAGGGACTCAGTGCATACTGGGTAGCCTTCCACGGAATCCTGCCCCCGCCACACCCCTGTTCTCTCAGGTCTCTTTTTCAATGAAATAGCGTAAAAGCTGTTTTGGAGACTTTAACCTTGGGATCAGTTTTGTCTGTTTATCGAGTGGACTTACCCTTTTTTTTTTTTAAACATCCAAAGCTTTAGGTTGTGTAGGCACACCCTGGTGTGTGTTTAAAAACAGGGTCTCACTGTGTTGCCCAGGCTGCCCTCAAACTTGTGATCATCCTGCCTTAAGTGCTGGGATCATAGGCAGGTGCCACCAGGCCCGAGTCTTACTTGAGAGTGGACCTCTGTCAGAACTTAAAAGACATCTCAGAAGAATGGCAGGGCAGCTGGTGCCCTGTCTCCATTCAAAACAAAACAGGAAATAGCTAAACTCACCCTGCCTTAGCTCTGGCTGATCTCAGAGGTGAGAAGAAAGGGTTGGAACAGTGGGCTTGTTCTCTTCGTTCTCTTGTGGGTGGGTGAGTTAGTGTTGGTGCTCTGCCCTGGGTGGTAGACATCCTAATGGTACGGTGGCCCTAAGGAGACATTCTACCTTGACTTATGGGTCTCTGTGCTTCTGGGTGCCTGGGGCCGTAGGATTGTCAAGGGAATGTGAGCTTCCCAGTGCACTTCCTGGAAAAGTCAGGTCTTCGTGTACAGTTAGTCATTCTGTCCCTGGACAGTGTATTGTTTCTCAGTTTCCATTTAAGGACCATGGTCTTGGCTTTTGTGCTGATTTTTGTTTGTTGCTTTTTTTTTTTTTTTTTGACACAATGCCACAGTTATCTTGGAAGAGGGAACGTCAGTTGAGAACACACATAGACTAGCTTGCAACTTCAGGGAAATCAGAGGCGCCAAAAACTCAGACATGTAGTTGGAGGTTTAAAAAAAAAACCAACCCTCTCAAGTTTTGACACTTGTCAGAAATGTTAATGTGCCCCTCATTACCATTCTCCTCAGGTTAGACCACTTGAGCAGAAAGGGGTTGCTACCTGCTAGAACCAGTTTTCCTCCTGACACTCTTGACTTCCACATGGGAGAGAAGGCAGAATGCAAGGCCAGTGCAGAGCGGGGGCCCTGCAGGCCTTCAGAAGGAAAGGGCCTCAGATGAAGATCGAATTTTTGTCCTGAAATAGCTGTCAGTGTGGAGCCGGGCGGCCTCACCGCTTACGTATAAATATGCCTTTCTCCATACGAAAAAGATACCCAGCCATGCAGTGGGCACTGACCATCATCTGTGTTGGAGCACTGGGTTCTCAGATTGGTGGGTTACAGGGGATCAGGGAGTAAGAAGGCCCTGTGGATCCCAGTCTCTGGAGAAATTAGTTGGTTCATTTTCCAGACCTCTTGGCTTTGGTGCTGGTTAGTTAGGTTTTTCCTTAGTTTGACACAATCCAGCTATCTGGGAAGAGGGGCTGTCAGCTGAGAGAACGCCCTGTCAGACCAGCCTGTGGATAAGCCTGTGGGGCATTTTCTTGATTAATGATTGGTGTGGAAGGACCCAACTCACTGTGGGTGGTACCACCCCTGGGCAGGTGGTTCTGTGTTGTATAAGAAAAGCAGGCTAAGCAAGCCATGGAGAGCAAGTTGTGTTCCTCCATGGCTCACGCTGCTTCAGTTCCTGTCGGGAGTTCTGCCTCGAGCTCTTTCCACTGTGAACTATAAACTGTACACGTAAATAACCCCTTTCTGCCCCGGTTGCATTTGGTTGTGATGTTTTATCACAGCAACAGCAGGCAAACAAACACAGCTTCTCAGAGTTTTGCTTGTTTTAACTTATTTATCTTTATTTTATGTGTGTTGGTGTTTTTCCCGCATGTATGTCTGGGTGAGAGTGTTGGATCTTGGAGTTACAGACAGTTGTGAGCTACCATGTACTTGCTGGGAATTGAATCCCGGGTCCTCCAGAAGAGCACTGGGCCATCTCTCTAGCACTGTAGCCTAGGCTGGCTTCAGATCATGAAGTCCTCCCTTCTCGGTCAGCCTCTGAGTGTTGGCTTAATCACGTGAGCCATACTGCTTGGCTTCTCCAGAAGTTTTAATACCAAAGGCAGGGGTTGCGTGAGTGAGGATGTGAAGACAGGAAGTTAGAGGTCAGAGTGAGCATGACTTCAGCACCTCTACTCTTAGCCTTGTGTTCACAGTCTGTTCACCTTTTAATAAAAGGTCCTTGCCCTTCAGAGTGCATCTTAATTCTGCACCCCTCTCTCTCTTAACCCTTGTGTCTAAATGTTTGCTGACGCGTAGCTTTATTAAACTCCAACTCAACTTTAAAAAAAATAGAATTAAAAACTATGCCCAAATTAGGCAAAGGTAGAGGCAGGAGGATTATGATTTTGATGCCAGTGTAGCCTGTATAGTTGAGACCCTACCCCCAGAAAGCAAACCCCCCAAACCAAAACAAAAAAAAAAAAAACCTCTCTGGAGCTCAGCAACACCCTAGGCTGTTTCATATGCCTGGTTATTCCTGTCAGAGAAGGAAGCGGCGACGTCATGTTTTTCACTTCTCTGTAAATAGAACTTATCTAGCACATGTGGGCTTCCTCCAGAAGGATTTACAATCCAAAAGCGGCAGTGCGATCTGCCACCTCAAGTGTGGGTCCCTGCAAGTGACACACGAGAGATTACTTAAAACACTTTCTGAACCGTGAACCTGCGTACGATTAAACGTCTCCTGCAGGACAGGAGCCATTTTGTTTTGTTCAGTAGATTTTGTGTGCCCCGAGTAGGGCCCTGTCAGCGAAGCGACTGCATTGCAAGCATGAAGATCTGAGTTCAAGCCCCAGACTACACAGTGCATGTATTTCAGGGATGGGGTTCAGAGACAGAAGGATCCCTCTGTGGTAGGTTTAGCCTGCCCGTGAGCTCTAGGCCAGTGAGAGAGCCTGTCTCAAAGGAGGTGGATGGTACTCCTATTACAGATGGTTGTGAGCCACCATGTGGGTGCTGGGAATTGAACTCAGGACCTCTGGAAGAGCAGTGAGTGCCCTTAAGCGCTGAGCCATCTCTCCAGCCCCTGGATGGTACTCCTGAGGGTGGTGCCCAAGGCTGTCCTCTGCAGATACACAACCTGAGCATGCCCCTGCACAGGAGTTTTTAAAAATGTGTGTGCAATTAAAAAACAAAACAAAACATTTATTTATTTATTTTTGAGACGGGGTCTCAACAAGCTGGCCTTGAACTCCTGGAGATCTGTCTCCCTCTGCCTCCTGAGTGCTGGGATCAAAGGCCTGTGCTACCGTGGCCAGCCCGGTAATTTGAGTTTATACTTTGAACTGGGGGGGCAGGGTCTCAACTATACAGCCTACACTGACATCAAAGTCATAATCCTCCTGCCTCTACCTTTGCCTAATTCAGGTATAGTTTTTAATTCTATTTTTTGAAGTTGAGTTGGAGTTAGAGTACTGGGTGGGAATTCTGCTTTGCTTTTTTACGTACGGTGGCCTGTAGTCAGTCCCTTCGATTTGTAAAATGCTGGTGTTGGGCCCCTCAGCCTGTGGCATGCTCCTTGTCTGGACCCTCAATATTGTAGAACTCAATTTGGCCAGAAATCTAGGGTCCTGTTCTTAGCTGTCAGAAATTTCCAGTGACATGTATTCCAGTTGCCAAGGCTGTTTGAAGTTGTGGGGTTGCCTCAATTAGGGACAGAGGAGAACCGTGAAGTAGACTCCTAATGGAGATAGCTGGTCTTGCTTGTTTGGATTCCTGAGTCCCTAGAAGCATGCCGCTTCGGGGTTCTTTATAGGCATTGACCCCGTGATTTTGTGTTGAGTCTTTTTTGTTGTTGTTCATTTGTTTTTTGTGTAGCCCTGGCCACCAGGAACCCTTTCTGTGGATCAGGCTGGACTTGAACTCATAGAGATCCACCTGTCTCTGCCCCGAGTGCTAGGATTAAAGGCGTGCACCACCACGCTCGGCTTCTATTCTGAGCCTTGGAAGCCTGCTGTCAGCAGCTCTTACAGATGGGAATGTCCTTGGCTCTGAGCCTCAGCAGTGAGCCTCTGCTGTGGAAGGAACCCCCTTCTTTGGCGTATGATCCTGTTTGGGTATTGAGACTCATCCCAAGAATGAAGAGAAGTTAGATTCATGAGGATGGCTTTAGAGCTGCTTATCTACGATGCAGGAGGCAGGGAGAGCTAACTGACAGTTTCCTCCAATAAGGCCACACCTTCTAATCCTTCTCAAACAGTTCCACTAACCGGGGACCAAGCATTCAGAAGTATGGGCCCGGGGGACCTATATTCAAACCGCCACACTACCTTTGGGTTTGGGGTTACTGTAGAGAGAAGCGAGGGCTGCCTGTGCTCTGCCTCATGGTTCTGTAACACAAGAGCTATGACACCACAGGATAGCCTGTTAGTTGAGATGGCCAGAGAGATCATATAGCTTTTATTAAGAAGGGATTGTCCCTCAGTTCCAATACTGTAGGTCCTCATTCCTTTATATAAAATGGTATGGGCTGCTCGCCTCATGCACTTCCTCCCGTGTGCCTGAAAACCTCCTCTCAATTACTCATGATACCTAAGATCATTTCAAGACAAAAAAAGTCTGTATGTGTTTAATACAGTTTTAATTCGCCCCCCCCCCCGAATATTTTTGTTCTGTAGTTTATCAAATCCACAGTTACAGAATCCATGAATATTTATGGCTAGCTTATCGATGTTTCCTTAGTGTGCTTGACTTACAAATTAGACCTTATAATGTTTATACTTTACCATAGTTTATCTGTGTAGAGAAGATGCCATCCATATAGGGTTAAATACTTGCAGTGATGTCAGGGGTCAGTTGGAGCTTTGGAGTGAACCTTTTGAGGGCAAGGGGGAGGGCAGGTGTACTGGTTCTTTATCACCGCTGTGGTGAAATGCTTTGACAGAAGCAGCTTTGGTGCCTAGTTCCTGGGGGAAGTAGTCTGCTGGTTAGAAGGCCTGTGGCTGGTCTCCTTGCACCCTAGGAAGCAAGAGGGTGGGGAGGGGAGGGAGTGGGGTTGGGCTGTAAAGCCTCAACTTTCTCTACCCATCCACTTCCTTCAGAAAGGCTTCACCTCCTCAAGATTTTACAGTGATCTCAAGCAGCACCACCAACTGGGAGGTTGCAACACATGAGCCCGTGGGGGACACGTCACATCCAGAGCACAACAGCAGCTATATAATGTTGGGGAATAATTTAATTCTTACCTACAGCTTAATGCATACAAATTATTTCACAATAAAAGACTTGAGAGTAGCTCGTTTTAGAAGAAAGCTCAAAGTGGTGGCCTCTGTTCTCTAGAAATTGGTTTCTTTAACAGCAAATAGAGGATATTTCCCATGTCAATAATTACTTCAATCATTGTGTGTGGTGTGTGCACACTTGCGCGCCGCATGCTTGTCTGTTTTGTTTTTGTTTTTTGAGCCCAGGTCTCGTGTTTTAGCTTGTCTGGCCTCAGACTTTTAATCCTCTTGTAAGTACTGGGATTACAAGCTGGTGCCACCATGCTGGGCGTGTATTGGGATTTTAATTGCTGACCTGTGTTCAGATCACTGGTACTGAGAGGTGAACAGTGCTGTGGGTAAGGCACTTGTGTTCTGGAGGACCTGTTCGTGGGAGATCTGTAGAGTCTGAGAACTTGCTGGGTTTTCCTTGTGAAGATGTTGCTGCCTGGACAGTCACGAAGCAAGCTGTGTTCTGTCATGTGGGTATGGTACCTTCTTCCCATTACCAGATAGCTTGCTTTTCTCCACATGCCCGAGTACAAGCAGTAGCTTCCAGGGTGTGAGGTCTTCTGTAGAGCAGGGCCCTGATTTGCCAGCATCAACCACCTGAACAGTCCTAATCTTACAACAGGTGCCTTCAGTTAGTCAGTTGACAGGGTTTAGTCACAGGGCCTGGTCTTTAGTCACCTGCTCACAAGATGCTGGTCTACTTGGCACCCCAGATGCCTGGGTTTGGCTACAAATTTTAGGGTCCCGTAACACTTTCTGTCCTGTCCAGCAGGGCATTTAACAGAGGTCTGGGGAGATCACCTGAAAGAGAAAGTGGGGGACAGGCCGAGCAAAGAAATGATGATCTGTCTATAGTCTGATCAGATTACCAATTTTACTTTTTCACACCGGGGGTTATATACACAAAAAAGGCAGGATGTGGGGAAGGGGATGATGCAGGAGTGTGGGTATTCAGGGGGAGTATCTTCCAGAACAGAGTGTCAGGGGGATGAAGGTTCAGGGGACATGTCACTATGATTACTTGTCCTTATCTAAGTTGGTACTATCCACCAAGGTTACCTATCTACAAGGTCTATGACTAGCCAGGCTTGGCAGCCTTCCACCAAAACTGCTTGTTTACAATAGCTTATAGCTATCTGTTTCAGTGTTTTTCCACAGAGACCCAAAACTTTGTGCTAGCAGGCATGTATGTCAGGCCTATTGCTGATTTTAGGCCTATGGCTGATTTTAGGCCTTCAGTGTATAAGCAGGGCTGCCCCTGACAACTTTCAAGTGTGATAATTCCTTCACATTGACTATGGGACTCCCCAGACCCCAGTCCTTTTGTCTACCCTAGCAGATGCTATGAGGGAAAGGAAGCCTCTTAGGGTTTTACTGCTGTGAACAGACACCATGACCAAGGCAACTCTTCTAAGGACAACATTTAGTTGGGCTGGCTTACAGGTTCAAAGGTTCAGTCCATTATCATCAAGGCAGGAGCATGGCAGCATCCAGGCAGGTATGGTGTAGGGGAGCTGAGAGTTCTACATCTTGTTTGGAAGGCAAACAGAAGACTGGCTTCCAGGGAGCTAGGATTGAGGGTCTTAAAGTCCATGCCCACAGTGACTTCTTCCAACAAGGGCACACCTACTTCAACAAGGCCATCACCTCCTAATAGTGCCACTCCCTGGGCCAAGCATATTCAAACCATCACCAGGAGTGAAGAATGTTGCATGTTCTGACTTCTAATCTTGATTGCTGTGGTAGCCAGACCCCGTCCTGTAGCCACCGAGCGTGAGATATTGCTTGTGAATGTTAAGGTCAGTCAGAGCCAGCATGTATGCCTGAGGTACAGGAGGCTTGTTTTCTCAGGGTAATGTTACATTTTAGAAACAGAAGGAAGGGGTCGTTTATCTCTCTAGCCAAAGGAGAGGAGGCAGCAGTGTGCTCAGATATGCAGATCCGAAAGGAGCCCACGGGCAACACTTTTCCCTCTGCAAAGCTCAGATGTGAGCTCAAGTTTGTGATAAGGACTGTCCTGGAATCCTGGTGCACATGTGTGCCGTGTTCCGACTGCTTGGCCTTCTTCATTCATATGTGGGTTTGTTTATTTGGGAAATGTGTGCTTGTTAGTGTACGCATGTGCATTTGGGGGGGGGGCTGGCAGTGACAGGAATCTTTTCTGGTTCACCTTATCTTTTGAGACAAGGCCTCCGACTGAACCTGGAGTTGGTTGGTTCAGCCGAGGTGTCCAGCCTGTGAACTCAGGGAACCGCCAGGTCCCTCCCTTCCCACTCAGTGCTGCAGCTACAGAAGTTTACCCCCACTCTGGGTTTTGCCTGTGTGTGGTGATCTGAACTGAGGTCCTTGTACTTGTATGACAAGTGTGTGACCTGCTGAGCCACCTCCCCAGCCCGTTACCTTTCCTCAGATGAGGTTATAAATTTATAAAGTAGGTTCCCTGTGTTTAATTTTGACCATTTCTCTGAGTTACAAAAATACTTAGTGAGGCCAATATGGTGGCTCACACCTGTAATTCTAGCATTGTGAGGTGGTAGCAGGAGAACTGCCCCAAGTTGGAGGCCATCCTGGGCTACAAACAGGAGAGATAGCTCAGTACTTGAGGGATTTTTTTTCTGCCAACCCTGACAACTTGAGTTCAGTCTCTAAGACAGTGGAATGGGAACCCCAACTCTTTGGATTGTGTTTTGACTACACATGGAGGCTGTAGTATGGCGCATGTGTACACACACACACACACATACACACACAATTAAAATAATAAAATTAAAAACAAAAACCAGGCTCAGTGGGTAAAGGAGTTTGCCTTGTAAACCTGGTAACTGAAGTCCGGTCCCTAGAACCCATTAAAAAGTAGAAGGAGAAAGTTTATCCCACAAAGCTGTCCTCAGATTTCCATATGAGGTGTGTAGCACACAGTCCCATACAACATGCACACGCATACACACACAATTACATAACACAGTTTTTACATACATACATATACTTTTTAAATTAAAGAAAACAAATTTATGAGATGATAATCTGCTTTTTTTCCTAAGGTTTCAAGAAGGCTTTGTTTAAACTTGTACTTTAACTGAGAATATGCTTAGCATATGATCCAGACACTAGTTATCTCAGTCCTTAATTTTCCGGCATTCGATGTCCCTGCCCTTTAAGGAAGGAGAGCAGGGCCTCTTTATGTTGAGCAGTGTCACAAGCATTGGATGCTGCAGAGCAGGGGATTCGCAGTCCTTTAGCTGGGAGAGTTTTGTTATCTGCAGCTGTGGCAGGATTGGCAAAGGCTTGGTTTTGGATTTCCTCTGTGCTTGCTTTGAATTTATTTCTCCGATCCGAGCTCCCCAAGCCCCTGACAGAACCCTGCTCATCAGAGCCACGCTCATGGCTCACACTGGCTCTGGGGAAGGAGCCTTCTGCACTCGACAAGGGACATAGGGTGTCTGAGTGAGAGGAAGGGCAGTGAGGTCGATGAGCTGTGCCTTCAGAGGAGAAATACGGCTGATCTCTGGCTAACTCTGGTCTGAGGTCAGGGTCCCGAATGTTTTCTCCATTCGTGACAGTGATGTGATGCTTGCCCTGAAGTTTCTGTTCTAGGGCAGAGGTCGACAGGTGTGCTGGACAGCTGCTATTGGGACACTTGCCAGCTGGTGGTATAAGTGGGAATAAAACTTCACTCAACACTCTATTTTAAGTTGAGAGGGTAATTTGTTTTTCTTTTTCTCCCTGAGACAAGGTTTCTCTGTGTAGCCTTGGCTGTCTTAGACTCACTCTGTAGACCAGGCCGGCCTTAAAGGTGTGCACCACCATGCCTGGAGAGTAATTTTTTAATGTTCGTTTGTTTATTTTTATAACTCATATATGTGTCAAGCTGGTTCACTTGAAAATGAATACTTTTAGTACTTAGTTAGGACTTTTTGCTGGTGCTGAGGTGTGATGTTGAAGTGGGGTCCACAGTGCCTTGATAAAGGAATGGGCAAGATTATGGACTTGGCACTGCCCTGAGTGGGCCAGGAAATGACCAGGGAGGATGTTTGTTGACCGGATTCCTTTAGCTCTCTGCAGGCTGGAGGTGGGGAGGCCTTGTGTTGCTCTCTCCCTTTCCCCATGGCAGAGCCACACAGTTTATGATACAGCTTCTGTGAGACATCCAATCATGGCTTAGCGTTTTCAGCTCCAGGGAAAAGCGGAAAGGTCCTAAGTGGGGAAAAAAGGAAAATTTCTCTTCTATCTGGGAAAAGGGAGAAACTCTATTCTATCTCTATTCTCTATCTAACTCACTCTCATCTCTTTGTCCTCAGTACTTATACATCTTTCAGAGTACATGGTCACATGTTACAAAGTTCATCATCACAAGTTCACACCAAAAATCAAATCATAAATTGAACAACAGAGAATGTTTACATGCATAGCCATTAGGAGTAATTATCTGGCTAAACATCCATCACCTGTCTAGTTCCACAGGTTCACCGAAAGTTTAAAACTACAACTAAGAAATTAGGAAGTTTTGTATAGATAAACCCAGGCAATATTTTCTCTTCTGTCCTAGTACCTATAATAAATCGTGAGTTCCCTTTTAGTGACCTTTGGTTAATTGTTTTGCAACTTCTTGGAATGTGCTCTGAGCGAAAGTCTGGTTACTATCTAAGGTAATTACTGATGACATTCGGGAGACTGGCAGAGCCCTCATTGCAGTTTTGACTATCAGAAAAGGACCTAATAGCAGTCCCATTATTAAAGAGCTTAATAATCATTGATATACTTTTAGGAATTCTTATAGGATCATCATTAAGACTTAAGAAGTCATCTATTTGTCTATATAGCATCACTACAGACAGTACATCTTCGTGGATCTGCAGAGATCCTCCAAAGGGGTGTGCTGTTGCTTAGTGATTGTTAATATGTTTAAATAATAATAATAATAATAATAATAATAGTAATAGGAAAGCATATGAATAGCAGGAATCTTTCCTAAAATAAGTCCCTCACAGCCTTGCATGGATAAGTGCTCACTTGTTGCAGATTATATAATAATCCAAGGCAAGCATTTCAGGATGATCACCTGCTGATTATTAGCTTGTCCCATTATGACTCCTGACATTCATGACTGAAAAACAACAAAAATAAACCCACTTTGTTTCCTTTCTCTCTCTCCTTTTCTTCGATTTCTCAAGCTGGAGTTGAACCCAGGGCCTTGTGAATTGTAAGTAAGTGGTCTGTGAATGAACCCAGCCCTGCCACCCCACACTTGTAAAACTACAGATTACCAGGGCTGGAGACCCAGTTGAGTGGCTGCTTTTTCAGAGGACCTGGGTTCAATTCCCAGCACCCACGTGGCAGCTCACAACTGTCTGTAACTCCAGTTCCAGGGATATGACACCCTCACACAGACATACATGGAAGCATAGCAAGTTGCCATAAGACTAGGCACAAACCCCTCATATCAGAGCTGGGTAAGGCAACCTAGTAGGAATTAGGGTCTCAAGAGCAGGGGAAGGTGTGACCTTAACTTTCCTGGATTCAGTTCTGCTAATTGAAACATTTCTGACACCCGGCTTGGAAACCAGTTTGGTGTTTGTGAGCAGCCTTTCAGCCGAGCGCAGGGTGTGGATTCTACAGGGTGTGAGCATCAGACAGGCCACACTGCAGCAGGGGATTCATTTCCTTTACATTTGCTCAGTACTGTGTTACTAGACTAGCACGGACAGATCACATTAGCGTGTGGAACTCTTTAGACCGTCATGGCCGAGCTAAGAGGAGAAGAAAGATATGTCTGCTTGTTGAGTAAAGTCACACACTGCAGACTCTCTACCAAAGGGGGAAAGAATTCTTTAATAGAGTTTTCTTCCTTCTTTTTTTTTTTTTTAGACTCTCGAGAAGCCGATGAACAGTTGGTAGCAGAAGTAATTGAAAACTGTTCACCTGCTGCATGCTCTAGATCTTCAGAAAATGAAGCGCCACAGGCGACTACCGATTCTCACTCCATCAAGGATGTCAAAGGGAAGGCGGAACATGATGTTAGCAAGATCTCGGTAGTGAGGCCGTTTTCAATAGAAACCAGGAATTGCACAGATGACCCTGCGGCTCTTGGAACAACAGCAGCCCATGGCTGTGTCCCTGTGCTCCCAGGAAAGGACCTTGCCTTCCGCCACACTGGAAGCCACACAGGACAAGCCAATGGTGGACGGAGCATGGGGGTTACATTGGAGGCTTTTACAGAAGCCAGTCTGAAGACTGGAGGCCCCTGTCCAGAGCCTGGTGGTCAGCAGAAGCAAGCTAAGGAAGCCCAAACCTGTCTCCCTGAGGAAGAAGACAGCCTCTGAACTGGAAATGTTGATGGAAGGTTCACCTCTCTCTAAGGCTTCCTCCCCATGGATTCCTGATGAATTGGATCAGAACGCGAATCCTAACGTGCTGAGAGGCTCGAGGGCCCAGAGATCTCCCCTTAACCCTAAAGAAGCAGCTGGCGCTCTCAGTAATGGCACCAGTGACTTAGGGGTTGAGCTGCAGTGGGGGTCCAGGGACTCACCTCTCAAACTTGAGGATGATTTTACCGAAGACGGGAGAATGTCGAGACCAGGAGTGCCCTTCCGAAGCAACCTGGCAGGAAATCCAGTAACAAACTGGCACCCAATACACGAAAAGGCGGCATCAGTCAGCCTACAGTAGGTGTTGAGCAGCCTGCAGACCCAACAGTTCAAGATGCCTCTCTCGCCCAAGCGTCTCCTAAGCTAGATCCGAGTAAAGGGGCCATCCTAACTTTAATTCCTTCGGGAGCTGCCCATTCTGCAGAATGCCCCGCCCCTCTCCTCCAAAGGCTCCCACCACCTTGACCCAGATAACGTTAACATTGATGAATCCATGGATCCCTTTAAGCCAGCCACAGCCTTGACAAGTAGCAGCTTCTGTTCTTCCACTGGTAATCATGGTAATGAAATCTTAGACTCACCCAAGAAGGCAAAGTCGCGTTTAATAACGTACGTGAGTGATGACGGGTGCTGGGTGTGTGCTTTGGATTGTTCTCTGGGAGTTTGGCAGCTACTTTTGGTTTCTGTGAACTGCACTCATCCATGTCTGAGATACAGTGGGGCATTTTAGGCTTGTAGCCTTTACTCGTCTGCCTAGTTGTTCTGTCCATGCGGAAGCATCAGAGATCGGTTGATTTCTGCCTTATTTCTGAAACCCTGACTTATTTAGGTCATCTTCCCCTCCCCTACGTACTATTTTTTTTTTTTTTCAAAGTTTAAAATAAATCAAAGATTTGAGGTTTTCAGAAATTCCTTATCATGGATCACATTGTATACAGAATGAATTCAGGTTTCAGTGCTGGCTACCATCTTTACGTTCCAAAATTACCTGTCTAAGGTCAGTGATGTTGGAAATGACTTAGAATACCCTAGTAGACAGAAAGTTGTCATTTGTGTTGATGGTGGTGATGCAAATTCTTGCTGCTTCCTTGTGTGTTCTAGTTGATCGACAGATTTCTGTGATGAGAATTGGGAGTTTCTACGTGGCCAGTTAAATCCTGGTAAATTAATTGTGTCTTCCTTCTACCCCCAGCTTCTCCTGGGAAACCTGAAACGAACTTTTGTTCAGTTTAGGCCTTCCCAGAGTCATCCCTCCGGCCATATCCCATGCCAGGTTTCAAACCGTGGCCCAAGATTAAATTATCAGGAATCTCAAGATGAATAAAAGATAGTATACCTGTTTATAACCCTGTGACATCTCGTGAAAAATCGGATACACAGGGGTCAGTGCCCACAAAGGTTAAAATGCTGAAAGGAAGTGTATTTGTGGTTGTCGTTCGATTAGCTAGAGAAATCTGGGTGCTTTGCCTGCTTGCATGCCTATGTACCACTTTCATGCCTGGCACCTGCAGAAGGCAGAAATGGGGGGCATCAGGTCCCCTGGGAATGGGAATTACAGACCATTATAAATCTCCATGTAGAACCAAACCTGGTTCCTCTGGAAAAGCAGCCAGTGCTCTGAACCGCTGAGCAGTCTCCCAGCCCCAGGAAATACTCTTCAACATTACTATGTCTTAAAAACACGAGATAGTGAATTAGACTGGAGAGGAAATATCCAGGGGGTTAAAGAGTAGAAATAATTTCTTTTCTTTCTTTTTAAAAAGATTTATTTATTTATTTATTTATTTTTATGTATGTGAGCACACCATTGCTGTCTTCACATCAGAAGAGAGCATCAGATCCCATTACAGATGGTTGTGAGCCACCATGTGGTTGCTGGGAATTGAACTCAGGACCTCTGGAAGAGCAATCGGTGCTCTTAACCGTGAGCCATCTCTCTAGTCCAAATACTAATTTCAAGACCAGTAAAGTCAAGCCACACAGGAATCAGTTCTCCACAGTGTCACCAGAATGCTTCACAGGTGACAGGAGCATTTCTGTGCTGCTCTCCGATTGCGTATGAGCAGTTGAACGGGCTCTGGAAACTACTACTGATTGGTTTGTGCAGTCCTCTCCTGACTTTCATGGGTCCATAGCTAGATCAGGACATCGCCCAGGGGACATCCGGGTCCTGTCACTGCCCTGGTTCTTCCCTCTTAGATCCGCCCATGCAGAGGCTGAAGCTGTGAAGCCGGCACTTTCCTGTCTGATAGGATCTGGGCTCCGGAAGGAGAAACACTGTATTTTATATTTACAAAAAAATGCCCACCTTTGAGCCCCGACACCCTCATCTGGTGGCGTTTTCTACTGTTCCAATTTTACGGAATAATTTCTTGATCTAATAGATCACACAAAATTAATTACATTTTTAGGGGGTCGGTTACCTGATCAAACTTACTCTTCTTGAAAGGAAAGAGCCCCAGAGCCCTTGTGCACTGGTGGGATTTGGAGCGCAGGACCCATTCACTTTTGAAGCGTAGCAGGGTTGATAGCCACCGTGGAGAGATAGTTTTTTTGGAGTAATAAAAAAGATGAATTAAAATAGAGACAGTACAATATGGTTAGGGTTCTGCAGACCGAGTGATGATGTGAAATCCTTTTGAACTTGTTTTGAAGCAGTCTCGCTATGTAAGACTCAGGGTAGGCTTTACCTTCCGATCCTCCCGCCTTAGCTAGCTCAGTGCTGACTTGCCTCCGTTTGACCCCATGCTTGACTCCCTGCAAGGTTCCTAGTGACGCCTGTGGCGGAGTCCCCCAGGTGTCTTCAGCTTGTGTGTTCAGGCGTTGCCTTTGACCTGGTCTTGGACCGCTGGCTGGAGCGTGCTCATTAGTAGAACAATGTTCGTATGTGCTGTACCCTTACACGCATGAGCGGTTACTTTTCAATCTATAAATCTGGACATACACATGTCTCAGTATTTGAGTCAACCTCTCCTTCGTTAAAGCTGAGCTTTTGTTACCATTCATCGGCCAGAGCTAACATTCATGAATATCATTTTTTAATATTTCTAGTTATTCTCTCTTTTTGGCATTTTGTCTGTTTGTTTTTGAAACAAGGTCTCACTTGTAGCCCTGGCTGGCCCAGAACTGGCTTTGTAGGTCAGCCTAGCCTTGGACTCCCAGAGCTCTGCCTGCAAACTGCCGGACTTAAAGGTGTGCACCACCGCGATGCCTGGCTTGAATGTGATATTTTTAATTTGTATCTCACACGATATCAAGAACTGTGCAACTCTTACATCTACTAGACAAAAGATAAATGTTCTAGTTTTCACATGACTCTTTCCCATCTGTCTATCTCTTTCCTGTCTCTGATTTTGTTGATGCATCAGGACCACTGAGCAAGTGAAATTTCTCTGTTTTCTGTTGTAAGTACTTGTGTTGAAGGCTCTGTGTGTGTCCCCGGGACTGTTGGCGGTCTCCCAGCTCTTCCCCAACTGTCCTCCCTGCATGTTGGCTTCTCTTTGACCTTCTGATAATTTTCTTGCATTTTATTTGCCACACCTTAGTCAGCTTAGCCTTGCAATCGTCTGTAACTAAAGGAGTGGAGATTGCTTTTTCCACCTCGGGTGCAAAAAGCGTGCGACCCCGCTTACTTAGCATGTGTCGTGTGGCACTTTGAATCAAAAGCTGCCTTGGGCCCAATCATGTGGCAGTGATTTGATGGACCGCTTGCTACTTAATGTTGGGAACAATTAACATTTTTATTTTAATTATTTGTTTGGTAGGATGAGGCTGCTGTTTTAGAGCAGGTAATACATTTTACCAAGTAAACTTAAGTTTGGTTATACTTGGAACATTAGGGAAGGAAGACCATGAATCAGTGACCTTGTACACCCTATTAATTTATAGTCTCATCTTTGTTTTTCTTTTTCTGTAAAAGAAAAATAGATTGGAAATAGGGGGTTTTTTTTCCTCTTTTTTTTTTGGTCAGAATGGTGTGGGTCCCCCCTCTGAATATTTGAAGTTCATTCAAACATAAGAGAATCTGTAATAGTCTTGTGATCACAAATTATGTACTAGTCTAAAAATCACGGGTGGCCAAGTTTTCTCTTCAGTTCTGGGCGTTGTATATATGGTACTTTCCTTTTCCCACTTTACTACTGAAGAATGGTAACGATTTGTTTACTTTTTCCCCATTTCTTTGCTATTTCTCTTGGCGTAGCTCCTTTCTGTAAGCACCCAGGTCTAGACTGCAGCTGTCTTTGGATAGCTCTGTGGTTTCTAGTGCAATAAAGAATTTTCAAAGAATCTGGTCCAGCGTGGTAATTTTTCTGGTGACCGTCAAAACCGAGCGAGTGACCAAATGTCACTAGCTGCCGAGGCAGTTCTTAGAGGTGCTTAGAGTCTCTGAAAAAAAAATTTTCTTTTGTTCTTTTTTTGTTTTTTATTTGTACAGTGTAATTAATTGTGTGGGGTTCCGAGTTCTGGTGTCTGGCAATCCGTTGAACCGAATGGGGTGGTCTTGCCAGAGAATGAGCCGGGCTGTGGGTCTCGAGGGTACGCTTTATCTCCACGGCTCTCCTGTGCAAGTGTATGATCATGTGATGCTGCGAGCTTTGGCTTCTCTGCCTGTGCTGTGCTCCACCTCATACCCAGAGAATTGTCATCAGGATTCCAAACTGCCTTGTCTGTTCCTCTCATTTCTAGGAGTGGCTGCAAGGTGAAGAAATACGAAACCCAGTCTCTTGATTTGGATGCGTGCTGTCAGGTAAGTCTGTGCTTCTGGCCAGAACTGGTTTTTATCCCATGGGGGTATCTGGGTGCTCTGCCTTAAGGAACCTAGTTATTAGAGTCTCAGCATCCTAAACTTGTCCAGGAAGACCCTGAAAGAAAAGAAACTTGGGGCCTGGAGAGATGGCTTACTGGCTAAGAGCACAGGCTGCTCTTTGAGAGATCACAGATTCAATCCCCAGCACCCACATGGTAGCTCACACTGTCTGTAACTCCAGTTCCAGGGGATCAACCCCCTCACAAGACATGCATGTAAAGCAAAACTTCGGTACACATACAGTATAAATAAATCATTAAAATAGTACAAGTATATATCATTCTTCTCTCTCTCTCTCTCTCTCTCTCTCTCTCTCTCTCACACACACACACACACACACACACACACACACACAACACACACACAATGACCTTTTCTTCTGTTTGGGAGAAAATAGCATTAGTGTAATGTATCAGCAGTGTACAGTTCTCCAGGTCACCAGAGATGGTGTGAAATATTAGTATAGGTTCAGTGAAGGAAGTTGACTCTGATAACTGGATAGCTTTGTTTTATTTTTATTTTAAAGTTCAGGTAGCTTTCTGATTTGTTGCCTTCAATAAAGTGGAAGACCTGAAAATAAGCCCTGAGAGAGGCTGACCATCCACCCTGGAGAGGGTTCAGCGAGTAGAGAGACATGCCCAGTATAAGACTGCCTGCTCCCTCTCCTTGTTTATAAATCTGTGATCTTCTTACGGCTACCATCGCTTCCTACTGGTTATAGCTAGAAAGTTGGAATCCAGGAACTAAAATGACACTTTAAAGATAATTAAATCTTATTTTACCCAGTGATTTATGATCTATGCATGAGTATATAAAGCAAATAAAACCCCTAAAACCAGAGCACACAGGTCTGACTGTGATGCAGTCTTTTTTATGCTTTTAGATTTTATTTCAGTGTAACCACAATTATAGAAACTCACAGTACAGTTAAGTTTACTTTTATCTTGTGTACTTTGTGCCAACAGCTTGATATGAGATACTTTAAAAGGGAGCAGAGAGAATTTGCAATTGGAATTCTTTTTTGTGACTGTTACAAGTATATGAAAAAAAAAAAAGAAACTTTCCTCAAATTTTGCCAAAGCAGGTAGCACAAACAGACATCTATTTTCAGTTTTCTAAAACAAACAAACGAAAAACAACAATAAAAACAGCTTTGGGGTACACGGCTTTAATCCAAATTCCTCAGAGGCAGGGGCAGGTGGATATGGATGAGTTTGAAGTCTTACGTTGTGAGTTCCAGGCCAGCTTGGTCTACATCGTTCCAGGCTAGCCAGGGCTACATAGTAGACCTCATCTCAAAATGAAACCAAAAGCTTTATGTATTATGTGGTAAACCTTTAGAGATTAATTAGTTCAACGAAATCTGCTCTTGTGCATAACAACATTCAAAAGCATGCTAATTACACTTACTGATTTTGTGTGTGTATGCGTGTGTGTAGAAGTCAGGGGACCACGTGGAAGAAGTAGATTCTCTCATTCCACCACGCAGGTTCTGGGAATTGAGTGCCATCCTTGGTGACAAACTGACTGCGAGTCACCTCACCATCCCTGATCTTAGATGATTCTTGTAAATCTTACAGTAGTTTAAGGATAATGTATGCGTTAGTGGTTACAGCGATAATCTGACAGAATAAAACTATAACCTTCAGAGACTTCTATGAAAGTAGTTTTTTAAGCAGAGGTAGATAAGAGATCTTAAGGGAAAAAGACTTAAGGCTGGGCCTCTGTTGGTAAGCTGCTTGCTCTGCAGGCTCGAGGGTTGAGTCCAGTCCACAGCACGATGAGAACAATCAAGAGCAGCAGTGATAACTGCCGTCCGGGGCCCAGGAGGTGGCGGCGGGGGCCTCCCTGGGGCTTGCTGGTCAGCCAGCCTAGCTGGATGGGTGAGAGCCAGCTGATAACTTCTTATTTATTTCATATATGTGAGTACATTGTAGCTGTCTTCATGCACACCATAAGAGGGCACTGGATCCCATTACAGATGGTTGTGAGCCACCATGTGGTTGCTGGGGATTGAACTCAGGACCTCTGGAAGAGCAGCCAGTGCTCTTAACCACTGAGCCATCTCTCCAGCCCGATAACTTCTTTTTAAACAACATTTTATCTGTTCTTGACAGTTTCTACATGTACATTGTATTTCGATGTTATCCACCCCCGCCCTGTGGGATAAGTTCTTGATAGCAATGGAGTGGAAATACAGATTCAAAGGAAGAAAATACTATAAATTCATGACTATTAAAGGACATGTTTGTGCAGTTTTAAAATGAGTCCTAGGTTATCATATCACTAGGATAACAAAGTTACATTAAGCAAACTCAGTATTTAGAGCAGAATGCCAGGTATTAATGAAAATCATTTATGGTTATTCCAGTATGGTCCCTGAAAGATAATTGGTCATTAACAAAAATAATGTATGTGTCTGCAATGATGAGGTTTGAACCCAGGGCTCTTGTGTTTCCCAGGATGAAGGAGCCGTGATCTCAAAGATCTCAGACATTCCTAACAGGGACGGCCACGCTACTGATGAGGAGAAACTGGCGTCCACATCGTGCGGGTCAGAAGGGGGCTGAGGTGAAAGGTGAGCCGAGGAAGACCGGAGTACTGTGAATGCTTGATACTAGGAATGGTTGATGTTCCTGTCTCTACTGTAAGCCATGAGTTTTCCTCTCAGGATCAGGTACAGAAGCAACAGGCATGCTGGAAGGCCCAAGTCACCTGGGGACAGTTAGCTGCCACGCAGGTCCGTACTTTCTTCATAGCAAGAGATACAGAAGTGCTTACGCAGTCCTAGGCACGGACACAGGGTGCCGTGTGGAAGGTGTCCAGGGGATGCAGATGGAATCATCTGTCGTTTTGTACTAGTCTGGTCAACCTTAATGTATCGTGGCCTATAAATATGTCCTTCGTGTGGCCTTCTGGGATTGTAACGCTCATTGATTAGCTTCCGACATTATAACATGGAGGTTGTAGTGTTTGCCTGTGCTGGCCTAACTCTCAGTGCTCTGCCTGTTGTGTGCTCTCAGACAGCCTGCTTTTCACTGATCTTTCAGAGAAGCTGCGTTGCTGAATACATTGGTCAGGCCACCCGATGAGAAACTGCTGTCTTTGTCCAGCTGTTGCAAGGTTCAAAGCTGAGATCTGTGAGCTAAAGTGAGACCAAGAGAAAAACCACAAAATTATCTTATGTAAAGTTCTCTTTGTTTGAGTGTTTGTGTCTCTTCACTGCTGGGATTTGAACCCAGGGCTGTTGCTATGCCAGGCAAGCACTCTGCCGCCAAGCTATACCCATCCCTTGGATTTGTTGAGTTGGAGTTGCTTGCTGTATAGCCGAGGGTGGCCTGAAGTTCAGCATCTTCCTGCCTCTGTCTGTGGAGGGTTTGTAGATTTGTCTCATCATGACCTCATTGAAGTAAGTTTTACAAAGTACAAGAACCTTCTAAAGCGAAGGCCAAATAGAAAAGTATATGGTTTGGTCTGGACTATTTTTGTGTGTGTTTGTAAGGGGGGTCACAGTAACTGAAACTTACTATTTTTAATATTTTTCCCACACTAACTGAAAGTAATGTATTATTTCCTTTTTTTTTTTTAATTTTTTATTTTATCTTATTTTTGGAGACTAGCTCTATAACTCTGGCTAGCCTAGAACACTCATGTAGGTCAGACTGATCTCAGATGTGTAGCAGTCCTCCAGACCGTGCTTCCCAAGTACTGGGACTTCGGGCTTATGCCACCATGCTCAGTGTCTTAGCCACTTTACTTTTGCTATGACAAAAACACTGCAACCAAGACAACTTATAAAAGAAAGCGTTTTCCTTTTATATGTGGGGGCTCATGGTTCCAGAGGGTTCGAGTCCATGACCGTCATGGTAGGGAGCATGGCAGCACATGATCCTGGAAAAGTAGCTGAGAGTTGATTTGTTGACAACAACCACACACATGCTGGGAGAGAGGGAACTAAGTAGGAATGGCTGGCTTTCTGAAACCTCAGTGAAAGTCAGAACTCAATGACATGCCTCCTCTAGCAAGGCCACGCCTCCTCCAGCAAGGCCACGCCTCCTCCAGCAAGGCCACGCCTCCTCCAGCAAGGCCACGCCTCCTAGGCCTTCCCAAACAGTCCCATCAGCTGGGAACCACATATTTAAATATATGAGCCTCAGGAGCCATTCTCAGTGACCTTCCCCTTCCCCTCTGTCCCCCAAAGGCTTGTAGCCACATCATAATACAGAAGTACATCTAGTTCAACTTCCAAAGTCCCCGTCGCCTTTCAGTCTCAAAACTGTTTTAAAGTCCAAAATATCTTCTGAGACTTAAGGCAAACTCTTCATTGTTACTCACTGTGAAATCAAAAAACAGATTATATACTTCTAAAATACAGTACACAGAATATAGATTGCTATTTCAAAAGCGAGGAAGACACGATGAGGAAATAGCGAACTCCAATCTGTAGCTCTGTGTCCCGTGCCAGAGAATTCTGATGGCTCTTCCCTTGCAACACACTTTTTTTTATTTTTTTAAAGATTGATTTATTTTATGTATATGAGTACACTGTAGCTGTACTTCAGACACACGAGAAGAGGGCATCAGACCCTACTACAGGTGATTGGGAGCCACCATGTGGTTGCTGGGAATTGAACTCAGGACCTCTGGAAGAGCAGTGCTCTTAACCACTGAGCCATCCCTCCAGCCCCGGAACACACTTCAAAAAGTGGTTCCCCTCCCTGTCTGCAGCTCTCCCCTTCAGGTGTCCCATGCCCGAGGTGTCTGCAGCATCTTGAGGTCTCCAGCTCTATCCAGGCTTTACTTTCACTCCTCGTGGTGGCCTCCCAGGGCCTCCATGCAGGGATTCCTCTGCCTCACAGCTGATCTCAGTGGCTTCCCTTTACCCCTGAGGAAGATTACACAACCCCTTTACTCCTGTATTCTTCATGACTCCAAAGCCAGAACCCTGTGGCAAGCATGGTCTCTAGACCATGAGTGGGCCAGAGTCCCACTGTCTTCCACAGTCCTCCAAACCCCAACATGGTCAGGCCTGTTGAAGCAGGAGCCCACACCCTCATATCAGCTTCTGTGTTAGGCCGTTGTGGTCAGTGACTAACCAGGACCTGTGAAATCCTTCACATGCTAGCCAAGAACTGAGACTAACCTGGCCCAGCGCTTTCTACTGTAGGGCTCTTACGTCACTCCAGAAGACCATCTTTAGGTCCCATGTCACACGTACGCTCATAAACTTTGCTCACTGAGAGTTTAGGACTGTGGGTAGACAGAAAACAGTATTAAAGATTTGACGCTTTGTAAGTAACAGTTTAATTTGTGAGGCTTTATATATAGAAACATAGAACTCATGACCTGCCCTGCCGCTAACCCAGGAAAGCAGGTAGAAAGTCACTCCCTGCAGCCTCTTCCCTGTGCCCCGCTTCCGTTTCCACTGTGTTCATTTCTGTACTGTATCTGATGCCTGAGACAGATAGCTTGCAAAGAGGAAAGGGTTACATCAGACTGTGGTTTAAAGTAAAACAGATTTAAACAAATCATTGTGACACTCCTGTAGTGTTTTAAGTAAATATTGACTGAAATAGTGTTTAAATATTGAAACAAGGAGATGTTTAGCTTTATTTTTTTTATGTGCTTTTTTAAAATTTCTTTCTTCATTAATAGAGTGTCGTCTCCAGCTGTACAACACCCGCCCCCCCCCCCTTCCCCACCAAGGAAACCAGATAGAAAGGTGTGAAGGCAAAAGGAACTTTGTTTCAGGCTTGAATTTCAGGCTTATTTTTATTTGCTACATTAGTTATAATGTAAGGATGTCCTCCTGAGGCCGAATTTAAATGTTCTCATGTAGCGGGAGATATTTGAAAAAGCTGGGCTGCTAGCTCCCGGCTGCCATGGTCCCACTCTAAATTCCCGCACTAACGGCACCAACTAGCCAGGAGTGCTGGCCTCGGACCCACTAGACGTTGGCATGGCTGCTGCCTCCACCAGTTAGCTTCATGGACTCCATGGCTCTAAGCATGGCCCTTGGGCTAACTCCACCACCCTTATAGTGCTCTGCTCAACCCCAGACAATATCCACCATCCTCATGGTACCCAGTAGAAAGCAGACTCTTACTGCTTAAAGATTATCCAATGGATTTATATATTAGCAAATACTCAATACATAAGATGCCCACACAATTAGAATTGTTAACCCAATTGCCTAACCTTGAATGAATAACTACCTTAGACTGCTAGAGACATGTGTACATCTGCAGATATCTTCTCTCCTCTCTCCTTCTTCCCCTCTCTCCTCCTCAAAATTTTTTCGCTCCACCTCCCCTTCTACTGCCCAATCATTGGCTCTAGCCTTTATTTTACAAATTAAGGTGGGCAGAAGGTTCACAAGAAGTCACCTGTATACTGATTCACTCCTTGTCTGCAACCCCTCGTGGGAAATCAGAATTAGCATCAAAATATAAGACCAGGGCTATCCACAACATTATCCGACTTAGCAGGATGATTGGTTTCTGCTTTCTGAAATCGGCCAGGTTGGGTAACAGCTCACATGTTAAACTTCCAGTGGACACAAGAGGACAGACTGGCCATTCCTTCTGCCTGCGGGTGAACAGCTCATGGCTATCCAGTGTTTTGCAAGCTTGCCTTCTTGTGGACTTTTTGTTGTTGTTGTTTTGTTTTTTCGAGACAGGGTTTCTCTGTGTAGCCCGGGCTGTCCTGGAACTCACTCTGTAGACCAGGGTGGCCTCGAACTCAGAAATCCGCCTGCCTCTGCCTCCCAAGTGCTGGGATTAAAGGTGTGCGCCACCACCGCCCGGCCTCTTGTGGACTTTTAACAGCAAGCAAGAGTTCAAGAAAGAGAATGCCTCCTAGATATCTTGAGGTTCTGTGTTCAGGTGTTCTGGCCCTGTGCTGGAGTTGCCTAGTCTTCACCAGGAATGAAGGGACCCACTCTTTGGGATAAGTATAAAAATGACTTTCTGTGTTTCAGGCATAGAAAAGGAGACATGCCAGAAGATGGAGAAAGAGGAGCTGGCCATGCATGTAAGTTCCCAAATGTGGAGGATAGCCCAGGTTTCTTTCGGTGTTTGGGAGCCCATGGTCATTTGATAAATCTAGTTAATATTAGGCGATGAGGAGAGGAAAATGTATATAGCTGCCTAGATGGCTCCTCAGGCAAAGTGCCAGCTGCCTGAGCCTGGCCACCACAGAGTTCAATCACCAAAACCCACATAAAGGTGGAAGGAGAAGATGAACTCCACATAGTTGTCTTCTGACTTCTATAGCATGCCGTGGTACATCTGCCCACTCACACACTCATATATGTTATATACAGTTTCTTCATCCACAGAACCTAGTGTTTGTGCCAGATGTTCTTTAAAATAACCACTAGCCCCATGTGGCTACTAACAACTTGAACTGTTACTCTTTTTTTTGTTTGTTTTTTGTTTTTTTGGGTTTTTTTGTTTTTGGTTTTTCGAGACAGGGTTTCTCTGTGTAGCCCTGGCTGTCCTGGAACTCACTGTAGACCAGGCTGGCCTCAAACTTAGAAATCTGCCTGCCTCTGCCTCCCAGGTGCTGGGATTAATGGCATGCGCCACTACTGTCCGGCCAGAACGATTACTCTTAATTGAGATAGATACCTTATATAATGTGAAGTACAACTAGCCTTTGAGGACTTGGTACACAAAAAGGGACTATTTGGTAAATGTTCCAGTAGCTTCTTATATTGACTCCTATTAAAATAATGTTTTTGGATACATTGAGTTAACTGTGCTATTAAAATCAAAGCTAGAACAGTAGTTCACACCTCGTAATCCAGTACTTGGGAACCTGAGGTGGGCCTCAAATTCAAGACCGTCCAAGATTTTAGAGCAAGTATTTTAGTTGCTTTTCCATCAATCTGATTAAACACCACAAACAGGGCAAACTGTAGGGAAAGGGGCTCATTTCAGGCATACTGTCCTAGAGTCTGGGATAGTGGAACAGAGGTGGTGGGGTCCATGAGGGTGGAGCAGAGTGCAGGTAGCAGGCAGCCGGTAGCTGGAGCTCACAGGCTGGAGACAGAGAGTTCACTGAGGATGTCAGGAGACTCTTGAAGTCTCAAGCCCTCCCCTAGTGATACACCACTTCCATGAAGACTGAACCTTCCCAGAGAGGCCACATCACTTCCATCAAGGCTGAACCTTCCTAGAGAGCCATCTGTACTCCTTAGTTAAGTTTCAGCATTGCTCACCTAATCTCCCTTGTCTGGAACCAGTTCCAGGTCAGGCCCTGACTCTCCCTTAATCCACAATGGTTCCTCTGCTTTTGTCCACAGAGACCTCAACAACTTTTTGTTGTTGTTTTTTCTTTTCTTTTTTCTTGAGACAGGCTTTCTCTGTGTAACCCTGGATGTCCTGGAGTTCACTGTATAGACCAAGCTGGTTTTGAGCTCAGAGATCCTTCTGCCTCTTCCTCTCAATCTTGGGGTTAAAGGCATGGACTACCATGCCTGGGTGACCTCAACGGTTTTTAAGAGTGATGGCTAGATATTATTGGTTTTTCTTTTTCTGTATATATATGTGTGCATGTGTATGCTTACATATGTGTGGGTGCACATGCATGTGTATACATATGCCTATGGAGGCCCAAAGTTGTTATGAAGACTTTTAAACTTTTTATTTTATTTTATTTTATTTTATTTATTGGTTTTTCGAGACAAGGTTTCTCTGTAGCCCTGGCTGTCCTGGAACTCACTCTGTAGACCAGGATGGCCTCGAACTCAGAAATCCACCAGCCTCTGCCTCCCAAGTTAAAGGCGTGTGCACCACTGCCTGGCAATGAAGACTTTTCCTTTTTCCTTTTTATCTTTTTTGAGACAGGGTTGATCTGGGTAGCCCTGGCTATCCTAGACTTTGCTCTGTAGACCAGCCTGGCTGTAAACTCAAGAGATCCGCTTGCCTCTGCTTTTGAGTGCTGGGATTAAAAGCATGGGTAATCACCACTGCCCACCAAAGAGCAGATAGATTTGCTATGTCTGCCTAGTTAGGCATGGAAGTTGGTAATGTGTATTAGAATCATTGCCAAAAGTAGTTGACCAGATCTACACAAGGCATCTAATGTGAATGGGAGGGTTATCAGCAGCTCACAACTTGAAATGTTCTTGAAAATTTATTTGCATGGGACACATCCCCAGAAAAATGAGACATTGCAAGCATGCTTCCTTTATGTCTGGGATTCCTTTATGGAAGTACATTCTTCCTTTCCAGAAAAAGAAAGCCTCCCTAAGGGATCTATTCCTTCAACATAAGCTCACCCCAGTATCCATTAGAATCGTTTTCATTAGTAAGAACTATAACTAGATTGCTTATTTAAAGCTTCCCTTTTCCTGTTTATTCTGCATGCACATTTTTGAAGGGTCTGATCTTTTTTTTTTTTTTGGTGAGGATTTTACTGAGAACCATTTGGAGTTAAGTAGCTGGAGACTTACCATGTTACTTAACAACCCCTGTCCCGCAGGGACTGCTGGAGTCCTCTTCAGAAAAGGCCCCTGTGTCTGTGGCCTGTGGGGGTGAGAGCCCCCTGGATGGGATCTGCCTCAGCGAAGCAGACAAGACTGCCGTGCTCACGTTGATCAGAGAAGAGGTAAAGCTGTTCTTTTTCTGTCTGCTCTGTTGACTTGCTTCGCCTCAGCCTGCAGGTTTCCGTTCTCTGTGGCCTGTGTGGCTCACATAGAGGGCTCCACGTAGACTTCTGCAGTAGTGCTGGTGTTCAGGTAGCTGATGTGCTGAGGTATTTGTAAGACCCATGCACTTCTCTGCCCCCTGCTTTCCCAACGTGTACCCATGCCTAAGAATTCTGGGCATTTAGCAGTGGGATTCTACAGACCCTTTAAGAAAGTCAGCGTCCCAGTTTCTTTTCTGTGGTCCTGAAGAGCCTCTGTTCCAAGTGCTGATGATCCATCGTCGGATGGCGCCTTCCTCGTCTGCCATACTTCCCTGCTGTCTTTGGCATTTGGGTTTGGCATTTAAGACTCCATATTGTTTTAAGAAATAATTTTTCTCTTGCAGTACAATGTAGGCTGAGAAACATTTCAGTTACAGGGCTTTCAAAGCTTTCTGAAATAATTTTACACCAGTGATTGGGGATGCCAGGTAGTCCAGTGGTCAGTACTTGGGAGCTGTGTTTTGTTGATGAGACAGAGTTTTGTTGGTGAGAAGAATCGCCGTGTCCTTCTTCCAAGAGTTAAGCTATGAGGTGACGCGTTATAGTCCCAAAGAAAGCTGTGTTTAGTCAGCTGAAGCACACAGGGCAGCCTCTGGTTGTTTCTTCTTCTTCTTCTTCTTCTTCTTCTTCTTCTTCTTCTTCTTCTTCTTCTTCTTCTTCTTCTTCTTCTTCTTCTTCTTCTTCTTCTCCTCCTCCTCTCCTCCTCCTCCTCCTCCTCCTCCTCCTCCTCCTCCTCCTCCTCCTCCTCCTCCTCTTCTTCTTCTTCTTCTTCTTCTTCTTCTTCTTCTTCATTGCAAGAGCAGCCAGTGGTCTTAACCTTTGACCCATTCCTCCCAGCCCCATCTTTCTGTTCTTGAGATTCTTAATATAAGCACAGACATAGGAGATGTTCCAGTTAGGAAGGAGGGAACAGCTTGGGAGGATGGTGAGAGGAAAGGACTGGGTAACCTTTCCATCCCTGTGCAGGACAAGCAGAACTGAGACGTGGAGTGGAGAATTCTCCTCTTCAGTCATCAAGAGGGTCTCAGATATGAAGCTGGCTTCCAGTCAGATTAGCAGGATCTGCCTGTACTGATGGTCACACAGTGGGGTACACTCTGAGCCCTTTATTCTAATTCAGTTCTTACCAAGCTCTGAGAAGTCACTATAGAAAAAGAGTATGCGTCTGTATGTGGTGGTGTCTGTATGTGGTGGTGCGTGTGAGCCCAGCACTTAGATGACTGAGGCAGGAGGATCACAAGTTTAAAGCCGTCCTAGGATTTATTCTCAGAATAAAGACAAAAACAGCAACAACAACAAAAACTCAAAGGTGTTTTGAGTACCGCTTGAGTGGAGGGAGCTGTGCTGTTCACCTTTACGTGGTGGTTATCGCAGCAATCTGTGTCACTGCAAGTTTGCTTTCCCAGAAGCGTATGAATATTATATACAAACGCTGAGATGCACTGTGTTCCTAAATGCCAATTGAGTATCTTGTGCCAGACTGGGTCATGTATTATTTTTCAGTTCCCAGTAGACTGAGGAGGTAAAACAAAGCTTTATTGTAATCTAGATAATCACTAAAGAAATCGAAGCAAATGAATGGAAGAAGAAATATGAAGAGACCCGAGAAGAAGTCCTGGAGATGAGGTTAGACTGGCTCTGGGTGGGGCTTGGAGATGAGGTTAGACTGGCACAGGGTGGGGCTTGGAGATGAGGTTAGACTGGCACAGGGGTAGGACTTGGAGATGAGGTTAGACTGGCTGAGATCATCAAGTATTTGGAGTTCAGGCTGTAACTTAGGGACAGAGCGCTGAGAACTTCACTTACCCAAGACTAGGGTTCTGTTTCTAGCACCAAAGACGTAAACCCTTTTCATCTCATTTCTTTTCTTCCTTTCTGTCTTGAGCTAAGAACATTTAACCTTCCAGAACTTTAATAACCTTATGTATAGAGGAAAATCCAAAGAAGGGAGGCGGGCAGAGATAATGATTTATATACGTGTTATATGTTAATGAATTTCAGACAGCTTTTCTCGGCTACCTTTGCTTTCTTCTGATAACAAAACAAGTTCTAGAATTATAACTAAAATAAACTGCTTTTTTTTTTTCCTTATTTAGGAAAATCGTGGCAGAATATGAGAAGACCATTGCCCAAATGATTGGTAAGGAGAAGGTGGTTTTTGTTTTGGTTGTTGTTATTTTTGAGCAGGAGCCCTAGAGCCTGAGTCTGCTCGGATTCTGGAACAATAGACAGACACTTGTTTCTTACAGTAACCTGCATGAGATTCTATGAGCCAGGTGCCATGGATACCGCAAGAGGGTATCAGGTCATCTGGAACTGGATTCACATGTGGTCGTGAGCTGCCTAATGTGGGTAGGAGGAGCTGAACCTGGGTACTAAAGGAATCCATGAAACTGCTCAGTCATCTCTCTAGTCCCTCTCTGGCTTTTTAAAAGTGACATGTCATAATTGTGCATATTCTGGGGAACAGTGGGGTACCTATTGTGGCAATTTGTACATGAATACAGCGGCCAGTGGTTAAGCTGTTATAGCCAGCCTTGATATTTCCTTAAACATTTGTCATTTCAATCCCCACTCTCGGGTGGCCGAGGCAGGGGGATCTCTGTGAGTACAAAGCCAGTCTAGTCTACATAAATTCCAGGCTAGCTAGGACTACATAGAGAAGCCTGTCTTTAAAGGGAAAAAAAAAAAGACATTTGTCATTTTTCTGGGAGCATTCAAATGTTGTGTATTTTGAATCAGCTCATTTAGAACTAGGTCCCATATGTTTAGACAGAACGTTATGTTAGTGGGAGTATGTGGTCAAGCAGAAAGCTGAGAGAAGCAGGAAAGGGCTAGGCCAAGATAGTACCCTTCAAAGACATGCTCCAGGGTAGCCTGGAACTCTGTATAGCCCCGGCTAGCCTTGAATTCAGTGTTCTTAGCTTAGTATCCCAAGTACTGGCACTTAGTGAGTCCATTGCGTGATGTGTGACCAAGCCAGCTCAGTCAGTCCACAGGTTCTCGGGGTGAGTGGGGGCGGGGGAATCACGGATTAAAAAGAAAAAGACAATTAGACAACACTGTAGTGTGACCCCAGCCAGTTCTAAGGCTGAAGTGGGTTTATTTTTTTCCCAGTCTGTTTTATATCATTTTAATTACATGCAAGTAATAAAGTCAGTTCTAGGTTAAGGAACAAGCAAGACAATAAACACAAATAGTCAAGGAACAAGCTAGGCAATCACTGTTTCTAAGAACTTATCAGGATGACCAAGATATCTGAGCCTGCTTCCCTGTCCTGGCCCAATGTCAAATTCTTGCCAAGTTTCTAGAAGCGGCCCCAGAAGCTTGCCACAGGAGTGTGTTAACCTCACTGCGAGCTCTGATTTCCTTCCATCAGACCCAGTTAGCTGTTTACAGAGTAACAGTAACCAGATCACTGTTGAATGTAAGGCTCCCATCCCTTCTTCCTGGGTATCTGCTCCAGTCTCTCTGAGAGACCACCCTGAGAACACCAGCTGTTGTCCCCACCTTCCACAGCCTGCTTGCTTATGACTGTGTGTATCCTCCCACTAGAATGTATGTTCTCGAGAGTGGGGACACCTCAGCCATGCCCCCTTTCCCAAGAACGCTGTTTGGCACAGCTGAGTGAGTCGGTGTTACCCTTGTTCCCTTTGTCTTGTGCTTTCAGAAGACGAGCAGAGGACAAACATGAGCTCTCAGAAGAGTTTCCAGCAGCTGACTATGGAGAAGGAGCAGGCTCTGGCTGACCTGAACTCCGTGGAGAGGTCTCTTTCTGATCTCTTCAGGAGATACGAAAACCTGAAAGGCGTGCTAGAAGGGTTCAAGAAGGTAGGCGTACTTTCCGTCCGAGTCCAATGGGCGGCCGTACAGCTTCTTGCCATACGTCAGCGGTGGGCGGCCTTTTCTGTGGGGCTCAGCATTGTTGGGTTTGTTCTTTGGATCGTTCACCTTTTGGTGTTAGTAAAAACAGACGAAAAAAGCCGGGCGGTGGTGGTGCACGCCTTTAATCCCAGCACTTGGGAGGCAGAGGCAGGCGGATTTCTGAGTTCAAGGCCAGCCTGGTCTACAGAGTGAGTTCAGGACAGCCCAGGCTATACAGAGAAACCCTGTCTCAAAAAACCAAAAAAAAAAAAAAAACAGACGAAATTCTAAGCCATGCACTACAGAAATGAGGTGGAGTGGGGTCATTCAGTTGTGTACTTTCAGAAAAAGTGTTTCAGAATTTTATTCCTGTCAGGTGTTACACAAGGCCTTCAGGGCCCTGTACATGAAAGGCTGTATGACTGATGGCTGGGGCTTGTAGGCCTAACATTCAGGAAACTGAGACAGAAGGCAGAAGGATTGCAAAGCCAAGGCCAGTCTGGGCTGCATAACAAGCAAACCAAAGAAGATGGTCAGTGGGTGGTGGGTGGATGGATGGATACATAGATAGATAGATACATAGTTAGATAGATAGATACATAGATAGATGGATACAAAAATAGATAGATAGATAGATAGATAGATAGATAGATAGATACATACATACATACATACATGCATACATACATACATAGATGGATACTTATAGATAGATAGATGGATACTTAGATAGATAGATAGATAGATAGATAGATACATACATACATACATACATACATACATACATACATAGAATGGATGATAGATGGATGGGCCTGGCCAATCATCTATTTCAGGACTAAGAGAGAAGCTGCATTAATAACTTGAAGGCCACGGTATTGATGCAAATTAGTACATGGAGAACCTATGTAGGCTTTCTTTAGTGGGGTTGTATAAGCCGTTGAAATTGCCATGGATTATGAATTAAATACATCCCAATGGAGCAGACTTACTCTTTAAAAAAAAAAGCAAAACAAAAAACAGAAAGAAAAAAAAAATAGTGAAAAAAAAAACCAACCTTGTGCTACACTGTGCAGGAGAAACAAAGAGACATGCATGTTTGTTTTGAATTTTCACGTTGGCACAGAACGAAGAAGCCTTGAAAAAGTGTGCTCAGGATTACTTAGCCAGAGTTAAGCAGGAAGAACAGCGGTACCAGGCCCTGAAGGTTCATGCAGAGGAAAAGCTGGACAGGTCAGTGTGTTTCGCTTGGTCACTGTTGCGGGTGGAGGCAGACACTTTGATCTACAGAGTTCTGTCCTGACACCTTTTGCATCTGTCTTCTTGGCTATGACCTCAAGGGTTTTGTGGACGTGTGATTTTATTCCTCTGCATGGATAAACCATTACAGAGTTTAAAAAGCTGTGTATTCCTGCACACAGCATCCTGTCTGTTCCCTCCCTCCTAACCGCTCTGCTCATCCACGTTGGTATTCTGTGTCTTTCTTCAGACATACATGCTAACGCCCTTGCCCTTCGTTTATCTTTCCGTGCCCACGAGGACCCTCTCCCTGGCCTGTCTTTGTTGGAAGGGGTCCATTAAGGCAGCCACTTCTGCTGGGCTTTGTGGTTACTAAACTCGTCCTGGTGCAGAAGTGCTTTTGGGAGTAGAGCTGTAAGCTGCTCTTTTGTATGCCTTTTGTGTCTTCATGACAAAAGACAAGGGATTGGAATTGGGGACCAGCAAACAGCAGAGTTACAATAGTTAGACATGCCTCAGCTTACCCCTCCCTAGTATGTGAGAGCGTCTGTTTTCCCTAAAGCTCTGCCGTCAGCTCAACTTGACGGTTATCATTAATGTAATAGGTGACCGTGGAGCTTTCTGTGGGGCTTGACAGCATAGCATTAATTTTATTCACAGTAGTCTTGCTTTACGTGACCTTAGTAAAAATTAAATGTGTTTCAGCGGTCATCTATTTAAACACCTACTTTACCACGATTGACTCTTCGTTGCTCTTCCTGTTATAATTTAGTGTGTCATATATTAGGGGCACCGGCTTTCATTGTGAAATGTAATTCATTTTTCATCTTTCCAACTTAATATTTGTGTGTGCGCGTGCGCGTGTGTGCTTGTGCATGTGTGTGCTAACCCTGTTTATGAACGAGAGAGAGAATCTTTGTTTTGTTTTTAATGTCATGGGATTGGATCCAGACTTGGCACATACTAGACAAAGAGTACCGTAGAGCTTTGTCCTCAGCTTTGCAGTGTGCTGGGATGTGCAGAAACCTGTTTTGTTTCAGGTTTTTTGAGTCAGGGTCTTCCCGTATACTTCAGGACGACCTTGAACTTGCCGCCCGAGTACTAATCTTAATGGCATGTGACACCATATATTTAAATGGGACAAGAGTCACTTCCTTTGCATCACTTCCTTTCCCTATCACAGTGTTCCAGGGAGAGAGAATTTTCTTCCCACTTAAGACTCTTAGGACTGAAATCCAGTAATACATTTTAGAATTCACCCCAGGGAATGGTGAATTCTAAGATGATAGCTCCCTGTGAACTGCTGACTGGCCTGGAACTCACCTCAAACTCAGAGGTCCCCCTGTTTCTGCTGGGACCAAGAGACAAGTGCTGCCACAGTCAGCTTCCACCCTAGTTTCTAAGTAAAAAGTAATACAGGTGACGCTTTCCATGGTCCATATTTCTAGCTTCAAAAATGTCTCTCCTCTACATTCTCTCGTGACCTCATTAAGGATTGCGTCGTTGTGTGTCCTCGTGTTGTCCTTGTGCCTTTACAAGCTTCCTGAAATGGTAACTTTCTGTTGTTGTTGCTTTGAGATATACATCAAAATAGCCTACAAATTTCCCTTGTCATGTAATGATGTGTTAGAACCATTTTCCACAGCTCAGTCTAATTCCCTTATTAGACACAAGCATCTTTTTAGAAAACCCTTCATTTAATTTCTTTTCATGCATGTGAGTATTTTGGGTGCATCACTGGCATGCCTGATGCCCATGGAGGCCAGAAGAGGGTGAGCCACCATGTGGCGCCTGGGTCCTTTGCCAGAGCAGCCAGTGCTCTTAGAACACTGAACCAACTCTGGCCGCTATCGCTTCCTTACTGCTGAGCATTGCATTTAGATTGGTTCAAGCTCCCCATGTTGAAAACAGCCGCATTCGCAGGTTATTTCTGTGAAGAGTTAGCCAAAGATGGAGTTGCCGGGTCATAAGGCATGTATGGTTTGGGTTTTCTTCATTCCCACGCTGCGCCTCCCATCCTTCCCATTGCGTGTGGTTCTGTCATTCTTCGTATTCTTAGCAGTACTGTACTTTTGACCATGCACAGCTCAGTGATAGACCACCCACCCAGCAGGCACAAGATCCTGGCCTCAGTCATCTCCCCGCCCCACATTTAGGGGCCCTGGCTACCACACAAAGCACTCATCACCTTAATTTTTACATTTCGTTGCTGGTGAGGCCGTAGCATCTTTACCGATTTTAGCCGGATGTTTATTAAGTGACCTGGTTCCTCTCGAATCTCATTGGCGAAGGCACCTCTGAGGGCTGTAACTCACAGACACCCGTATCCTACTCTGGGTTTAGGGCAACAGTTGACAGTGGGAAAACCTGCAGTTATTCCACGTGAGAGACTGTCAATCTCATACAAAGGTTAGACTGCCCCGGTGCTTTGCTGTAGAGTGGCCTTCATGCACCATTTACATGGAAAAGGAGGTCTGTTGAACGACTCCTTTAAAAACTAGGATTGTTACGAAATTACCTAATTTCATTTTCCTCACAAAACAAAGCTTGAAGGATATTGACTCTGCCACCAGGACGGCCCGTGGAAATGTGCCTACCGTTTCATATAGATTGCGTCTTGTAGATCACTGAAGATCACTGATTCCTGGTTTTCCTCTGATCATGCAGTCAGTTCTTTGAGTTTGTGTAGAATTTTTTCATTTATGTTTTTTTTTTTTTTAAATATATGAATGTTCTGCCTGCAGGCCAGAAGAGGGCATCAGATCCCATTATAGATGGCTGTGAGCCACCACGGGGTTGCTCAGGCCCTCTGGAAGAGTAGCCAGTGCTCTACTTAACCCCTGAACCATCTCTCCAGCCCCAAATCTGTGTTGTGTGGAAATCAGTAACTGGCATTCTGTCTTCCTGTCTCTTTGTCTGTCCCTGGTCGCTAACCCCTGTCCTTTTTATCTCCTCCCCAAACAAATCCAAATCCCAGAGCCAACGAGGAAATCGCTCAGGTTCGCTCCAAGGCGAAGGCTGAGAGCGCTGCTCTCCACGCTGGACTCCGGAAAGAGCAGATGAAGGTGGAATCCCTGAGAGGGCCCTTCAGCAGAAGGTATGGAGGGTCTGTCACAGAGGGGCTCCTGTCGCCGACGCAGGGACACCCGGCTGCCCTCCTCTACTCTGGCTCCTGTCAGTCCTTGGTAGACCTAGCTTTTCACGGAAGGAAGGTGGCTTTGATCTTTTCACTCAGACACTGCAGGCCGGCTCCCTTATGAAGTGATTCTGGGGACACACATTACATTATTAACCAAGGGAATCCTCAGCCACTGCTAGGGTTCAGAAGGCAAACAGTGCTTTTTTAACCAGGAGCCCAGGGGCTTGGACACTTGGTCTGGGGCCCACGGCTGAATTCATTCTTGATGTGTGATTTTGCGCAGTAAGTGAAGCATCGTTGCTTTCGTTGCTGCGGATCCTGGTCTTCAGAGCAGATCTTCCTTCCGGGGGCACCAGGCCATGCCTAGAGACTTAACGTGACTGTTGTAACTGGGAGATGCTCAGAGCCTCTGAGTGGGCAGAGGCCAGAAACACTGCCAGGCATCCTGTCGTGAACAGGACAGCCCAGATCAGATCACAGCCCAACATAATTGAGGCTGAGAAGTTGAAAGCAGAGATAATGTCATCAGGCTCAAGCTGGCTGCTTGCCATCAGACGTGCCAGCAAAACAGAGAGACGGGGTTGAGGCAACTAAGGTGATTTCATTTGGAAGGTTCTTGCCCAGGCTGCCTTGAGAGAGCTTCAAGGAGGCAGGCGCTAAGTGTCCCAGCTGATGCCTGCCTCTCACACCTGTCCCTCATGTACTGGGCTTAATGATGCATATTCCCTCTTCACCTTCTCAAGCTGCTTTTCAGTTCTGCGGGTCAGTTCTTCAGGGTATTTGTGACAGACGTGGAGACGGGTAGCTGCTCCGAGATCCTCTCGCCGACCCCGCGCTGTCATGGACATTCTGTGACACCAGTTGTATTTCCGTCCCATCAGCAGTTTTCAGGGTTTGAGTTGCTGTGTTGTCTGTGTGCGTTCACGCAGTGACGCCCTGAGTTACAGCTTGTGTCTGGTAGCCGGTCCTCAGAGTCTGGAATCCCAGTCCCTGAAGCTACAGGTGGATTAAGTGAAATCTGCATACTTGTGTTTTAGAAAGTGACCCACACAACCAGAGGACCTGGGACCTAAGGTTTATGGGTAAGCTTCAAGAGGGCTGGTGGCTCCCCGGCCCTCAGCTCGGTTTCAGCATAGCTCTGTGTGAACACAGGTACACACTTTGATGGGAGGGAGGCATTTGACCTTCTTTTCTGTAAAGACTGTTGCAGGGAACTGGAGTGCCACTAGGATGCCTAAGGAGGGTCTAGCCGCTGGCTTTTTCTCTCAGAACACAGAGCAGCCTGCAGAATCATCCTCTTCTGTCTTTCAGAATCAAGAGATTGAAGAACTGACAAAAATCTGTGACGAGTTGATTGCAAAGCTGGGAAAGACGGACTGAGAGTCGTCCCGCGAGCTGTGCAGGTCGGAGTCTGGCTGCTTCTGTCGTGACCACATTATCTTGCCTTATCCAGAAATAATCCCCCCTTTGCAGAGAAAAGTAACTGTTTCAAAAGCACATGCCTGCTGCTGCCCATCGTCCCGCTGCTTCACCGCAGCCGCCGTAGCCTGACTGGTGAAGAGGGAGTCACACCGAGATGGAGTCATGGGATTGGATCGGGACCGTAGAGCCCGCGACCAGGCTGCCAGCTTCCCTTAGGCAGGCTGCTGGGGCTGGCTTGTGCTTCTCCAACTTGAGTTCATCTAGCTGTCGTCTTTGCTTTTCCCAAGTTTGTGAAATTTCTAATTTTGTGGCGACTCTGTGGGTTTATCTCCCCAGCTCCTATTTGATATTTTTATGAGCTACTTAATCTTTTAAATTTTCAGTATCAGCAGTTTTATTGAAGGGGACAGTTTGACCCATCATTACTAACACTTTGTTGGTGAGGCTTCAAGCTCCCTTTTCTTTACAGACTTACTCATGCACGTACATCTATACACACTGCAGCTTTTCCCCTGAGGCATATCCAGATAAGAACCTCTAGGGAGGAGCTTGGTTACGTAAATAAATGTAGACTCTTATTTTGAAACAGAGCCCTAGGTCTAAAAGCCAGCTTCAGACTTGGTAGGGGTTGAGAACATAGCTCCTTCGGTAGAGTGCTTCCTGTGCACAGAGCCCTGAGTTTGGCCCCCCAGAACTATAAATACTGGCTATTGGAGTGTATGCCTATAATATCAACAGTCCAGAGGTGGAGGCAGGATGATCATAAGTCCAAGGTCATCCTCAACTACATAGCCACTTCGAGGCCAGCCTGGATTATATGAGGCCTTGCTTCAAACAAGAAGTGAGTGGAAACATAAGGGTGTCCTAGCTGGTGGGAGGTAGGACAGGAAGATCACTTGTGCCCAGAGTTTAAGGACAGCAGTGTGCCAGGCAAATAGTCCTTTTCTCAAAAATCAAACACCCAAACCAAACCTTGAGTCAGGGTGGAGAGGTTGAGGATACGAAGGCCAGGGGACATAGGGTAAGAAAGACTTGCTGTGCTGTCTGTTGCCCCAGTATTTGGATACCCCAGGACCTTAGCATTGGCCCTTTGTGCTCATACAGACAGCAGCATCACATGACCAGCAGCGTGGGCCTCCCTCAGAGCTGGTCTTGGATGCATGTGTCCACCCGGGGCCTATTGTCTCTAAAACAAAAGTCAACTCTCGTTATCTATTTGAAAGACACACAAATGGGACTTGGGAAAAGTTTAGTGGGTCTTGTTAAACGATGGTAGAAGCCTAGACACCAGTCAGAGAGTGAAGAGCCTTGATTTTCCTTGCTTACAAGTGCTGCACCCTTTTAGAGACTTAAAAACAACAGCAACAACAAATGCTTTCGTACTTGAGGTGGGCTTTTAAACAAAACAGGCGGTAAACAGTCCTGTTGTTCATTCTCCAAATCAGCCCCTTGAATATTTTAAGCAAAGACTGCTTGAATGCTGGGGAGGGGTGCAGGGTCCACACAGACAAAACAAAATTCTGTGAACTCATACTGGACTTACCCTGGGGGTCATTAACCCCCAAGTAGAAATCTCCCACATTGACACCAGTGACTTCCTTTCATCCGTTAGGCAAAGCCGAAGCCACTCAAGTTTTGATGCTTTTTTTTTTTTTTTTTTGCCTCCATCTTACACCCTGAGTCTTCACAGTAAATGTGTACTGTTTGGTATACACACATATCCCTCCTTGTAAAGCCCTTGCATGAGCCAACTGCAGCAATGAATTGTGCCTCACGGAGAGCCTCCATAGATCTTAAAGACAGTGCTCCTTGAGCAGTGTGTTGCCATGTGCTGTAACCTTTAGCTCCTCAAGCTAGAAGTCACATTTTGTCAATATGCATTCATGATAACCGGTGCTTAGGCTAGGCTGTATTCTGAGGCCTACTGTCTTTTAACATTTTGTACAAAAGAAAAAAAAGAAAAAAAAAAAACCACAAGCAGACAGAAGTGCTCTGTGGTTGGAGAAATGGCTTGACAATCATTTGGGCTCTGAATTTAGTCACCATGGCTTAATGTGAAGCCCATAGCAGTAGACATAGTGTCATGTTCAAGTGTCCTCAGGGGACGTAACCAGTGTCAGCTTAGCCATCTTTGCATTTTTAAAAAACACTGAGGAGTTTTTGCTACAGTGTTCAGGCAGCATCCGTGTGCGCTCATTTTATATTGACTTATTTTCAGTATGAAAGACTTAAGAGTGGTCTCCATCATAAATCTCTTGTTTCCTGATTTTGTTGTTGTGTTGTGAGATTGTACCCAGGGTCTTGAACACACGAGGCAAGTGCTTTACCGTGGAACTGCATCTTCCCCCGGTCATCTTTTTAAGCATGCATATTTTTTAAAGTGTCCTGTGCTGTGCTGTATGTTACCTGGGCACACGAGAGGAATGGTGACCGTCCCTCCCTGCCACACTGGTGGACGGGCCCTGAAAACCAGGCCCTGCTAAATGAAGCTGCTCTACAGGGGACATGAGCTAGCCCTTTAAGCAATGTTTGCCAGTGGCCTCTTAGTCATCACCATTACCAGGAAATGTTCACCACTGTAAGCTTACAGAGATCCTCCAGCAAGAATAAAAATGTAGCGTGCACAGCTGGCAAGTTAAGAAAATACACTAGGCAGAGAAAAGTCTATTTATTTATTTTTCTTAATTAAATAAGCCCTAAAATGCTTTTTAGCACTCTGGAGAGTAAAAATATAAAGTCTTCTTCAACACATCATGCTGAGGGGGCCAAAAGCTTCTTTGTTAGGTGATTAAATGGGGGGGACCAGACATGTGGCACATGTCTATAATCCTAGCACCCTGGAGGCAGAGGCAGGTCTTAAAGTTCAGGCCTTGACTGGGCTATACTGTGAGACCCTTGTCTTCCCAGGCTTAGAGCTGGATCTGTGACTCAGTGGTAGCGTTTGTCCACCACACACCAGGCATTGTTACCAATCCCACCCAGCATTGTAAAAAAAAAAGCAACAAAATGTAAAACACAAGAGAAACGCTCAGAGTGGCTTGGGAATTTTAGGCAAATGTTGAGACTCTCAGCATAGAACCATTTTCTTCAGTTCTGCTTTGCCAAAGTACAGACAACTTTTACCCGTCAGTATCACAGACTGACCAGTTTACCGAGGGTCAGAAGGCAGTGTTGATTCTGTTTGGAGACCTGGAATTCCCCTACACTTGGTATTCTCTGAAGCTCTAGTGTGGATTCAGGCATCTTCAGAGACAGACCAAATTAGGAAGTGCCGAAGCACACGGTTGGGAGGCCTGGACTGGAGCCATGGGTGAAATCCCTGATTTCAGGAGTCTAGTTAAGCCGAACTTCCTTTCCAGCCAGCAGCCCTGTTCTCTCTGCAGACTTGCCACTGCCTGTGCACAAATGCTTGCCCACTCACTAGGCAGCCCTGGGTTGAGCATGGCAGGCCAAAGCCTTCACTTTCAGCAAAGATAGCACAGGCTAGAAAGGGCCACTCTGTGCTCACAGGCTTTTCAGGATCTGTGGCCCAAGTTCAGGGCGTACTGAATTGAAAGTGGTGTGGACCTTCCGAAGCCCTCCCCAATCCCCTTAGGCTCATTTCAGCTGGTGATCTTAGGGCTCGGCTGGTCCTGCTGTCTCTCTGTAGAACTGAGGCCCTCTAAGCTCCCTCTCAGGTTTCTTTGTTGTTGTTGTTTTTTTTTTTTTTTTTAAATCTTCTTGGGAAGAGAGAATGTAGATGTTGAAAGAGTTAAATGATTTAGGCAAGGAATTTAAAGATGTATATATTAATGAAGAATTTTAAGGGTAACAGATTGCTATTTACTAATGAACAGGTAAGGTCTGGGAATCCCAGAACGCCAAGCCAAAGGTCGAAGAAATCACCTTTCAAAAAAAAAAAGTTTTAATAATGAAGTTATTTCAAAGGAGACTAATGTCCATGAAAGGTTTGACTGGCCTCCAGATTCCGATTGTTTTTTTAAAAAGCAATTCACCAGGGCTGGGGACGTAGCTCAGTTGGTGACACACTTGCTCAGCATGCACAAGTCCCTGGATGTCATCCCCCAGTGCTGGGGGGGGGAGGGAATCAGAAAAAAAAAATTTACTACTAAGTCCTTCCTGTATGGAGAGAAAAGGGAAACGGGTATAGAACCAGCTCTTCTCCAGAGGCTCTCGTCTAGAACAGTACAGGCAAGCACTTGACACTGCATAGAGTAAAGACTGCACTTCTAGAAGTTTCCATCCAAATGCAGCCCCCTGTCCGTGCCTCTCAGCATGCAGTTAGATTTGGACAAATAAGATTCCTGAGGAATGACTACCTTCATTGCACCATGGTTTCAGCTTTATGTAAACACATACACACCCCGGTTGTAGTTGTAGTTTGGAGATGCTGCTGCAGTGCTGGCCTCAGGTAGTCTGTGTGATGTTTGCACCACTCAGAGGAGGCCAAGCGTGGGGCTGAGGTCTGGCCTGAACCTTCCCTGTATGGCGTCTTCAATCCCAACTCAGGATGCCACTCTATCCCCCTGCCTTCCCGTGGTATCTGAGTGTGCTCAGCAAAAGTGCTTCCCCCCTCACGGAAGTAACTGATCCAATATTTGTGAGTAATGTTTCAATTGGACACATTGAAATCTGAACTCTGAAACCCACATCCAGACCAGATACAGGGCAGCGTGAAGGTCACACCCACAGCCTCAGCTTTGTCCCTTGCAGTCCTTGGGACAGGATTCAGGCACTCTGTTAAGTCTCCAAGGCATTTGTCAGCTTTCCAGTATTGCTGTTAGCGAATCTGTGTTTGCCAATAGATACCCACTGTACTAATGTGCCAAGTGTTTATTTGCACATCTGCTCCCACTGTGTCCAACAACCCCCTCCCCCACCTCCTGGTGCCCCAGAGTGTGTGAGGAGACCCTCACTGGGTCTGGGGTGGGGGACACACTGCATTGACTCCTGCTGTCAGGACGGTGTTGTGTGGACTAATCATCCTTATAGATTTTATACACATAGTAATTTCCCTTTTTATATGTCAGGTAAATATTTGTAAAAGTTATACTCACACAAAAGAAATTATTATGATAATTACTAATATATTTTTTCCATGTTTCATTGCCTGAATAAAAACTGTTTACCACTGTTGCATCTGGGGTGTGTTGTTTTCCCTGGTCATCACTTGTTTTATCCTTGACTATTTATGGAAGCCTCCATATTTCTGTCTGAAAATAGAAAACATGACATTTTCTTGCACTCATTTTCTGGGGCTTCATGCATTTCATTGGGCATGTAATTGAAAACAAAACAAACTGTGGAATTCAGACCTCGCCATAGAAACCACCATGACGGCATCTGTCCAAACAGAATTTTTGCTGAGTGCTCTGTGGTCTCACCAAGAGCCGAGTCCACCCTGGCAGTTTCCAAATCCGCAGAAGCCAAGTTACACCAAGCTCTTCTAACTTGCGGAAGGACCCGGGGTGAGCTGGAGCTGTGTAGAAAATAGCTAGTGCTTCATGGGGTTTCTAGGTTAGTCTGAGAAGAGACTTTAAACACTAGTTGGGCCAGGGTAAAGCTGGAAGAGAGGAGTGGATCATCAAGGAGATCAGGCACTTCCTTGCATATTGTGAGGCTCTGCAGCCTGTGGTGGTCCGGGTTTGAGGGTACAACTTCTCATCAGCCCACGGTGGTCCTGGTTGGGGGGTGGGGCAGGTACTTCTCACAAGTGTGTTCTGACTGTAGAGGAAATTCTACAACAGGTCTTGTTTTCTTAGCATTATTGGGGAAATAAGATGAAAATTTGCCGCTTTAGATGAAACCATCCCCGTTTTTTACAGTCAGAAATAGGAGCCAAGCATGGTGGTGTGTGCTTTCAATCCCAGCTCTTGGGAGTTAGAGGCAGGTGGATCTCTATGAGAGTAAGGCCAGCCTGGTCTACATACAAAGTTCAAAGACACCCAGGGCTACATAGAGAAACCCTGTCTCAAACCAAGGCATCTTTGCCTGATGGAAATCTTTGGCCTGGAAGGTTGAGGTAAAGGTTTAGCTTTGGTTGGGGGGAACATATAGACCCCCTCATTTAGGTAAAGAATACTAGCAGGGAGCTTAGGTTCTTGAGTTCACAAGTTTCTTTTTTAGAAGCGTCGCCTATGAGGCAAGATACTCCTTGCCGCCATCCTGGAAGCCATGATCCTGCCTCCTGCATGTTGTATTACAGGCTCAAATTTCTCTTTTAAAGTCACAAAACCCACCTGAGATTTGTCTACTAAAAGCAGATGTAGCGGAAGCACACTGCCTTTGGCTTACATGGTTCAGAAGCATGATGTTGTTAGCCCATGTTACAATGACGGAAGAATCCGGCTTTCTATCCCAGACCCAGATCCAAGTCTAAGCTAGATATTGTACTCTATACTGTCTTTTTGTAAGTTTGTGCATATTTTATGTGTATGAGTGTGTGGTGGTTTCAATAAGAATGACCACCATAGGCTCACATATTTGAATGCTTAAGTCACCAGGGAGTGGAACTATTTGAAAGGATTAGAAGGATTAAGAGGCGTGGCCCTGTTGAGGAAATGTGTCACTGTGGCTTTGAGGTTTCAAAAGGCCCTGCCAAGCTAGGGTCTTTGTTCCTGCAGATCAGAGTGTAAAGCTCTCAGCCTCTGCTGTCCACCTGCCTGCCACCATGCTCCCTGCCATGTTAATGAACTGAGTCTCTGAAACAGTAAGCAAGCCTCAAACTCAATGCCTTCTCTTATAATAGTTGCCTTGGTCATGGTGTTTCAGCAAAAGATAGGTTGTTTTGCCTCTGTGTATGTCTGTCTATCATATGTGTACCTGATACCCCTGGAAGCCAGAAGAGAGTGTTGGATCACCTTGGATTGGTTGTGAGTCACTGTGTAGATGCTAGGAGACCGACTCAGGTCTGGAAGAGCAGCCAGTGGTCTTAACCACAGAACAAAGTCTTTCCAGCCCCAGCCTGCTTCACTTCAGACCTTCCTTAGTTTTGTACCCAAGTGAAGAAGAAACTAGGGTTATATTCTCCTGAGTTCTCTCCCCAGAAGCCAGTGTCATTCCAACCAAGACTACCAACATTGTTATGGCACTAGGAGACACTGACCGTCTTTCTGGGAGATGCCTCCTGAGAGAGACAAGTTACATTTCCCACATCACATCCTGCAGCACTGAGGTCTTGAGACAGAAATGTATCACACATCGTCAGCTGTAAGACATTGTGTAGACTTAGGCATTTTTGTTCTACACATTAGAAATGGCAGGAAGTAGTTTTTGTAGCTGCAATTAGCTAATTTGATGTATTACAGACAGGCATAATACTTTGCTGAAGAATTAACATCCAGACAGCCCGCCCCCCTCGAGATGGTTGATACAGAACGTGCCTTCAATTTTGCTGAAGGGTCTTTCCATTTGTCTTGCATGACCAATTTTGAATTCCCCAGAAACTGAATTTTTATTTTAATTTTTAAAAAAATTTTATTTGGTTTTTCAAGACAGGGTTTCTCTGTTTAACAGTCCTGGCTATTCCAGAACTTTCTCTGTAGACCAGGATGGCCTTGAATTCAAAAGCTCCATCTGCCTCTGCCTCTTGAGTGCCTGAATTAAAAGCATGTGCCATCATACCCAGCCTTAAAGTAACCAATGTTCAACCAAAGGGGTCTATTTCCATGTAGCATCAGCTTCGGTTCAGACGGTGCAGACATGCACAATGGCCACTAGGTGGCTTCACTCCCAAAGGCTTCCATACTGTTTTTCAAACTGCAGCTCAAAACTCTTTTGGAGGCTATCCCTGGCTTCAAAAATGAAAAGCAAACAGGAGCCGCAGTGAGTATTTGGTGTGCAAGCAAATCTGGAGGGTAAGTGCTGTCCACAGCTTGTATCAATCACACGTGGATTTGTGTATTATTTGCAGTTGAGTTGTTTGTTTGTTTGTTTAAAGATCTCTGTTTTGCGTACCTCTGTGTATGTGTGCGTTTGTGTACTCTTGTGTGTATTATACGCATGCCTGGTGCCCATGGAGGGCAGAGGAGGACATTAGATCCTCTGGAACTGGAGTTATTGATGGTTGTGAGTCACCATGGGGAACCTGGGAGCCAAGCAGGTCCTTTGGAAGAGTGCTTTTAACTGCTCAGCAACTCTCCAGGCTCTAGATTGCGGTCTTTAATGCCCTTAGCAGGAGGCCTGGGAGTTTAAGATCATTCTTAGAATTTTAAAAACCACAAAAGGAAAAGCAAAGACTCTTTCCTCTCTTATGCCAGCATAAACCAAGCTCTTCCCCTCCCGTGACAGCAGAGGGCAGCCTGCTTAGGCTCAGAGCCCTGTTTCTGTTCAGGGCCATAGCTAAAAGGAACCTGTCTTGTGGCTGACATGCAGCTAGGGATAGCGCTACTTACAAGGGTAAGGCCTGGGTTCCATGCACAGCACTACAAAGTTAAAACTGAAACATTTCTTGGAAGTAAAAATTCGCTTGGATTCCAGGTTCTCAAAACTTAACTTTTCTACACAGTTGAAGTCTAAATTCCAAATATCTCTATCAGCGATAAACCATCTTTTATTTTGTCTTCACTTGATCTGAGTCATTTTCTCTACCCATCAATGGCACTGTCCTTGGGTATAGGTCATTAAATGACTAAATGACAGAGTCATGTGTTAGCCTCATAGATTACAGAATGGGAGAAAATTGAAAGTTGAATCCTAGGAGGGGGCAAGCCCAGGAGAGAGCAGGCTCATGCAGGACCATCTTATGTAGGTGGAAAATAGAGGTTGGTGAGAAAGTTAGGCATTTGGAATATTTGTCAAAATAGCCATTGACTTCTCTGAACACCTTAACTGTGGAACTATTTTATACTTAGAGAAGAGCTGTTGGGGTTCTCCAGGCATCTGATCAGTCCTTCCTGCCCCGGGCTGGTGTGGGGTCCACCCTTGTCTCCATGGTTGGCCTCCCAGTCCAGCAGTCCTGGAGGTGCTGACTTTCTTTCCTTTCTTTTCTCTCCCTTTCCTGTATTTGCCCCTCACCTCCTCCTTTCTCTTCCCTCTTCTCCTCCCATCCTCGCTGCTTCTTGCTTTTCTTTCTCTTTTCCCTTTTACCACAGGAGGAATGGCTCTCTCTTCTCTCTCTCTCTCTCTTCTCTCTCTCTCTCTCTCTCTCTCTCTCTCCTCTCTCTCTCTCTCTCTCCCACCACTCCTAAACCCTGTTTTCTCAGACAATTGTCCTGATAGGGTACAAGGACCGCGAATCCTTCTGCTCTGTGTTGACAACAGGAATTACTGCATTTACGGTATCATGAGCAATCTCACTTCCAATATACACGTCTAATAACTCCATAGAAATTAGAAAAGGACAAATCAATATGCAATGAATTAGACCATCAAATGGAGAAAAGCTTTTTTCTTCCTGCTGCTTCTCTGCTTGCTGCCCCTGTGGAGTTCTGATGATCAGGGTTCAGAGGAGAGCTAGGGTTAAGGTTTGGCTGGTGTCCCTTCAATCTTGCCAGTCCCTCTCCTCACTTTGCCAACCAAAGACACCAGGAATCCGTCTAGCCCCAGAAATGCACGTGCTGTGTGAAGCCACATGTTAGAATATATATGTGTGGAACTACACATGTTAGAATTTGTGTGTGAAACCATACATGTTAGAATTTGTGTGGATGGAACTATGTGTTAGAATCATCATTGTCACCTAAGACGCTGGGAAGGTGTCATTGGCTAAGCACCGTTGATTCCCAGCACCTACATGATGGCTCAAAGCCTTCCATATTTCAAGTTCCAGAGGATTTGATATCCTCTTCTGAACTCTGTGGGTGCCTGGCACATATGTGGTATACATACATGATGCAAGCAAAACACTCATACACATAAAATATAAGTTAAAAACCTTTGAAAGGGAGTTATGTAGGGGTCTAATACCCAGAAGAGGACTCTCTCTTCAAAAGGAAAAGGGGAAGGTGGGATGGGGGGAGGAGCTGTGTGGGAGGAGAGGGGGGAGCAGATACTGGGATGTAAAGTGAATAAATAAATAAATTTAATTACAAAAAATTTTGTAGACAGAGTCTGGCTGGCCTAGAACTGACTATGTAACCAGGTTGGCCTTGAAGTCGCAGAGGTCTTCCTATCTCTGTCTTCTAAGTACAGGGTTTAAAGATGTATACCAACATACCCAGCCAAAAAATGTTTTTAATGTAATTTTTTAAAAAGAATTAAGAGGTAGTAATGGCTCAGTAGGTAAAGGTGCTTGCCACCAAGACTGATTGAGTTTAAGCCCCAGGACCTACCTGATGGACAGAAAGAACCAGCTCCCGAAGGTTGTTCTGATGTCCACGTGCACAGCATGACGTGTACACCGACACCATGAATAATTCTAAAAATGTAAAATTATTTGATTTTTTTAAAAAATGAACCTTAGAATTGTCCCAGCTGCGCAACTTCAAATGACCTCCATAGTCAACTCACATCAGTGACTCAGCCATGAATGATGCAGAACTATCCAGGCTTGGGAGCTGAAGGAAGAGACTTCAGGGATTCATGTCTGAGCGGGCAGTGGTGATCTGTGCGCACGCTCCCGGACCCCTGACAAGGGTAAGTTTTCTGAGTTTAAGAGTCATTTAAGTTTTATTTTCTAGCTTCCTGTGAGACCAGGACAGAACACAGCAGAGGAAGCGGGCAGCTGAGTATGTCCCAGAGGAGATCAAGAAGCCCAAAAGAAAAGAGTGCTCAATGCCACAGTGTCTGGGCTTTTCTCTTAAAACCGCTCGTCCAATGGTTCTCAATCTGTAAGTCGCGACCCCCTTTGGGTAGCATATCAGCTATTTACATTACGATTCACAACAGTAGCAAAATTACAGTTATGAAGGAGCAATGAAATAACTTTATGGTGGGGGGGGCGGGTCACCATAGCTTGAGGACCTGTATTAAAGGGTCACAGCTTTAGGAAGGTTTAGGAAGATTGGAATCTGCTTGCTGTTCTGTTAGTCCTGTCGCACTATGCAGTTTACAGTAGACCATGTTTTCATAACCCTAACTTGCAAATATTATTTTTAAATTTCCATATGAAAAGTGACTAGCCCATGCCATGACAGGATCTCTGATAGAAACGACTTTAAAAAGACCGGCAAGATGGCTCTATGAGTAAAGGCAACGCCCACCAAGGCTGAAGACCTGAGTTTGATCCCTAAGACCCACGGGGTGGAAAGAGAGAACCAACTCCCACCAATTGTCTTCTGACTTCCATGCATACCCTCCTATTTACTAAGTAAATAAAAGTGTAACAAAAAATTTTAAAGGTAGGGAAAGGTTTAATTTAATATGGTGTTAGTGGATTCATTCTGAGAGAAGCAGAACATGATGGAGCAGCTAGGCTCACACCTTGGCGCACCTGGAAGGATCACCGGTGTCCTGCTACCCAGGTCTCACTTCTGGAAGATTCTGAAAACTCCACTGAAGAGGAAGTTAGTATTTTCATTTTTTTATAGCGTCTAATGGGGACTGTGGGATACACTGTAGTGATTGGGACTCAGTCACGAGGCTCACACAGCTAGAATGAGGAAGCTCTGTCGTAGCTTGTCTTCACAGTTTGTAAAACAGATGTTAAAGTCAAAATTTCAAATATGGGCCTTTTTCAAGCTGAGATTTATTGTATTTCTGAGTCACAGTCATGCTAAAATTGTTTCAGTAGTTGACAATGAACGAGAGTTCAAAATCGGTCATGTGGGATTGGGATGGGGTGTGGCTCAGTCGTTGAGGCTGGCCTAGGGAACTTGTTGACTACCTGGGGCTAAGGTCTTCAAGATCAGGGAGCGCACAAAGGCCATTCTGACCTTCTCTTTTCTTCTTGAAACCCAGAAAGGAAGCTCATGGAAAAGACCTTCTTCCACTTGGGAACAGCCAAGAAGTCTATGCAAACTCACTCACCTCCGTAAACTGGCCAGCATCTTCCAAGTTCCAGTTCCCCATCTTACTATTTTTTTTTATCCCATGTATCTTATGGGTGTTCATGTCTAAAAGTGTCTCCTTTTCCACTGGTTCTCAACCATCCTAACATGAGACCCTTTAATACAGTGCCTCATGTTGTGGCGATCCCTCCCCCCCAACTATAAAATTATTTTGTTACTACTTCATAACTGTAATTTTGCTACTGTTATGAATTGTAATGTAAATATCTGGTAATATAATAAATAAAATTATCATGATCCAAAGGGGTCTCGACCCACAGGTTGAGAACTGCTGTCCTAGGGTCTTCATTTTTCTTGTGAAGGTATTTGCGAACTTGTAAATAAAGTCTGTGTGCTTTTCCATTGTTACTCAGTTCCAGCTGGATACTGTAGGAGAATGGAAGAAAATTTACCTCCTCTGAAGTGCTTTTTAACTCTTATTTTTAAAACTGGGTTAAGTAAATTTATTTATGTTGTGCCGGTTATATTTTTGTTAGCAGTTAGGGTAGTCTGGGAAAAAGGAACTTCATCTGAGGAAATGCCTCCAGCAGATTGGCCTGTACGCAGGTCTGTGAAGCATTTTCTTGATTGATGGTTGAGGCGAGAGGGTCCAGCCCACTGTGGGTGGCACCACCCCCTAGGCAGGTGGTCTAGGAAGACATGAGAAAGTTAGTTAAATGACAGCCTGGAGAGGAAGCCAGTAAGCTGCCTTCTCTGTAGTCTCTGCTTCAGTTCCTGCCTTGACTTCCTTCGGTGATGAACTATGGCATAAGTATAAATCAAATCAACCCCATCCCCACCCCAGAGCGGGTGAGTTAGTTTTGGTTAGTATTTTTATGACAGCAACAGAATCCAAATTAAGATGTGTGTATTTATGTATTCATTTTGAGGCAAGGTTTTACTGTGTAGTCAGTTCCCTGGTTGGCCTCGAACTTATGATCTTTCTGCCTGTTTTTGGTCTTATCTTTTAATACTAAAAGCAACCCTGAGGGCCAGAGATACGGTTCAGTGAGTAGACCTTGTGCCACACAAGCCTTGTGGAATCCTGGGAACCCATATAAAGGTGGAAGGAGAAAACCAACTCCACAGTTATCTTTAGACCACCATTCTTAGGCCACAGTGCATGAGTCCACACATCACACATACACATGATGATGATGATGGTGATGATGGTGATGATGATGATAATGATGAACTGTGCCTGAGTTTCGGGATTCTAGGCATGTGCTGCATACCCATAAAATTATTTTAAATGAGTATATAAAAACAAAACCTTCAATGTGATAGCTTATGCCTAGACTCTTCAGTATTTGGGAGGCTTAAGCAAGAGTTTGAGACCAGTCAAGGTTATATAGAAAGACACTCTAAAAATCAAATTTAAAAAAATTAGAAAGTAAAAGAGAAGGGGGAGTGGAGGTAAGAAGATGGTAAGAGGCTTTTGCTGAAAAGTCTGATGACCCTGGGACCTACCTCAAGTTGTCCGCTGCCCTCCACAAACATGCCCTGTCCCTCTCTTTCCTCTCTTGCACACATATAAATAAATAAAAAGAAAACAATCACACATATTAACAGAGTAATTTGATGTTCTAAGCATTGTGCAATGTTTAATTCGGGTTAAACACATCCGCTGTTCCTCACATATTTGTTCTTCATGTTAAAATACCAAACACTATCAACAGAAGAAGTGACCCACCAACTCCCCTACTGTGTAATTTATTGTCAAAGAAATAAATCTTTATCCTGAGCACAAAATGTTACTACCAAATGACAGACACTGAGAGACCAGACCCCAAGGGAACAGGCCATGAGAAGACAGATGTGAAGAGACCAGAGCCTGAGGGAACAGAACTGAGAGGCCAAATACTAAGAGATGAGACCGTGTGAAGACAGATTATAAGAAACCAGATCCTGAGGAGAGAGACCCCCAGGGGACCCTGAGAGATTAGATCCCAAGAGGAGACCATGAGAGACCAGCAGCTGACAGGCAAGATGGTGAGAGAACGGACCCTGAGAGACCTGACTCGGGGAGTACAGAGAGAGAGAGAGAGAGAGAGAGAGAGGAGAGAGAGAGAGAGAGGCAGACCTTGAGCCAATCAACCCTTGGGAAAGCAGACCCTGTGAGGACAGAGCCTTAGAGATCTGACTCTGGGACGACAGACCCTGAAAAACTAGACCCTCTGAGACCCGACCCTGAGAGATCTCCAAGGCGACATGAATAATACAGGCGCTGTCTGAGATCACATATTAACTGTGGCAGAAATAAGATAATTTCTCCGGCCCTCTTTCCACGGACCCACTTTCACTTTCTGAGTGCGCCGCTGAAGGAACCTAATGGTGTCTATGAACTTTAAAAGTAAATCACTTAGAGATTTAGCTGTAGCTGAGATGTAGATCATTTGCCTGGGACACAGCCCCCAGCACAAAGGGGGAAAAAAAAACAACCAGAATGAGAAATTATTTTGAGAGATACACTGAGTTCCCGTGGAGCTCCCATGGAGGTGTGCTGCGCCCACCGCAGCGGCTGTTTGTGGTAGTCTGGGTGCCGAGATGTGTTTTAAAACTGAATAGCTGTCTTCAAGAGGGAAATCACACCAAGTCTCCGTAGCAACATCTCCCGGGCGCACGGATGCACGACTCTAGTGACAGCAATTTGGAGATTGATGTGGGAAGATCATGTTCAATAGAAACATCGTGGAGATGGAGAGACTTGAGATCGCTCTTGGAGGTCTGTTGTATTAATCTTCCTCCCTTCTCCTCCGCGACCTCTAAGCTTCTTTTCAGCATATTCAAGAACTCTTCTGTCCTCTGTGATTAGCCTTGGTCCAGGCCCTTGTTCTACTCCAAGTTTCCACTTGAAGAATGGGTGTACCTCTTCTGACTGGGTCCCTCCACCTTAGGAGGCCTGGTTTTGGATCTAGCACAGGAAAGGTGACCTTCAGAACAGGGGACTTCAGAAATTAAGGGAGATATTTAAATAAATAATAGCGCCTGTGCAGCCCGCTGGGACAGTACTTGACTAGCATGTACAAAGCCTGGGGTTCAGCCTACTGCGTGGTATGAGGTAATATGTAACAAACCAAGGCTTCATGTTACCCCGAGTAGCTGAGAAATGGGGAAGCGGGTGAGCAGGCATCAAACGGAGATTTAGCAAAGGGAACAGGCTAGGAATCGGTGTAACTGGAACCTTGAGTTTCCTTGAGAATATGAGAATAATTTTGCAGGGAGATGTTTATCTTAAAACAAATCTAAAGAAAAATGGACTGACAGGCAGGAATGGAAATGTCACTGGGTTCCCAGCAGGAATGAGCTCATAAGCTAACAGGGCACGAAGCGCTCCAACTCTTAAATGTATTTTTAAAGGCCCCTTTGGGTTTAAATTGGCTCCAGGAAGAAGCCGGGCCCTTCTCCCAGGGGAGGTATCTTTGCAAACATGAATAGAGGAGCCTAGAGGCTTGCTGTGTCCAATGGGTAGCAGGTGCCGAGGGCAAGGGGCCAAGCAGAAAGGTTCTGTTCCTAGCAGACTCAGTGACAAATTCTGCCAAATTCTGAGGTCCAATGTTTGGAATTTGAGAAACTCCCTCTAGGCCCCTGTTTATTCTATTTTCCTGGATACTAAGTCTACATGAGAGATGTCACCAACAGAGCTCACAAAGCATGCCCAAGGCTTTTGATTGGCAACCTTGGGAACCAAAACCAACATGATGTGTGAGTTTGAGCCATAGTAAAGTCTGCAGCTAAGCAGCTGAAGACATTGCCCACTGCAAGCAGGAGGCTGGGCATCTCAGGGGAAGGGAACCAGCTTCCTGAGACCAAATACGGTGGGTTTGTTTGTTTGTTTCTGTTTGTATGTTTTTTATATCATAAACTCAAACCATAAGTTAACTTGTAAGTATAAAATTAGCTTCAAACACTAGAACTGGTCCAGGTGAGGTGATCCATGCCAACAGTTTCAATACTCTGTAAATGGAAAAGGGAGGATGGTGAGTTTGAGGCTAGCCTAGACTATATGGTAAGACTCTTGTCTTGAGAGGAAGAAAGAGAGGAGGAGGAGAAGGAGGAGGAGCAGGATGAGGAAGAGGAGGAGGAGGAGGAGGAAGAAGAGGAGAAGGTAGGGGGAGAATGACACCGTTGAATATATCTCCATGATAGAACATTTGACTAGCATGTTTTGGGGTACACCCCAGCACTCTTTGTGTGTGTGTTGTGTTGTGTGTGTGTGTGTGTGTGTGAGAGAGAGAGAGAGAGAGAGAGAGAGAGAGAGAGAGAGAGAGAAAGAGAGAGAGAGAGACAGATAGACAGACAAAGACAGAGATACCAAGCTCAGGAAAGCCAGCTTCCCCAGGCACCACTCAAGCTCCAAGTCTCAAAGCAATGTCACCTGTCAAGACTATATCAAATGCAAAGAGACCCAGAAAGATGTTGCCTCCCTCCACCCGCAGCAAGGACATCAAGGACATTGGTGAGCCTGGACCCTGTAGTCAAGGGACTGGTCTGGAGCATCTCCTACAGGTGCTGCCATTTCAGGAGACTCTTCCCTCCCTCCTGCAGAGCCCACAGCTTCCTCTCCATTTCATGTCTGTTCCCAAAGCTTCTTCTCTTTGTTCTGGGACACCTTTGTCACTGAGTGTTAGGAAAACAGCTGGACAAGGTGCTGCTCCTTGGAAGGTAGAGATGGGAAAAGTCAGGGGTTCATGAGTATCCTCAGCTACACAGTGAGTTTAAGAATGTGACTTGGGCCTGTAGGGGTGATATATAGAAAACGGCACCCAGTCTGGCTTGTTCCCAGGCAGCCAGCCGCCATGTTCCCGCTGCTCCTTGGCTCTGACCGGGGTTCTGGCTAGCTAGATGTGCAGGCCCTGCCATCCAGGAGACACCAGCATGGGGGATGGCTCTGCCAATCTACTACGCTGCATCCACAGAGCTTGGCTGAACCCCAGACAATATCTGCCATTCTCACAGTACCTGGTAGAATGAAGACACTTAAAGCTTAAAATGATTATCTAAAGGATTTATATATTTAGAAATGCTCAATTAACAAGATGCTCACACAATTAGAGTAGTTACCCAATACCTAACCTTTTGATAGAAGTTGCTACCCAGGACAGCTTTCGACCCATCTTTGGTTCTCCATGGCTGATAGCCTCCTCCTTCTCTTCCCCTTCCTCTTTTTCTCCCCTCCCCTTCCTCTTTTCCTCCCCTCCCCTTCCTCTATTTCTCTCCCAGCTCCACCTCCTCTTCTACTGCCTAATCACGGAGCTCCACTTCGAATACAATGTAGCAGAATAAGTATCCCTACTACAAGGGCCACTTGAGCTTTCACACACACTCCCCAGAGTCCAGAGTATTTGCTACAAGTACTGGGTCAGCTTCTCGTTGACTCTTCCTTAGTTTCCTGTTATTAAATCTTCAAGGTCCTTCTGCCTTGCCCTCTCTGGAGTGGTAAGCCTTGCTCCCTTGTAAGCTGCTAGGGACAGTCATGGACAGACCACTCCAGACCACAGTCGTCTGGAGATCAGGGTTTCCTATGAAGAGCCCTGAACAGAGGTGGCCCTTTCTTTCAAGGTTTGCACTTTGCCCACGACAGTAAACCCAGGCAGGGTGCCCTAACACCAGGGGTAATGTGTGAATATGACTGGGCTCAGAGGGTGGCTTTTGTTTGCTTTTGTTTGTTTGTTTCTTACCTCCCGCTTTTTCCTTTGGGTGTTTTGGGTCAAGTTCTTATATGAAACCCAGGCTAGTCTTGGGCTCCTGCTTTCAGCTGCCAAGAACTGGGATTGCAAGGGTGTTCCATCACAACTTGCCTCATTTTGGCTTTTTGAGAGAGAGGTAAGCCTAGACAAAGTTGTCACCAAGCAACTTAGACTTGAAACTATTATAATTATTATCAAAAAAAAAAAATAAAACCTAGCAAATCTTTCAGTGATGGAAGTCGCTTGTAGCCTGTCGGGGGAGACACTACCATAGCCATTATGACCATCACTAACAAAAGGCAGTTTTTAATATTACCAGTAGTTGCCTGTAAGGATCTGTGACATCATAAATATATACAATTACTGTGTGTACATTGAAAACAAAAATGGTAGTGGTGTATGGCCATAATCCCAGTAACGGAAGAGTCTGAGGCAAGAGAATAAAGTGCTAGAGGGCAGACCAAGCTGCTGTCTCATAATACTAATCTCAAACAGACAGATAGTAACAACACTCACATAGAGAAACCACAAGGCTCGCTGGAGGAGTCATATCATATGTCATAAAGCTGACTTATTGTCTAGTCAAGACTTGAACAGAGAACTATCACAGACACCCGGTGTTACAGAATTAGAGGAGACACTTTGATCAGAGAAAGTGGGCCTTGTAGAATTTAGAGTTTTCCTTTAGGACCAGGTGTAGCAGGAAAGAGAGACAGAGACGAAGTGTGTGTGTGTGTGTGTGTGTGTGTGTGTGAGAGAGAGAGAGAGAGAGAGAGAGAGAGAGAGAGACAGAGAGACAGAGAGGACAGAGAGACAGAGAGACAGAGAGACAGAGAAAAATAGAAACAGAGAGTGAAACAAAGAGAGAGACAGAGACGAAGAGACGAAGTGTTTGTGTGTGTCTGTGTGTGTGAGAGAGAGAGAGGGAAACAGACAGAGACAGACAGACAGAGACAGAGAGATGAGACAGAGAGACCCTGTACCTTCCCAGAGCTCTCACTCACCAAGGCCCTGAGTTTTCCTTGCTCTATTAGTGGAACTTATAGCTAGAGGCTATATAAGATCACCCCATAGCCATTTCCTTTCTCTCCTAACCTAACAATTTCCCAGCTTGTGTTTCTGAGACCTCCAAGAGATGATCATGTCAGTCAGACCCAAATAAAGCCAAAGACTCCCAGGGGAGACTCCCATGGCTGACACACCTCGCCTCCATTGGATTGACCATCACCAGGAACATACATGGCTGCCCTCTGAGGCCATGAGGATTTCATACCGTGTGGTGGTCAATCACTCAGAATTTGGGACTCTTGTCTCATGCAGCTGGAGCCAAGGGGCCAAGAACTGAGACATTTGTTTCTGGAGACCTGAACCTCTCATGTGTCCTCACGAGATCTTGAGATCATGATAACTGCTGCCTGAGCAGATGACGGTAAGAGACAAGTCTATTTTTCATGCACACAAAACCAAAAAAGAAACCACGTCTTTTTAAAGGAGGTGCTGGCCGCTAGTCTGATCCTTAGAACATAGCTTACTTACCAATTCTTTGCTAAAACAAAGCAAGAGATGGCACCACCAGCTCTTTGGTCTCTCTTATCTCAGACTGTTATCTGTCGCACCTCAGGTGAAGGGGAAAGGAGAGCAGGACTCCTCCGTGCACACTGCCAGGAAATGTCTTAGTCGCTGACCTCCTTGCAAATATGGACTAATAAAGCCACCAGGGGGTGTGTTGGAAGGGCCAGGTCTGTGGGTTGAGGGGGCCCTGGGGAGCCCTCCTGTTGGGGATGTATGCACTTTTGGTATACAGGCTCTTGAGAACAAGGAGCTATGGTGGAGAACAGCAAAGCTCTGTGTGGGAGTGAGTTGCCTAATAGCATTGTACCTAAATAAAGAAGGCCACTGTGTGCCTGTGACTGTGTCACAGAACCAATAGACTGTATTTTCACCAGGCAGAGGGAGGACAGGGGTGGATATAGACTCTGCTGTCACACTAGGGACAAGTTCCAGAAGGGCTCGCATGAGTCATCCGGCACACAGGCACACTTGCAACAATTTAAATATGGGTGCTGGGCGTGGCCAGATGTCAGCTTGCAAAAGCTGAGGTATGGAGTTGTTGGACCCCGGGTATCTAATCCTGTCCTCTAGTGTGGATTTGTAAAGTATTTATTTTTGCTTTATGTGTGTGTGTGTGTGTGTGTGTGTGTGTGTGTGTGTGTGTACGTAAAGGTCAGAGGACAACCTTGGGTATCAGTCCTTGTCCTCTATCTTGTTTTGAGGCAGGGTCTCTCTAGGCTAGCTGGCCTGTGAGCTTCCCAGGGATGTTCCTGTCTCCACCCCCCATCTTTCCCCAGGACAGGGGCATGCTACCATTTATGTTTTGACCTGGGTTCCAAGCATCAGAAAGAACTCAAGTTGTCAGGCTTGTGGGACAAATGTTTTGCCTGCTAAACCATCTCCTCAGCTCCTTTATTACAGATTCTTCTAGTCCTTTCTATGTGAAATTTTCAGCAATTTACCTAAAGATGAACTATTACTAATTCTAAAAGAGAGGAGGAGGAGGAGAGAGAAGAAGAAGAAGAAGAAGAGAAGAAGAAGAAGAAGAAGAAAACCAACCAAAAACCAAAATCCATATTATTTTAGGGGTGTAGCTAATGTAAGTAGCTAATGAAAAAAAACAGGCCAGGTAATTGGATATGGCCACAGATGTTACCACAGATGTAACCAGATCTACTATAGCATCAAATTGGGAATCTAAATGTCCTCCCAATGCCTGTGTACTGACTGTTTGGTCCAGTGCAGCACTATTTGGAGGTGGTCGAATCTCAAAGGGGTAGGAGGTAGAACCTCAGAGAAGGAAGTTAGGCCATTAGGGTGTACCTGTGAGTGGAACATTGGGACCCCATCCCCTTCCTGTTTCTCTTTGCTTCCTCACTGCCATGGGATAAGCAGGCCTCTCTTCGACACACCCCACAGGGTGTACAGTGCTGCTACAGGCCCTGGAACGATGGGGCCGAGTGACCACAGATCGGAGGCTCAGAAACTGAGCAAACCAACCTTCCCTCTTGTTACGTTGTCTATCTCAGGTGTTTTGTAAGAGTAAAAGAAATCCAGTGAACCCAAAATTCTGCTGACAGCTGTTTTACTTTTTAAAACCCAGCTTTTTGGCTCCGGGTAGCAGAGGGAATTGGTGTTTATAGCTGATATTTGTAGCAAAGATTTGGAACCCAGCGCCCCCCACTCCCCCACCACGCCTACTCCTTGTTTGGCACCTGTTTTAGAGGCAGGATACGGCAGAAGGAGGGGAATTGATTTGACAGTCAATGCCAGTTCTAACTCGCAGATACAGGGAAGAACTGTGTGGAACACTCCGAAGACCCTGGAGTGTTTGATTTCTTGGCACCAGGATGGACAACAAGGACCTCACGCAGTAGAACTGAGCCAAGGGGGCAAGGCTACAGACCCAAATTCTCCCCGATCCTTGGAATTACAGATTCCAAGCCTTCAAGAAAGAACAAGCAAGTGAGGATGGAAGAAGATCTCCCTTCCCCCATGTGAGGGCTGATCGTGAGGGGCCGCAGCTATGGGAGTCTGGATTCCATATAATGTGGTGCTTCATCTATATTAAGTATCTTACTGTGATCTAAAAAGCTAAACTCTATCAGCTAATCAAACCACAGATGTTTTGTATAGTTTTGCTGTCAATAAAATGTCCTGTTCTGAAGACATCGTCTTTTTGTATCGAGCTGGGTTAGTAGTCAGAAATAAATGTATGGAAATGAGCTTGGTGGCTCAGGCCTATGATCCCAGGTACTGGGGAGGCTGAGGCAGAGGGATTGCAAGTTCAAGGGTAATGCAGATGTTGCAAAGGGCTAGAGTTTCAGCTCAGTGGTGGGCAGGACCTGCTTAGCTTGTGTGAGGCCAAGCATCTGAGATCAGGTCCTTGCTGGTAAAGCAGAAGGCAGCAAGCACTGTGGACGTGTCCCAAAGACTTTCTACATTGATATTGAAGGTCAGTATGGGTAGAGTCACAAATGAAGGTGAACTACAATGAAAATGATTGCCAGACAGTTATGCTAGGTCTGTAAGCATGACAGAGTATCATTAATAGTGTCAGGGATTGGTTATTGACCATGGTATGGGTCTTAAGTTGGGCCAGTCATTGGTTGGCCATTTCCTCAGTCTCTGATCCATCTTTGTCCCTGAACTTCCTGTAGGCAGGATAAATTTTGGGTCGAAGGTTTTGAGGGTGGGTTGGTGTCCTTATCCCTTCATGGGGAGTCCTGCCTGGCTACAGGAGGTAGACACTTCTGACACTTCTGGCTTCCTATCTCCCACTGCTAGGAGTCTCAGCTAGAGTTACCCTCCACGAGTCCCTGGAGCCTCCCCAATCCCAGATCTCTGGCTTGTCCTAGAGAGTTCCTCTCTGCTCCAGCAGCTAACCAAAACAGATGCAGAGACCCATAGCCAAACCTTGGATGGTACTCCGGGAGTCTCGTGGAAGAGTTGAGGGAAGGATTAAGGGACCCAGAGGGGATAGGGACTCCACAAGAAGACCAACAAAGTCAACTAACCTGGAACTTTGGGGGCTCCCAGAGACTGAACCATCAACCAAAGAGCATTCATGGTCTGGACCTAGGCCTCCACACATATGTAGCAGATGTGCAGCTTGGTCTTCATCCAGGTCCCCCAACAACTGGAGTTAGGACTGTCCACGACTCTATTGCCTGCCTCTGGATCTGGTCCCCTTAACTGGGCTGCCTTGTCTGGCTTCAGCAGGAGAGGATGCAGTTCCATCTGTGACTGTGCTGGAGACTAGTGATAGCAGTGCCAGGAGTCCAAGGGCAGTCAGGTCTGTTCTGTATGTCCCTGGCACTTGCTAAAATCTTCACTATACACATCAGACCCTTTCTCCTTTGTAAAACCACCCCACCCAGTGTAGTCTAAACACTCGAAATGAGCAAGGCATTCCGGTGCAGCAAAGTGTCCCAATCTCTGTGCCAACTTGAAGGGAGTAACTATAAGCAGGAGATTGTGCGCTCACAACAAAGCTGCTGTCCAGGACCAAAGGGCAGTGATGGAGGTCTGCCTGGTTGCAGCTTACCCTGGGCTTTCACTATAGCTCTTCTTCTCAAGTAATTAGCCCAGCCTCGCTTCTAATCTCACCTTCCCTGGAAGACAGTCAAGTCTCTCCTGTCACCTACTGACACTGTAAATGCAAGATTCTTTCATGTGTTCGTTATTTTCCCCTCAAGTGTGATTCACGGGTGGGAGGCTGTCTGTATCTTAGTCCCTGGTATGTCCCTAAGCCCTAGATGAGGGGATGAAGGGATAATGAGAGCCTGAAATAAGAGGCATAGGTGGGAGGAGGGGAGGAGACTCGAAGCATTGGGGATCGGTGTTGCATGGTGCCTTGCAGGGTGTGGGTGGTGAGAGAGGAGGAGGCAGAGAGACATTTGGGTCTCTTGCTTGGGCAGCTGGCTATGTCTGCACAGAATAACGAACGTGGGAGAGCCGGGTTTATGGGGTCTAGCCAGGGATGTCAGCATCAGGTATCTTAGGTTGGGAACATCCCAAGTCTGTAGACATGAGATAATATGCTGGAGAATTTATATCAACTGGACACAAGCTAAAATCATCTGAGAGGAGAGAACCTTAAGTAAGAAAATGCCTCCATAAGATCCAGCTGTTGGACATTTTTAAAATTAATGACTGATGGGGGAGGGCCCAGACCATTGTGGGTGGAGCCATCCCTGGGCTATAGTCCTGGGTTCTATAAGAAAGCAGGCTGAGCAAGCCAGTAAACAGCATCCCCCGCCCCGCCCCCCCCATGGCCTGTGTATCAGCTCCTGCCTCTGAATTCCTGCCCTGTTTGAGTTCCTGTCCTGACTTCTTTTAGTGATAAACTAAAGATGTGTAGGCCAAATAAACCCTTTCCTCCCCAGGTTGCTTTTGGTTATGGTGTTTTATCACTGCAATAGAAACCCTGCCTAAGACAAGTTGGTACCAGCATAGTGGGGGCATTGCTGTGACAGACCTAACCATGTTGTGGGGAGGTTATAGAAGGACTTTGGAACTTTGGGCTAGAAAAGCCTTTGAGAGAGAACTCAAAGCTTGGTGAGCTGTTCTGTAGTGGATTGGAAGAAAAGAATGTTGAAAACCCTGCAGACAATGGAGGCCTGGGGTTGCGGATTCCAGAAGGAAGTTTGAGAGTCACTTAAGGACTTATATGGTATGTTTGGTATTTTGAGTTGAGAACCTGTGGTTCTGGTTAACTGGGGCTGAAGATGTCGGTGTGGGTAACAAGAGACTAGAACCACTGAAGTAAATAAAACCTTTGTTTTACTGGGACAATTGATGCAGACAGCTGGAGCTAAGGAATTAGCCATGGTTACTAAGAGACCAGCATCACTGGGGTGAAATCTGGGAAGTGTTTCCTCGGGGTCAGCACACAGAAGCTGTGTTCCAGAGGCAGCCAAAGCTGTACCTTTGTGCTGGAGGCTGAACTTTCTAGTGTAAGAATGGGTTGTAAAGGCATGAAGGGGTCATGGAGAGCAACTGGGGCCTGGTACTGTGTGGCAGGGTTGCAGTCCATGAAGAGAGCCCAGGAGAGGCTACTGTTGAAAGTATAGCCCAGTCGCATGTGAGCCCAGCATTCTGGAGATCCAAGTAGCATAGGATGACCACCCAGAACAGCAGCAGAGGCAGAGTGGAGCCCGCCAGAGTTTAGAAGACAAGCTGTGTGTGCTGCAGAGAAGCGACCCAAGGTCCTTGGAGGAGTCCAGAAGACAGTGAGTGAGTCCCTGATATTGGATGTTGAGTTATTTGCACTGCTGGAGTCTGGTTTTGCTTTGAACTGATTGTGACTGTGCCCTGGTTCTTCCCTCTTGAAGTAAGGAAGTATTTAATATATATTTTTTGATTTTATTGGGGGATACTGTCGAGATACCTTGAATTTTTAAAAGAGATTTTTGGATTTTAAAAGAGACTTGGGATTTTTAAAGAGATTGAATTTTAAAGTGTTTTGAACTTGTAAGGACTGAGGGATTTTTAAATTTGTAAAATGTTTTATATCGAGGCGTTGCTAATGTAAGATCTTGGGGATGAACAAGAAAGGACCGGTTGTAGCAAAACAGTGGTGTCTGTGTGTCAAGTTGGCAAGGGCTCACTTGTGCTTGATAGTTTTATGTCAGTTTGACACAGACTAGAGTCACCAGAGAGCATGGAACCTCAATTAAGACGAGCCTCCAAAAGATCAGGCAGTAGGCAAGCCTGGAGGGCATTTGCTTAATTAGTGATTGATGGGAAGGGTCCAGCCCATTGTGGGTGGTGCCATTCCTGGCAGGCGGTCCTGGGTTCTATAAGAAAGCAGGCTGAGGGGCTGGAGTGATGGCTCAGTGGTTAAGAGCACTGACTGCTCTTCCAGTATGGTCCTGAGTTCAATTCCCAGTAACCACATGGTGGCTCACAACCATCTGTAGTGGGATCTCATGCCCTCTTCTGGTGTGTCTGAAGATAGCTACTCATATACATAAAATAAATAAATAAGTCTTTTTAAAAAGAAAGAATGAAAGCAGGTTGATCCAGCCATGGGGAGCAAGCCGACAAGCAGCACTTTTTCATGGCTTCTGCTTCAGCCTCCAGGTTCCTTCCTGCTTCAGTTCCTCCAATGATGGACTATGATATGGACCTGTAAGCTGAATAAACCCTTTCCTCCTCAACCCAGTTTTGGTCATGGTGTTTCCTCAAAGCAATAGAAACCCTGACTAAGGCAGTGAGATGTGCTATCGAGAGTACAGGTAAAGACTCGGGCCCAGCAGTCACCAGACAGTGATCAGCAAGAGGCTATAGGAAGGAGGAAGTTACGTCCATAGCCAGTCTTTGTGGGTTCTTTTCCCCACACTTTATCTGCCCCCAGTTTCACTCCCTATCACTAGATAGAAGGAGGGAGACAGAGACAGAGAGATCCCTGAATCTAATTTCTTTCCTTTTCTTTACCCTTGGAGCACGGCTACTAACAAACCACCACCACCCACCTCTTGGGGCTCTAACATTTATCTACCCCCTGAAAAGTTCCCAGAATTCCAAATATCACTCAATCGGAAAAACTATCTGCACCTGGCAAAACCACGCCTCTGCTGAAGTATGAGGTAAATCCTAGTCAGCTGCTGTGGACGGTTGGAAGCAGCCCACATCCCACACCTGGGGTTAAAATGAAAGTACATTCTTAGAGTGTGTGTGTATGTGTGTGTGTGTTTTAAAAGAAATCAAATTCCAGAATTCTCACTACAGCTGTGACTGGTTCTGAACCTCTGGGGTGCTCTGTCTCAACTCTGTCATGACCTATGCAGGAGCCCCCAAAGCAGTAACTAAGGCACAATTTGCACAGAAGCCTCAAGACACTTCCCCTTGCCTGGCCTCTGGCAGGAAAACAAAAGGCCCAGCCTTGGGGCCCAGTCAAGGGAGCACGTGCCTGACAGCTGCTCACCTTGGGCCTGGGGCAGAGAGTCTCTTCAACAGGATTTGCACTAGAGAGCCAGGAGCCAAGCCTCTCCCAATACCCAGGGTCCACTGAGAAGACTGTTCCTTGCCGAAGCACTAGTCACTCACGCAGTCCTCAGACGAGCAGGAATGGCCTCGTGTTGGTGATGAAGAGGATGTATTTTTATATCAATAGATTAAATTTATTAATGAAGAAAGAAGAATAGAAATTTTAAAAATTAGTGAATGAACCAAAGGACGGCTCCATTCAGCCGGTGACTGAGACCCACGAGCTTCAGTCAGTGGTTGGGACTGAGGCCTGCATGGCAACCCAGACAGATTCTGATGCTCTGTGAGGTGATAGTGCGACCCTTTTGGTAGCTGCTCCCCAACCCTGGGTTGCAGTATTCTGTCAGGCCTTTGTACTTGCTATTCTCTTGCATGCCACCTCCCTATGATCCCATGGCTATCCAGTTTTGTTTCAAACATCACCTTCTCAACAGCGACATTTTTTTTTCTTTTTTTATGTAGTGTGGCATGATGCAGTCTGGGCTTGCTCGATCTTGTGATACTATTTTAACTTCTTCAGAACTGGCTATTCTTTCTTTCTTTTTTTTTTTTTTTAAATTATTATTATTTATACTAGTACACCATAGCTGTCTTCAGACACACACCAGAAGAGGGCATTGGATCCCATTACAGATGGTTGTGACCCACCATGTGGGTTGCTGGGAATTGAACTCAGGACCTCTGGAAGAGCAAGTCTGTGCTCTTAACCGCTGAGCCATCTCTCCAGCCATCTACCCCCACCCCTGGCTACCCTTTCTAAAGCTTCTCTCTCTTTTTTTTTTTCTCCTCTCCTTTTCCTGCTGTATTTTTTTTTCCATTTTAGCACCGGCTGTTTTCTAATATTCCGTAGACATTCATCTTTTCATTTCTATAACAAATACCAGAGATGATCAACTTATGAAGAGCAAAGGGTCCATTTTCCTCATTCTTGGGAGATTTCTAAGCATGATCGCTCCTGATTGCTTTTAGGCACATGATGGCACAGGGTGTGGTAAAACAAAGACACTCTGCTCATGGCCCAGAACTGAAAGAAAGGGTAGAAAGAAAGAGCCCAGAGTCCCAACATACTCTTGAAGAGCACAGTCTGACGGCTTACAAGCTCCTGTCCCTGGTGGTACCTCATTAAAGGTGTGGACCACCACTGTGTAGCCCTATTAGGTTATTTGTTTAGTTCATTTCTGCATGTGTAGTGAATATGAGCTCTGTGTGTGTGTGTGTATGTGTGTGTGTGTGTCTGTCTGTCTTTCTCTGTGACTCTCTCTCTCGTTTAAGAAAGGCTAAGTCCAAACTGACTTCCCATCCCTTTCTTCTGTCCTTCCTTTCATCTTTCAAATGGTCATGTGACTTACCCATGCTCACACTGAAAACCAGGGACAAGGCTGAGGAATTAAAACCCTGTTTGCTGAACCACTGACCCTCCCTGCCACCGTCCCTACTCGAGAGCATTGCCACCCCTTGGGAATAGTCCAGGAGCTCACAGGTATCAGCCTGCTGGTTGATGTGGGTGAGTGAAGCTTTCGAAGCTTTCGAAGGGTTCTCAGCAGGTCACGCAGCCAAGGACAGTATTTCCAAATCCCTTTCTGAGAGCAGCAGAGAGGGAGGAAACTCAAGCATGTGTTTGTTCTTCCATCTGATCTCCAATTCCTCGCTAATCCTGAGTCTGCCGTCCTAAGATTCCCTTAAAAGGCAATGGTTTCAGTACACAGAATGCTTCATAAGTTATTTTAACTGTATGAATTTGTAGGTAACGGTGCTATGACAGGCTTGTAGAGCTGGTAATGATCAAACTGCTCACATTCAAAACTATTTTTTGGAATACGTAGAAGGTGGAGAGGTGACGTTTTATTCCACATGTGCAGCATGGACTGGTCAGGCCAGAGCATTTATTCTCATTTATCTTTAGTTCACATCAGAAGCCCTGAAGGGTCTCTCTTCCAGTTATTCATAAAATATGTAGCAGGCGATTGTGAACTAGCTTCAGAATATAATATGCTGACACCGAGTAAAATGGAATGTCTGACTTTACTAGAATATCCTTCTGAAGTCTTTCTAGAAGGACACACGAGAAGTTCATGGGTGAAAATGAGGGTTAATATAGTGGGCTGGGGTCCTGTGCAAAGCTGACCAGTTGTCATGACACCTGACTATAATTTCGAATATGGGTATACAAGAATCTAAGAAGCTAACTCAAGATAGATTCTGTGAATCTATTATATTCTATTGAATATGCTTGGCCTAGGGAGTGGCACTTTTAAGAGGTGTGGCCTTGTTGGAGGAATTGTGTCACTGTGGGAGTGGGCTTTAAGACCCTCGTCCTTGTTGCTTGGAATCTGGTCTTCTGTTTGCCTTTGCTTAGCTCCTCCTCCAGCACCATGTCTGCCCGGACACTGTCATGCTCCCACCTTGATGATAATGAACTGAACCTCTGAAGCTGTAAGCCAGGCCCAGATAAATGTCCTGACAGATGAACTTGGTGCTGGGTGTTCCTCTACTTGGTGTTCCTTACCTAGGACCCTCCCTCCTCAGGATCCTGTGTGGCCCACTCCATCAATTCATGTATACAGGCCTTGGGGTGACTGCTGTGACTTTAGTCCATGCCTGTATATGGGCCTCAGCATGACTGATGTCCCCTGTGCTGAGCTCTTCCATAAGGACAGCTTATCTTTTATCTATTGGTTGACTGATTTGCAGTGCTGGGAGTCGAACCCAGGTCCTCGCCCATACTACTGCTGAGTATATACTCTAGCCCTCTTTTTACGTTTTGCTTTTGACACAGGGTTCCATTAAGTTGCCCATGCTTGCTTTGTAGCCCCTTGTAAGGCTTGGCTGTTCAATTTCCTTACTGAAGCCTTCAAGTAGCTGGGCTTACAGGTATGTACTATAATGACTGGTTGCCCTGTACATTTTATTTTATTCTTTTTAAATTTACTTTTGTTTTGTTTTTGTTCAGACAGGGTTTCTTTGCATAAGAGTCTTGGCTGTCCTGGAACTGGCACTATAGACCAGGTTGGCCTTGAACTCATAGAGATCTGCCTGCCTCTCATATGTTATTTTATTTTTAAAAACTCTTGCAGGGATATATTGTATGGTGAACACATTTCACCTTGCACTGCTTAGTTCTACCCTCCTCCTTCTTGCTCTGTCATTCCTCCTATTTTTAAAGAAGACATGTTTTGTTTTTATATGTGTATGAATGTTTGCCCGCGTGTGTGTGCACGCACCATGTGTGTGCCCAGTGCTACAGAAGCCAGAAGCCCACAGCAGATTCCCCAACGCAACAGTGACAGATGGCTGTCAGCTGACATGAAGGTTCTAGGAACTGAACCAATGTTCTCTGTGAGCACAGCAAGCGCTCTTAACCACTGAGCCATACTGCCAGCCCCCATCTTTCCCACTGCTAATCCTCTTTGCTCTTCTAGAGAATTTCGCCTCTACTTTTATTTAATAAACATATTTGATTTTATGAGACTACCTAAAAATCTGGGAACCATATATGAGAGAAAATATACACAGCATTTTTTTTTTTAAGTGAGCCACCTTCTGTTTCTTTCTCTTCTTGCTCAGTTTTATTTCACATTGCTTTACCAATGCCTCTTATTAGTTTCCTAATAAGGGGAGTGGCGGCGGGGGGGTGGGGTGGGGGGGACACACTTCCTTTATTCCAGCATCCTGAACACCTGCAGCCAGGCTTGCCAAGGAAAGCACTCAGCAAATATTTTCTGAACTGATGAAGAGACACGTGCCAGGCGGTGGTGGTGCGCATGCCTTTAATCCCAGCACTTGGGAGGCAGAGGCAAGCGGATTTCTGAATTTGAGGCCAGCCTGGTCTACAGAGTAAGTTCCAGGACAGCCTGGGCTACACAGAGAAACCCTGTCTCGAAACAAACAAACAAACAAAAAGACACGCAAATGAATTTTATCAGCAAACACTTAGAGGCTGGACTGAACTCACCTATCTCAGGAAGGGCACGTGGGCTCAGCAGAGGATCACTGGGGGGGGGGAATGTCCCAGGATGAGAAGCCTGGGATTAGTAGCAAGGAGGATTGCACACACTGGGGGGCAGTAGTGATGCACACACCATAGAATTGGTGCCCTAAGTTATCTGCTGGGTGGCCACAGGGGACGCAGTCAGACCGTGAGCACTAGGACCATTCAAACAGTGACACTGAGAAACAAGATCTTGTTAAACAACAAGAATGCCCTGCCTCATTTCATTCGTTTGTTCGTATAAACTCATCACCAAGAGGGTCTTTATTTAATGACTGAAATACATGTTCACAATACATCAAACGTCTGTTTGTTTGTTTGTTTATTTATTTATTTTATTTATTTATTTTTAAAAATGTAAAAGCTCTATTTTCTTTTCCCCAAGACAGGGTTTCTCTCTATTCCTGAGTCAGGGTTTCTCTGTGTAGCCCTGGCTGTCCTAGAACTCACTCTGTAGACCAGGCTGGCTTGGAACTCAGAGATCCGCCTGTCTTTGTCTCTTGAATTAAAGGCATGCACTACCACTGCCTGGCACTCTTTTTTTTTTTTTTTTTTTTTTTTTTTTTTTGTGATGTTGGCAATCAAAACGGTGGAGCAGGGGAGGGAGTTGCTTACAAACCAGTCAAGTGTGCTGCTTGCCCCAACCCCGCACCTGTGGGGAGACGGGGAGGGAAGGGCAATTTTACTTTCCCCTGTCAGCTGCTCAAGGCTTCAGAGTCCAGCGCTCAGGAGTACCCGGAGTCTGACTGTCGTTCTCACATGGCGCTGAGTCCCCACCAGTCAGAGACTGTCTCACTCCGCTTAAACACAGACAAGAACCTGGCTTTGTTTGTTTAACTGGTTATATTGTTTCCAGCTCTTATCAGAAGTTCTCAGGGGGCACTGGAGAGATTCCTCAGTGGTTAGGAGCACCGGCTGCTCTTCCAGAGTACCGAGGTTCCATTCCCAGCACCCACATGGCAGCTCACAACTATCTGTAACTTTAGTTTCAGGGAATCCTATGCTCTCCTCTGGCCTCTATGAGCATTGCATGCCTGGTGGACAGACATACATGTAGGCAAAACACATAAACTAAACAAATCTTTAAAAATCCATTTTAAGGAGGTTGCTTACCTGGCTACAAGAGGAAGCAGGTGAGTTGAGTATTGAGATTGTTCTACACTGCACAATCCCTCCTTCTTGGAGGGAGAGCTATGTTGAGCTAAAGAAAAGCACAGAGCCAGAGACCTGAAGGGTGAAGGACTATGTCTCAGGAGTTGAGTTGGGGAGGGGACAGACAAGCCTGGGGTCAGCTTACTGCGACTGGTGATTGTATTTGTGTAGGAATGTGTGTAAATGTGGGTGCTTCTCTCCCCTGCTCCTTCAGAGATCTCTCTGTCTCTCTTTCTTTCTCTCCTTCCCTCCCATCCTCCCTCCCCACTCCTTGAGAGAGTATTACCACGTAACCCAGGCTGGCCTGAAACCTGTTAGGCCTCTTTTGTCTCAGTGTCCTGAGAACCTGGCATGGCTGGTACTTCTTTCTAGCCTTCCCTCCCTCTGCCTCACCCAATCCTAACTCTCAGACCAAAACCTCTCTGGCTTTCCCTCTACAGTTACCATGAGTTCTCAAAACCAACCACTCTGCTGATGGAAACGGCATGGCTATGGGTTTCTGAGCATCCCCACTGGGCAGTCACTGTGAACCAAGGAGCCTTGTTACAGGGCGTGGAAGTGAAGTGGGTGGAGCCGCTGTTTGTGAGTGATCTGAGCTTCTGCTCATTTATATTTTAGTTCCCTTTTCACATCTGTTGACCAGCCCCGCCCTCTGCTACCTGATGTTGTTATTCCTCCCTGGCTGTTTAACCAGCATCCGGGGGAGCACGGGCTTCTATAGCCAGCTGTCAGTGTATCTATCTGCGGGAACAGCCCTGACTCTCACAATGGGTGTCAGCCTGGGTGGGGCCTGTGGCTGTCAGCTGGTCCATTCCTCTTATTTATCAGGGAGATAATGAGCTCACATAATATCTCAGGGGTATTTTCTGAATTCTAATCCAGTGACACTTCTAGGACCTCAACAAAATCACCAGTAAAAAGTATAAGAGGAGTGGCAGGCATACGCCTAGCATGCTGTAGACCTTAGCATCAGACAGAAAAGAAAAGAGGAGAATGAAAGAAAAAGAGAGAGGTCAGAGCTGGAGAGATGGCTCGGTGCTTAAGAGCACTGGTTGCTCTTTCAGACATCCTGAGTTCAATTCCCAGCAAACATGCTGGCTCATAACCATCTGCAATGTGATCTCATACCTTCTTCTGGCATGTGGGTATACATATACATAGAGCACCCATACATCAAATAGATAAATAAATCTTTTTTTTTTTTTAAATAGAGGTTGTCTTAGGGTTTTACTGCTGTGAACAGACACCATGACCAAGGCAACTCTTATAAAGGAAAGCATTTAATTGGGGCTGGCTTACAGTTCTAGAGGTTCTGTCCATTATCATCTTGGTGAGATGCCCTACATCTTGATCCACAGGCAGCAGAAGGAAACTGTGTCCCACTGGGTGTAGCTTGAGCATAGACGATTTCAAAGCCTACCCCCACAGTGACATACTTCCTCCAACAAGGCCACATCTCCTAATAGTGCCACTCTCTATGGGCCAAGCATACAAATAACCATGAGTCTATAGGGGCCATGCCTATTCAAACCACCCCAGAGGTACAGAGAATCATTTGAGCAATTCCTTTGGCCTGGCGACCAAAACTTCCCCAGCCCCTTTAATAAAATGTAACTCTGTGCTCATGCCCTACAGGGTCCTCAACAGCATGGGCTTCCCTTTGCTTGCTCTTCAGCCTTCTGGCCATTTCAGTAGCTGTAACAAGATACACTAGACTGGGTAACTCACAACAATGTACATTTGCTTCTCACAGTTCTGAAAGCTGGGACGTCCAAGGTAGGGCGCCATCATGCTTGATATCTGGTGAAAGCTTGCTCTGCTTCATAGAGGACACATAGTGTGTCTCCACATAGCTGAAACAGTAAATCTGTTGATGCTGTGACCATCCTGTGTCAGATGCTATGACCATCCTGTGTCAGATGCTGTGACCATCCTGTGTCAGATGTTGTGACCATCCTGTGTCAGATGCTGTGACCATCCTGTGTCAGATGCTGTGACCATCCTGTGTCAGATGCTGTGACCATCTGTGTCAGGTGTTGTGGCCATCCTGTGTCAGATGCTGTGGCCATCCTGTGTCAGATGCTGTGGCCATCCTGTGTAGATGCTGTGGTCATCCTGTGTAAATGCTGTGGCCATCCCTAGATGCTGTATTTATTCTCATCTGCTGTAGCCATCATCCTGTGTAGATGCTTTGATCATCTTCAGATGCTGCAGTCAAACAGACACTGTGGCCACTCTCTTTAGATGCTATGGTCATCCTCAGATGTTGTAGCCATTGTCTATATATGTTGTGGTCATTCTGAGATGCTGTCATCATCCTCTGTGGATGCTGTAACTGTCTTGCCTCCCCCTGAAGCCATTCTCTGTAAAGGCTATAGTCATCCTCAGATGCTGTAGTCATTCCGCTTATGATGGAGCCCTACTCTATATATGCTGCTATCATCCTCAACGACTGAGCCCATCTCTGCAGACACTCCAGCCATCCTCAGCTGATGCTGTCATCCTTTATAGATGTGGGAGTCATACCCAGGGGACGTAGTCATCCTGTGTAGATGTCGCAGCCATTCTCAGATGCTGTAGTCATCCTGAGATGTACTGTAGCCATCCTTTGTATATCCTCTGTTTATGATGGAGCCATTTTCTGTTGATGCTGTAGCTACTACTCTCTATAGGTGCTGTAGCTATCTTCCAGAGCCACAGATTATTTTGGCTTTCTGTGCCCCTAGGTGAAGTATTAGCCGGGCCAGCTGTGTCTTAGTTTTCCTTCTCTGGATAATCCTTGGGTTTATCAGAATTTGTCTTCTTAGGAGAAATGAGGATATGAAATTGATGCTCAAACTTGACATGGCGCATCTGTGTGTGTATGTGTGCGTGACACACACATACATGAATACACACGCACACGCACACGCACGCACACACGCACACGCACACAACACACACAGAATAGATGAGGAAGCAGGGTCTCACTATGCAGCCTAGGCTTGCCCAGAACTCCCCCTCTGCCTCTCAGATATTGGCATGACAGGCATGTGCTCAACTCATTGTTTTCGTGATGAGTAATATCGACACTGAGAGTCTTTGCATATATGTGTGTATGTAAGTATCGAAAACATCTTATCAGGAGTCTAACAATTTCCAATGCTGTTTTATGTATAAGAATCAACAAATGGATATTGTGTTGTGACATAGCTCAGGGGAGAGGTCTCCCAGCAGAAGTGAAGTCTAAGGTTTGATTTCCTGCACGGTAACCGATCAAGTAGTCAATCAATGATCATAATTGTAATGACAAGTTGATCTAAAAAATGTTCCACCGCCGAGAGCCTTATGGACACAGGATATTTTTTTAAAAAATGTTTAGTAAAGTCAATTTATGTATGCATTTTTTTTTGTTACAGAAAATATGATAGGGCAATCAATAACAGAGTTCAAACATAAAAATATCTGACATTTGGATAAGCTATTTCGGGCAAGTGGGATGATGTAGCTGCTGGGAAGGATTTAGCATTCGTGACTGTCAAAGAACTGCTTGCTCATGTTTGAAAAATGAGCGATGGTGTCAAATTGCCACAATGCTCAGAAGCTGATGGATATCGGAAGCTGATGGATACACTTGACTTTGTTCACAGTCTGTAGGGTGAAGCCTCTGCAGACACTTGAACTCTCCGTTTCAGACAAAGATGCCAGCTGACCCGTGAAGGGCCATGCATTTTGGGGGGAGGGGGTTGTAACATTTTAATCCGGCCTCTTCCTGGGACCTTTGCTTATAACATCATCTCTCTCTCTCTCACAGCTCTGGCCTTGACAACCTTGAAAGTTAGTGGTGGGCATCTGTGTACCTGCCATCTGGGGATGTCCCTAGTCCTCTTCATGAACCCTGCCCACTCTGAGCTGGTTGGCGGGTGCAGGGTGGTGGCAGTAACTTAGGCTGAAGAAACCAAAAATAAAATCAGTCCCTAGATATTCCCCACCCACTGTGCGAGGACTTCAAGAATGGGCCGGGTAAATTCTAGCAGCCATTACTCGATTCCGAGCTCCCTCAGCATCAGGTAATCACTAGTTCCCATACTTCCCTGTCATTTCTGAATACAGGGAGATCCGCAGCGGGGCTCTGTATTATTAATATTGGAAAACAGAAAAGGGAGATTTACTCAATGTGTTACTGCTTTGCTACATTGGGAAGAGGACCAAAGAGATCCAGCAGTCACTCACCCTTAGTAGTCTTCTGGTCCTGAGTTGAGATTAAAATTTAAACAGAAGGTCAAGGTGCCGTTCTGCCCACACTGTCTCCTCACCGTCTGGGTTTCAGTCTCATCCTGGAAGGCGGCCTGGCAAATTCTTAGATCTTTGAATCTCTTTCTGGGAGATGTTTCCCCTCTGGCTAGTACTTTTCTTTCTTGGGGCATGATATTCTTGAAGAAATTCCCACCTCCCTGGGGTTTCTTGGTTCAGTAATCCAATTGAGAGACTGAAGAATATCTCTACTCGGCCAGTTACAATTCCCTGTTTTCTTTCTTTTAATTTTTAAAAAAGACATTTCATCTCTTTCTTTCCTCCTTCCCTCCTCCTCCCTCCCTCCCTCCCTCCCTCCCTTCCTTCCTTCCTTCCTTCTGTGTATGAGTGTTTTGTCTGCATGCACACGTGTATGTATCACATATATGCTATGCTCAAGGAGGCCAGAATGGGGCATTAGCTCCCTTGTGACTCAGTTGTCAGCCCTCACATGGAACCAAACCCACCCCTGTGCAAGAACAGGCTATGGTTTGCTTGCTTGTTTTGTTTTAAGATTTATTGACTGCATGTATATAAGTACACTGTCACTGTCTTCAGACACACCAGAAGAGGGCATCAGATCCCATTACAGATGGTTGTGAGCCACTATTGGTTGCTGGGGATGGAACTGAGGACCTCTGGAAGAGCAGTCAGTGCTCTTAACCACTGAGCCATCTCTCCAGCCCCTGTCATTCTCATTGTAGTCATTCAAATACATGTGATATCTCAATAAAAAATTATTTATTATTCTATCATTTTCCTTTACACAGAGGTTTTTGCTTTTATCTTCTCTATAAACATCCATGAAAATGTTTTATTGAGGTAATAAATTACAGGTATGTAATAACAATGATATTAATAAATTGAGGTACATAATTGCACATAACATAATATTTAGAAGATATAAAGAAAATGGCATGAGTGAATCAAGAGGTCTGCTTTTATCAGCTTGGGGTGATGCTGCCCCCCAGAGAACCCCCCTCCCATCAGGAAAACTACATAAAGCCTTGAGCTGAAATAGAGGCTCTGCCCACACAGTCCAGCCAGTCACTTGCCCAAGGTCCTCCTAGGAGTGCAGACCGTGGTCTGGAGCACATACAATCTTGGGAATTCAAGGTCTCCTCTCTCTGTCCTGTGCCATGGGTTAGCCATTCCATTATGGACACAGGGATGAGTCAGATGCAGTCATTAACTCCCCTCTCCCTCTCCCGTACCTTGTCGTCTTCCTGTCTTCAGTGATTTCTCCGCCCTCTTGCTATTGATTCACTGAGAGTCAGGAACCATGTACTCTGACTACTCAGACTTTCTTACCTGTGCCTGGATCTCTGTTGTCAGAGAATGACAACAGCCCTATGTTATCTCTGGAAACCTGGATGATCCAGTCAGAGGATGACGTTATACCCGGCTGAGTATCCAACTCCAGTGCCCTCAGAATTGAGCCTTAGGTGTTAGCATAAATCTAGTTTCCTGGTGCTGAAATTTGCTAAAAGAAAGAGTTCAGTTGGACTGGGCTCAATTCTCTAATCACATACTGCACTTATTTTGAATACAGTTTCATCTGGAGCCATTGTGCAATTACGATGAAATTTGAAGAAAATTTCCAAGTCCCTAGCAATTCACCTGAGTTTTCTTGAGAATCAGAATTTGCCTGAGATTTAGTTTTTTTCTTTTTCTTTCTTTTTTTTTTTTTTTTTTTTTTATTAAATATGTATGCCGCCACAACTGGGGAATGAGCTCTGGGTCTCCTGTCCTAGGCAAGTACCTACAGTAAGCTACATTTCCAGTCAAGTAGAAGGAGGCTTATGTGAGAGCAGTTATATATTGGCAAATGTTTAAAGTTGAGGACATAGCTATTTATATGTTATTCTTGTCTTGACCACAAAGCAACTATGAGACCATTAATGTACTTTTATAGTAAGAATTACTTTAAAAATTCACATTTCCCCTCTAACCGTAAAGAAATACCTTTGGGGCTGGAGATCCGGCTCAGCAGTAAAGAGCACTCACTGATCTTTCAGGGGACCCAAGTGCAGTTCCCTGAACCCACCTTAAGCTCACACTCTCTCTAACTCCAGTTCCAGGAGGTGCCATGTGTCTTCCGGCCTCCTAGGGCACACCATGCTCATGGTGCACTTACATACATGTACACAAAACACTCATACACATAAAATATGAATAAACACTTAAAAATCGTGCAGAAATCAATTTATGCTTATTAAGGAAAACTTTTTTAAAAATCCCCAAAATAAAGATTAAAACAAAAACAAAGCAAAACAAAACAAAAAACTCAACTGATCATTAAAGCCATCGCCCAGATAATTGATGTGAACATTTTTAGGTGATTTCTCGCCAAATGAACATTATTAAGCAACTCTTTCTGCCTGTACCCAGAGGCTTAGAGGAAAGCAGACACCTGAGCAAGTGGGAGCATTGCTGATTTAAAACCGTTAGTGCTGTGCTGTACGTTCTTATTACTTATTTGTTTTGAACATCTTGCTATCTAGACCACGATGGCCTGGAACCCACAGAGATCTGCCTGCCTCTGCCTCCTGAGTGTGGGATTAAAGGTGTTGCGGGGCTGGTGCCTTTGTACCTTGCACTGCATTAGGCTTTTCCCTCTTGCTACAAATGCATACACAATCTGAGCAAACAATGAGTAGAGTTTGTTTTTATCCTTATAGTAATGATGGCAATTGTGTTCACTCAGTGCAGGGCACCTGGGCCAGGGGCTCAGAAGATGCGTTTAGACTTCACGATAGCTGTGTCCACTGGTCAGAATGGTCCCTACTGGTCATTTTTACAGACCATCGTTTTTATGATTATTTATTGATGGGGTGGGTACTGTGGGATATGTGGAATCTTTTTTTAGTTTTGTTTTTCAGCACAGGGTATCTCTAGTAACCCTAGGGTCCATTGGTCCACTCTTAGTAGCCTAGATCTTATTTTCTATAAAGTTTCTATCTACATACTATAATGCTGGGATTATAAGTGTGGCACACTGCCCGTTTGGAGCAGTCTAGAATATCTTGTGAGAATGGTTTGAGCTTCCATTGTGTTCTGGAGCTTAACCTTGGGTTTGTCAGCCCATGGTTGTCCTTTAATACTATGACCTTCTGCCCAGTCCCCTAGTAAAACTCCTAAAGGTCCATTTGGTCCACCTTTTGTACCTCATAATGATCTTTACTTTTTTTTTAAGATTTATATTATATAATATATATTCTATAATAATTTATTATATTGCACACTGTTTTGAGACACCAAGAGGGCCATCAGATCAATTACAGATGTTGTGAGCCACCATGTGGTTGCGGAATTGAACTTGTGACCTTTGGAAGCAGCATGTGCTTAACAGTTGACCATCTCTCCACCACGTACCTCATAATGAATTAATTTCTTATGTTTTCAGGCTTACAGAGTGTTCCTTAAAATTAGTGAGAAAATATTACTGTCTCAAATACCCATTGATTTTCTTACTGTCAGTGCTGTGCTGAGAACCCTGGGTCAGCCCTGCCTTGTTGATGTGAGGCACCCGGAATAAGTAGTCCCGTTGATTCTCACTGACAGTGTGGACTGTGACCTCCACATGGATTTACTAATAACCTCCCTTCCCTATGCGATCTCAGACTGAGCATGGAAGCATAACGGAATTGGAAGCATCAAACACAGTCCTAACACCGGTCATAGGTGAAGAAAGGACTACCTAGTTCTCTGGTGAAAGAGCCGGCTGACCATCCTCCCAGGCCTGTCAGGGTCAAGGTCTTGGCACCCAGTGAGACTGCGTACGCGCTGACTGAAAGGCCCTCTGCAGGCAGATCCATAGAAGGATTGATCTATTTGAACAGGCGAAACTCAGTTTTTAATTTATTAGAGTCCGATTTAACAGTGGTATGTTTTCCAACTTAGAGGAACAATTCTGGGTGTATGTGATCATGCGGACATGTGGGTGTGTTTATAATCTGTTTAATTTTTACATTGATTACAGAAACTCCCAGGAGCACACAAGTTTTATCTTTCCCATCTGACTTATTCCTGTTCCTTACTGCAGTCTCCCTGGTTTATAAACAAATTTCCGATGTTTCTGCCCTTCCTTTTTTTTTTTTTCTACTCTGGAGACTCTGAAAATTTGAACTAAGAAACGGTGCTGGACTTGGGCTGGGCTGGCTGACCTGTGATTCAGAGCTGATGGCTCAGATCATGACGGGTTGTGTGAGTCTGAGATTCAAATCCACATTCTTACCAGACAGGATCCCAGCATGAAGGGGAAGTGGACACAGCCCTGCCCCTAACCAAGAAGACATTTGCAACTGGTCCCTGCTGGGAAGAGGAAAATCGGTTTTCTCTGAAGTTAGGTGTATATCCACCACACTCCATGGTAGGAGTAGTCAGACAACACAAACCAGAGCTCACGGTGTATGTGTGTGTACGCGTGCGCGCACGCGTGTGTATGCTTGCTCACACGTACTTTTTTGTTAATGTTGTTTGCACGCTTTTACTTTTATCTGAGAGAGGGAGAAAGAACATAACACTGGGTAAGTAGGGGTGTGGGAATTTCAAGGAGTGGGGGGGGAAGAGTGTGATCAAAGCAAGTTCTAGACAAACATTGAAAGCCACTTGCAAGTTCATCTCCATGAGACTGTGAACATAATGTGTGCATGACTGTAAAATGAGACACCAAACATATGCCCTAAAGTGTGAAATTTCTTTCCAAAATGGGAAGAAAAACTATACTCTTCCACCTGTCAAATGAGATGAACAATCCATTCTCTCCCTAAGTGTTTGCAAACAGCTGGCTCTTTGTAGAAAAGTTTCAGGGTGAACTGCAAAGGGTTTCTGTTGTTGTTGTTTTGTTTTTCTAGTCAGGTTTTCTCTGTGTATTTAGTCCTGCCTGTTCTGGAACTACCCTGTAGCCTAGGTTGGTCTTGAACTGAGATCTGCCTGCCTCTGTTTCCCAAATGCTAGCATTTGGTATAAAGGTATGCAAATATGTTAATGCAAGACACAACGCTGACTTTTATTTGCTTTGTACAGCCTGAAGGATGGAACACAGAGCCTGGAGCATGCTGGGTAAGTGCTTTACTGCTTAGCTGCACATGGAGCCTCTGACATCGTCAGCACATAGCATGTACCCTAAAAGCACAAGCCTACTAGTGCCCATTAATGGTATAAGAAAGGCAGGACTGTTCTGCAGAGACACAGAGAAGGGACGTAACCAGTCCCTAATTGTCCCATTAGTTAATGACAGACAGGGAGTCAAACTCTTGTCACTTGATGTTGGAGTCCTATTACTAAATGATCACCAGCTATGAGATTGTTTCCTGTTTTTTTCTGGTTGTGTCCTTCCTGGCTCAGGGACCCTCGGTGGCTCAAGAAGCCTGAAGTAGCGACTGCAGAAGCCTTGGCTCAGTACTGGGGGGACCCCATAGCTCCCCATCTCCCCTCTCTTTCGATTAAACTCTCGACGCACCGTGTGATGGTTTGAAAACGGTCAACAAGACGGGAGCCCTGCCGTCTGCTGCTGAGGAGACTTTCTAGGTTGGGTTAGTCTGAAGTGAGAAGGCCAGGTGTAAATACGGGCAGCAGCAGCCCGTGGGCTGTGGTCCCAGCTGAACAGGAGAGAGTGAACGAGAATACGCATTCACCCTTCTGGTGTGACTATGGGTGCAGGGTGACCAGCCCCCTCAAGTTCCTGCTTCCATGACTGTCCTGCCAAAGGGACTGTACTGCTTGTGAGCCAGTCCCTCTTCCTTGCTTCCTTGAGCTGCTTTTGCTAGGCTTTGTCTCACAACAACCAAAAAAAGTAACTGACATGCTCCGGTTCTTCTTCAGAACTGGTCAGCTGTGCTCCCCACCAGGGCTTGTACACCAACACTTCATTTCTGAGCATTCTGTGTGTGGTGTGTGTGTGTGTGTGTGTGTGTGTGTATAAGTACTTGTGTGTGGAAGCCACAGGTTGATGTCACTTGTTTTCCTCAATTACTTTGCACATTTTTTCTCCCTTAAAGGGTCTCTTATTGAATATAGGGTTTACTGCTCCAGCTAACCTGTATGGCCAGCAAGCCTCAGGGATGCTCCTGCCTCCGAATCCCCAATGCTTGATTATAGGCACACAACTGTTGTGTCCAGTTTTACAAACTTGGGTCCCTGCCTCGCAAGTACTTTACTAACCGAGCTGTCACCTCTGGCCAGCATTTGATCACTTTTGGCCCCAAGTCCTCCTTTCACCTTTACACTCGTCATCTTTCAAGGTCTCTTCAAGGTCCTATCTCCATAGTATCTGTAACTGCAGCTGTCCAGTCTCCCCAAGTCTCTCCCCTTTTTTGTGTGCCTCTATCTGTTGTGCTAACTCTTCGTCATACTCAACAGGGTGCCCCCAGGGACTGCCATGTGACTTTCCATCTCATAGAACTTTTAAATCGTGCTAAATCTCATTTGTTATTTTAAAAAATTGCTTGTGAATGACTGTTTTGCCTGGCTATATGTCTGTGTGAGGCTGTTGGATTCCCCTGGGACTGGAGTTATAGACAGTTCTCAGCTGCTGTGTAGGTGCTTGGAATTGAACCCAGGTCCCCTGGAAGAGTAGCCAGTGCTTTTAATCACTAGGCCACCTCTCCAGTCCTAAAATTTGCTCAGGACCTGGGTAGGCACTGTGACCTAACATGAACCCAGTACTTGAGAAGTATAGACAGGGGATTCCCAGGGAAAGCTTGTTTGCTTAGACTAGCTGAATCAGCAAATTCAGGATTCAGTGAGAGAGATGTTTAAACAACCTCTGGTCTCCACACGCAAGCACTCTTGAACGCATGCACGCACACATTCATGTGTGCCAACACACAGATGAACACACACACACAACCCTAAACACCACAGAATATATATCTTAAAAGCTAAATCTACCATTAAGGCCTCTCTGCTTGCCCAAAGGGGACCATGATTAAGAATTTGAAGTAAATCGTTCACATTTCTATTTTTGTATTATATATATATGGTTTTTGTAATGATTTTTATTTTAATAGGATTTCTTCTTTCCTTCCTCCTTCCCTCCCTCCCTCCCTCCCTCCTTCTCCTTCTTTTTCTTTATCTCTTCCTCTATCTAAACTGAACCCTGGGCTTTTCTAATGCTTGTTTAAAATGTGCTGACCATTGAAGTCATGCTCCAAGTCAGCTATCTTCTTCCTTGGCCTGGGCATGGTATAAGAATGTATGCATACAAGTTGACCTGTCTAACCCTTAAATGATTCTAGTTCTCACCATGGTGAACAATGCTTCCACGAATATGACAGACACACTTGAATATGCAGATATCCGTGTATTTATTAGCCATGACTTCCTTTAGATATCCTCTTTAGCGGCGTGTGCCAGCTTTAATCCCGCACTTGGAGGCAGAGGCAGGTGATTCTGAGTTCGGGCCAGCCTGGTCTAAGAGTGAGTTCCAGACACGGCTACACGAAACCTGTCTCGAAAAACAAAAAAAAAAAAAAAAAAAAAAAAAAAAAAAAAAAAAGATATCCCTCTTAACATCTTCTTGTAGATGAAGTGGAAATACAATGACCAGAACTGGGGGGGAGGGATCTTGCATTCTGTCCTGAGCTCATTGTAAGGCCCGTTTAAGGCCCATTACACGTCAATGTAGCTTAGGGGAAGGAGGCCAGACATCGGCGTCTGTGATAAGCTCTGTACCTGGGCTTCATTGTTGTACTGTTAATAGTCATCTCAATAATTTATAATTTTTGTTGGGTTTACCTTGATTTCACTATTTCAATATATTGCTTTGTGAAGGAGCTTATTGTGGTTCTGAATTTTTTTAAACATAACTCAAAAAGTGTTGCTTGTTTGAAGCTCTATAGAATTCTGTATAAGATATCTGACCCTTGGTATTTTGCTTGTTTGTTATTTTCATTTATTCTGTTTGAATGCTTTTTAAATTTTTGATTTGCTGAAATAAAATTAAAAAAAAAAATAGTCATCTCAATAAAAAATGGGGGCAATAATGGTTCTGGAACTGTCATTGTAAGACATGTATGTATGTGTGTATATGTATATATATCAATACACACACACACATATATATTTCAATTATCAGTAAGTGCCTAGAAAAGAAGAAAATAGAATGTATTTGAAAAGGAAAATGATGATAATTGGTTTAAAAACTGAGCAGAATAATAGTAGTTTGAGCAATCCCAGAGATAGTGCAGTACTTTTTTTGCACTCTGCTATTAAAACAAGTAACAGCTGCCTAGAAAAATGGCCACCGACTCCTGGAAGTATACTACATGGCCCCAAAGCAGTTTATCTCTGGGCAAAACTCGCTGTTTTGAAGAGGACCAATCGAATTGACTTTGGCCTCATCAAGTGGCCCCAGCTGCAGCTCAATACCTTGGTAACAGGAACCTCTGAGGGCAGAGACTAACAGTTCCCTGGAGGGAACACTGGCTCACCACTCCAATGTCATTAGCCTCTCTGGGTCACCAGCCATTACTTTGAAAATAGAAAGTACAGAACTAAACAGCTGGGTTACACATAGGGCTCCTTAGGGTCCTTACTAGATACTTCAGTTTTCAGGAGACGTTTCTCTATTGGAAGACTCTAGGAGTAGTTGAGCCCTGTATTCTGGAGCTAAATGAGACCACTAACTAGCTGCAAAATCTTCATCAGATTTTGGAACTTTATGTTGCTCTGATCCGGGAGGTCCCGAAATGGTTTTTGACATCCCTTTCCCTACAGATGAGACTCACATCGTTGGTTTAGTGCAGTGAGACAAAGCAGATGCATAAAGTCAAGACAAGGAAAATATTTCAAAATGAGTTTATCAAGAGATGCCAAATGCCCGAGAGGTTACAAAAGCCACTGTCGTGTGATTTCCCTCCTGTGAAATGTCCCAAATATGTAGACTTGGTGGAGAGCAAATTAGTGATTACTCAAGGCTGGGAGGAGAGAGGATGGAACTGTACAGTGCCTATAGGTGAACAATATGTCAGGTGTCACCACGTGTGCACTTGGTTAAAATGGTGTCATTTCTGGTATGTGTATTTTTTGACACAGCAGACAGACAGACAGACAACAAGCAAGCGAAGTTGAAGCCCTGCTCCAAGGTGTTTGTTAGAGGACGTGGAGGGTTATCTGAGAAGCATGGGAAACCAGGATGCTAGAAGGGTTTCCGTGCAGAAATGATCATATAGTCCCTGCTGAGGATGGAGGGAGCAGTAATGAAGTTCCCCAGGAAGTACGACCGTACTCAGATCCCATTCTTGCTCTCCCCAGGGAGTAAAGCTGACCTCAACTGTACTTAGGCTCATTCAAAGCTCACCAACTTACAGCTTACAGTCCTTGAGAATCACTTCCTGTCACGGAGGCTCTCTGGAATATTGAAGGGGAGTCCACTGCCTTCCAGAAGGGCACATACAGGTTCCCACCTTGTCTATGGTAGAAACTGAGGCCTTTGGCTTCTCTGCCTTCCAGGCAGCTAATACAGTAGTGCTCAGAAAATACTTGTGGGTCTGTGACTGGGTGAGTCAGGCAGGCCCCAAAGGAGCAGTTTTATCGGTTTTAATAGGAACCATACCATGAAATATGATGGGGACCGCACTGCTGCTAAGCTATCATCCCAGCGGAATTTTTGGCCAGCACTCATTCAGCAAATTCAACCGGAGTTGATGGTTTATAGCAGTCTCTATTTTACGGTAAAAATGACCATCTCGTTAAAAAAAATTACACAGCACCTTTGTGTAGGGAAGAAACCCTGCAAGAATTGACTCACTTGACCCAGATATAGAAACAGAGGCACAGAGCCGGGTCACGGGTCACCAGCTGCCTAAGGGATGGGAGTCGGCTCGGAGCAACGCTGCTTGAAGCCCAAGGCAGGGCAAGAGACCTCCACAAATGAACGTGCAGAATTGACGTTGATGTTTATTTCAAGGGAAATAGCCTGTCCCCAATGTCGTGTCTTTTCCTTCCTCATTCCGAGCAAAATGTTCTAAAGCAAACGTCTTTTTTCACACCTGAGCGAACTGGGCGGCTTATTTTCGCTTTGGCTATCAAAATAGAAGAGGAAGCGCCTGCCGTTTCATCTGTGGAGCTTTCGGGCGTGTGCTGCAGGCCATCCCGCCTTCCTGTCAGCTCACCTGGCTGCGGCCCTCAGCCCCAAGGTTATGCTACCAGGCTGCCTTTGCCTTGCACCGTACTTCCCACCCGCGAAACCAGGCCTGGTCCTGCAGAGCCTCCGGGGGCGAGTTTCTTGCTACTTCCTCCGAGGACTCCTTGGACCCACGCGGCTTACATCAGCATTCCCACTATGCCGCATCTCTCGGTGCTCGGTTCCTGGGCTGACAATTTTACGGTAAAATTGAGTCCACTACATTTAGGTCTCGGATGTTGTCTGCCTGGCTTTACTTATATGTAAATGTCAATGTCTCCACGAGGGAGGCCTGTGTTAGACCGGACAGACCTGCCCTCTACTGACTGGGGACCCAGAGCAAGTTACCTAACACCTTGGAGTCTCGGTTTCCTCATCGGCACCGCTTAATACCTAATGGTTGCTGAGTGGCGGCAGGCCGAGGGCGCAGGAGTTCTGTCTGGTCATCCTAAGCTGAACCTATCGAATCCAGCTTCTCTTTCCCACTTCTCTCCATGCTCGGAGAAGAGCCAGGCAAGATGGGTCAGGGTGTTGGAGACCCTCTGGGCTCCCGGGGTGCACTGCAGACCGCTGGGGGCGATGCGCTCCTCACTCCACCCCTAAATTCAACGCCCCCTCGCCCTCTGGGCAGCCGCGGCTTGGGCGGGCTGCACCGTGCGGAGAAGTAGGTTCGGGACGTGACGGTCGAGCACCCCAGCGCGGACACCTGCTGCAGCCGGTTACATCCCACCAACCCCCTCCTCCCCACCCCGCCACCCCCCGCTGCTGTCCCTCGAGGTCTCCGCACCCCTCTCCTCCCCCCTGGAGGCCCGCGGAGCATTGTACTCACATCCGGGGCTGGGTTTTGCTTTAATGCTAAACGTAATTAACCCGGAAAAAAGAGTCAAGAGAGACGGCCTTGGAGGACAGCTGAGGGTAGAGGAGAAGTGTGCCACAGGACAGGCGGGAGACGCAGTCGGGAGGCGCAGAGCCCTGGGACCCGATGCGACCCTTGCTGCGCAGAGCGCGGTGAGTCGGGCGGAGAGGCGCGCGGCGCAAGGGCCGGGGCGCAGCGGACAGAGGGGAATGGGGCTCCTGGGCTTGGTGGCGCCAGTCCGGGTGGTGAACTGCAACCGGAGGTGGCCCACGGGCCACCTCCCTAGCTCCCAGGAAAGCCCCAAATGCAGCCCCTCCTCCAGTGCACTAGCGCCTCCAGGGTGACCAAGGTCGCCACCGCCAGGGGTCGGGCTGTGGGGTGGGGCGTGTGGGGGCGGCGTCCTGCGGAGCTGCATATTCTCACGTTTGCAGCGGGCGAAACTTCTCCAGCGTTCAAGCACAGGGGTAGTAGCCCCTCAAGGACTGCCCGGGCAGCGGGTAGGGGAGGAGCGCAGAGAACGTCCCAGGCAAGTCCCTCGGGCACGAGTTGGGTGCTGGAGCCTCTTCCTTCTCCTTCTCACTCCCCCCCCCCTTTTTTTTTTAACTTGGCGGGCCTAGAATGCTACCCCGGGAGACTCCTCCTTTCGTCTGCTCCCGCCATGGGCTTCTGGGATTCCTGGCAGTGGAGGTGACTTGGTGGAAAACGTAGGTCGGTGCCAGGTTAGGTAACCCTTTCGAGGGGAAGCTTGCCTTCTGTCCCCTGTTCTGTCCCTGTTCTTCTCAGCCTTGGAGACTATGCCGTTAAAATTTAAAAGGAAAAGAAAAGATGGGGCCAGGTCGTGTGGAAGAAAAAACAGTATCAGGGCATGACCAGGGCACCCTGGTTTATCTTCTGCCCTGGGCAGCCCTGCCCCGAGTCTTTCACCTTTAAGATTTCTTTCTTCATGAACATCTTCCGTTCGTTACTCCTGTCCCCGATTGGACTCAATTAAGAGTTTTTCAGAGGAGCGTAAACACTAGAAGAGGCGCAGGGGAGACCGAACCAATGTGGCTCCTAGAAGCATTTTGCTTAGCAGTAGGGGCTAAAGTTCCAAATTGTGCTAGTGTTCTTAATGTCTTTGATTAGCAGTCCCCCCCCCCTTTCTTTCTTTGTTGCCTCCACCACCCCCTACCCCAAGAGGAGTACAAAGCTTTGAGCAACAGCTAAGCAAGAGACACGGGAAAAGTAGAAGTTTTTTTATCTTCTACTTGGTTGCATCTAGTGACTTGTTAATAATAATAACTTGGCAATAAGAACGTACTAAGTTAGCAGTGGGCGAGCAGCTGAACCCGGTCTTTAGGGGAGCTGTGAGACTAGTGAAAGACCCTGGCTATGCAGAGTGCCTAGAACATCAAGCTGGAGCCCCTGGTGTTTGGAGAAGCCAGAGGAGGGTTTTTTTTTTTGTTTTGTTTTTTTAGCATACTCAGCAGCGGCGTGGCAGAGTTTAGCCAGGGTTCTAGCAAGAGTAAAGTTTGTTGAGCAAATGAATGAAAGCCATCACTGAGAGGAAACAGAAGAACGGTGGGGCCTCAGGTTGGGTCACGGGACTTCTCTCTAGCTGTTGTCTTTAGAATGATGAGTCCTTTGGCTGTATCTGCAGACGTCTTTTTACAGATTCTCGGTACCTTAGTGGAGTTTTAGCTGGCTTACATGAGAGCCTTGCCCACCTCATAGCTGGTGAGTTTCTAAGAGATGGATTTGGGAACTGCCTGCTTGTCTGGTGGACAGTGACGGCACACCCTTCTCTTCCCTTACGTTAGTGCTTGCCGATTCTCCCTTGTGTGAAAGGAAGTAGGGCCTGCAACCTCCATCATGTCATCGCAGTGAGCCGAACTCAGATCTCTTCAGATTGGGGTTTTAGTGGGGGATGCAATCAATCCGGAACACACACAGGGTTTGGTTGTCGGCTGGTGCTGAAGCGAATCTGCAAATGTGGGAAAGCAGAGTGTATCTCCTGATAGAGAGCTTGCCGTGGAAGTCCCCTCACCCCACCCCCCTGCCCTCCAGCCCCAGAGGGGTGAGGGAGGGAGACAAGTGTTAGCTGGTCTGTCAAACCCCAGGAGAGCAGTACTGCCTTCCTCCCAGGTGTTTGCTGCACATGCTAGACAGACCAAGGAGCAGGAGTGTGGCCATGTGTGGATCCAGCTGAAATCCTTCTTTGATTTCTTGTGATACAGGTGCACATCTGGGCAATGGATGTCCCTGTTGCAGGCTGGATGACTCAGATTGTACTGGAGACGTAGACCACTGTTGTTTTTCTGGGTCTCAGAAAGCAAGGAAGCTTTCTTTATTCTGTCCCCTCCAGGGGCTTGGTTGCTAGGACTTTGGGCTGGAGGCAGCGCACGCCCTGTGAGGTCTCTTCCCCCCAGGAACAGTTTGGGCAATCTTACTTTCACTTTCTTGTCTGTCTTGGTTAAGCGGGATAGGACTCCACAATCTAATCTGCTAGGCTTTGGAAAGGAAGGAAGCAGAACAAACATTACAGTGTGACAGGCTGCAGGGAGAGAAAGGCCCCTGCTCTGCTCAGCAGAAGCCCCTTATTAGCTGGAATGGAAAGAAAGATGGACACCATCCTTTGGGGGATTGTATTTGGAAGGCCTTTGATCCAAATCTTATTCTCCCAGAATTCTCCCAGAATCCATGCTTTCCCACCCGACACACAAGTTTAAACAACCCCTTCTGCCTGGTGTTTACTGGTTAGCAGTTAAGAATTTCCAACACATTATTTATTTAATCCTCAGAGTGATTGTCTCTATTGCAAATGAGGAAGCAGGTCCAGGAGAGTCCAGTGGTTTGTCCATGTTTGGACCCAGATTCTCTTCACTCTAAACCCTTTAAAGCTTTCTGTGCCAGGAGGATGGGTGACAGAAGTCAGCTTATTCTTTTTTGTGGTCATGAATCTCTCTCTCTTTCTCTCTCTCTCTCTGCAAAAGTTTGAACGTACAGATATTGATCCTTGTCACCTGCTTATCTAAGCCTTGCCACACCCAGGCCTCCTTCCTTCCCTAAATCTAGAGACAGGGTTTAAACCGACAACGTAGGCCATAGTGTACACTTTGCAGAAGGGCAGCCGAGAGGAAACAAGAGGAAACGTAATGGTGCTTCCTTCTCATTTGCAGTCCCTGAGCAGCTGCAAGGAGGAAGCCCCCACAGTGAGCCTATTGCTTAGTGTCTCCTGAGTGAGGGGGCTTTCAGGTTCTAAGCACTGTGGAGCTCAGCTATTCCAGGCTATTTATATCCCAGATGTGGCCGCCTGCCTGCCGCCTGCTCAAGGACCTTTCTGGGAAGGTGATAAGATGAGCCTTTATTTCTTGCCTGCGGCCCCTCCGACTGCATTTTCTCCCAATGTAGATGAGAGGAGAGGTCTAGGTTTAAAATAGCTCATTGGTGTTGTCTTCTTTTGTCTTCCTGCCAGTGTTCTTTTCCTTTAAAATTTTCTCCCTGACTGTGTATCTTCCTCCTCCCCAAATCCTGGGATCCAGAGGAGGTCAGGCTGTCTGAGGGTCAAAGTGGCGGCACTCTTTCTGAACCTCCCCATTCCTGAAGATGTTTGCATTCCTCACCCCAGGCTTCCGCTGGGGACACAGGACCCGGTCGGTACATTCCCTTCTCTTCAGTGCTCTTCCTCCTCCATCCACAGTTTGGAATTTGCTCTAGTGACCACTGCAAAATGTGAGGATACTGTAGTCGGATTCTATAAACTCATGCCCGGGCATTTCCCAGGCTCTGCTCTGTGGCCCGGTTAAGGGATGATCTCTGGAGTGACTGTGCTGTGTGCTCCTTTCCCAGGCTGTTAGCCTTGTTGAGGCTTTGCAGATCTGTGAGCACACTGCATACGAAGTAGGTGTGAGCTCTGCTGCTGCCCTTACCTCCACACCCAGGTCCTGCCTGAGACCTCTGATGTCATTTCCTATACACTTTCTTCTTATGAGTTTAGCAGATCCAGGTCAGAGTCTTCACTCCTGTGGCTGGGGCTGTCTCTCCAGATCCTCTGCTCTTGGAGGGAAGACGAATTCAGAACTACCATCTAAGCTTTTACTAGGTGATAATTCTAGAAAGTTTCTGTCTTATTAACATGGACTTATGTGAAAGAAATCTTTAAATATGAACAAAAAAGAATCCTAAAAATGCATTTTCTTACTAAAACATTTTAAGTGTGTGTGTGTGTGTGTGTTTTGTGTGTGTGCGTGTGTGTATACATGCCCAAGTTGTGCAGAGAGGCTGTTGATCCCTGTATCTGGAGTTACAGATGGTTGTGAGCTACCCTATGTGAGTGCTAAGAATCAAACTCTGGTCTTTTGAAAGAGCAGCAAACACTTTTAACTGCTGAGCCCTCTCTCTAGCCCCAAATAGATCATTTTGAACTGGGATTTATAGTATATTATTTTTGTAGATTCATTTTGTAAGATGACAATACCACTGTTACTACTTTCTGTCTACTGACCCCACACACATCAGAATAGGCCAGCAAATGAATCTTTCTTATTGCAAACCAGATTAACTACCTCAGGAATCAAGGAACTGATACAGGCAAACGCCAGTATTTCCTCCCTCGTGGGGGCTGCTATGTACATGTGAGGTAAGTAAGTGTTCTACAGCTGAGCTACACTCTGGCCCAAACTACAACTTTGTTATTGTTGTTGAGAATTTTATTCATGCATATGTGTTTTGTTTTGATCAAATCCATTTCCTGTTCCCTTCCCTTTGATTCCTCCACTCTCTCCTAACTTTGTTACACTACTCCTCTGACCCCAGCGCCCCCCTCCCCCAACTGAATTCACTGCATGCTGCCTGCGTGTCCATGAATGTACCTCTACTGGTACATGAGCTAGCCTTTCAGTTATGGCTGTTCCTGTAGGATTCATGCCACGGTTATACCAGTGGGCAAGCCTTACCAGGCCAGTCACTGTTGTAGTCACTTACTCACACTGGTAAGATTGTCGACTACTTTTCTCTTCTAGCATCAATAGAACCTGTTGGGCACTATGAAGGTTAGCCTGCAGGGAGGAAGCTTCCAGGTCATTACTAGCTTTATTTCCCCATATTCTATGACTCAGATCCATGGTCTTTTTTTAGCAATAGGGTTGAACCATCAAGTTCTGAAATACAACAAAGAACATCAACAATGGCTTGTAATGTTTAAAGGCCTCTAGGGACCTCATTGACCAACAAGTCAAAAAGTGGTAACCTACACTTGATTTTTTTTTTTTTTTTTTTTTGCTACACTATGGTGTCTGAGAGAGGCATTATCTTTCTGTTATGAGGAAGTTCCTTTTAATATCTCTCTCTCTCTCTCTCTCTCTCTCTCTCTCTCTCTCTCTCTGTGTGTGTGTGTGTGGCGGTGTATGCATGTGTATTTTAGGAAACATCTTTAGTCCTGGCCAACTGCAGCTTGCATCATCTAATAACTCTAGAGTTTTGTTTCTTTCGAGACAGTGTCTCATGTAGCCCAGGCTGGCTTCAAACTCAATATATAATAGAGGATGACTTTGAATTTCTGATCTTCCTGCCTCTACCTCCTGCGTGCTGGGATGACAGGTGTGCCCCTTCCTGCCTAGTCCCTGCGGCGTTAGGGTTGCACAGCAGTCGCTCAACCAACTGAGCAAAGTCTCTAGCTCGCTATACAATTTTATCTAGAATGTTGAATTGTCTCTCCACCTTTTTTTTTTTTTTTAAAAAAAAACTTGTTCAGCTGAATATTTAATAAAAGAGGTTTAGATTTGTTTATTTATGTATATGAATGTTTTTGCTTGTGTGCCTGTGGGATTCTCTGGAACGAGGTTTGCATGATTGTGAGTGGCCATGTGTCTACGTTAGGGTTTCTGTTGTTGTGACGAGACATCATGACCATGGCAGCTCTTATATGGGAAACCATTTCATTGAGGCTGGCTTACAGTTTCAGAAGTCTAGTTCAGAGTCGAACATGGTGGGACACGGCGGTGTGCAGGCAGACATGGTGCTGGAGAAGGAGCTGAGATCTTGACCTACAGGAATTAGGAGTCTGTGAGCCACACTGGCCATAGCTTGACCATATGAGACCTCAAAACCTACCCCAACAGTGACACACTTTGTTCAACAAGGCCACACTTAATAGTGCCACTTCCTATGGGACAAGCATTCAAACCCACAAGTCCATGGGACCATTCCTATTCAAACCACCATACCATGTCACTGCTGGTAACCAAGTCCTCTGAAAGAAGAACAGGTGTTCTTAACCACTGAGCAATCTTTCCAGCCTGTTTATTTGATTTTAAAATGAGTTAATTTGTTAGCCAGGTTAGCCCCAAACTCCTCTACCAGTCTTCAGTTTCCCTAGTAGGTAAGACTGCAGGTACATCATGCCTAGGCAGCTTTTATTTTATTATATTTTTGTTTTTTTTGTTTTTTTTTTTTGTTTTTTTTTGAGGCAAGGTCTCATGTAGCCCAGGTTGGCTTCAAACGAACTATGTAGCTGAGGATGACCTTGGTCTTCTAGCCTCTACCTCCAAGTTCTGGGATGATAGGCGTGCACCACTGTGTTGGGGTAGTCATTGATTTTGTTATATTATTGTCATTGTAATGTGTGTGTGTGTGTGTGTGTGTGTGTGTTGTGTGGTGTGCGCGCGCGCACACATGCCCACTTACGGAGATGCATGTATGTGAGTGATTGTATGGAGGTTAGAGGACAATCTCAGACACCAGCATTCTTCAGGTATCTTCCACCCTTCCACCTTGTGTTTGAGACAGGGTCTCTGAGTGCTTAGAACTTTGCAAAATATGCCAGGTCAGCTGATCAGTGAGTGAATGGGCATCCCCCTGTCTCCACTTTATTCAAGTTGTGATTACAAGTGAGTAGCTCCACACTCAAATTTTTATCTGGTTCTCATAACACCACCACCACCAACAGCAACAACAACAGGCAATCGGAAAGAACTGTCATTTTTTTTTTTCCTTGTTAAAACTTTGGAAGGGCTGGGGAGATTTTTATGTGACTCTTGAACTCAAGTACTTAACACTTGTGAGACAAGCACTGTTAAGCACTAAGCCATTCCCTCAACTTTACCCACTTATCAACTCCACCCCCATGTTTCATGTGTGTGTATGTTGAATGTGTGTTACATGTGTGTGTGTTTCATGTGCATGTGTGTGGGTCATGGGTATGTGTATTATATGTGTGTGTATTGGGTGTGTATGCGTTGAATGTGTGTGTGTGTTGCATGTGTCATGAGTGTGCATATGTGTGTTGGTTGTGCCTGTGTTGCATATGTGTGTTGCATGGATCATGTGTCTGTGTGCTGTGTGTGTTGCATGTGTGTGCTGAACATATGTGTTGCATATGTGTATTGGGTGTGTGTGTGTTGCATGTGTGTATGTGTGTATTGAATGTGTGTGTGTCTGTGTGGTGTGTGTGTTACATGTGTGTTGAATGTGTATGTGTTGCATGTGTGTGTATTGGGTGTGTGTTGAATGGATCGTGTGTGTGTTGTGTGCGTGTTGCATGTGTGTGTGTGTTATACATGTGTATATTGGGTATGTGTGTTGCATGGATCGTGTGTGTGACTGTGTGTGTGTGTGTGTGTGTGTGTGTGTGTTGGGTGTATGTGTATTTTATGTTTTGTTACTTGTATGTTTGGGTGCCAGAAGTTCACAATGAATTTCTTCCCTATCATTCTCTACCTTTTTTTTTTTTTTTTTTTTGAGCTCAGGAGCCCAGAGCTTGCAGTTTCAGCTAAGCTGGCTGGCCAGCAAGTCCCCAGTATATTCTTGTCTGTCCTCAACCACAGGGCTTGGGTTGTAGATGTGAACTTCCATACAAGTTGTACATCAGCGCTGGGATACAAATCTGGTTCTCATTCTTATGTCGTAAATGCTCTACCTACTGAGCTATATCCCCGGATCTACCCACTGAGCCATCTCCACAGATCTACCCACTGAGCCATCTCCACAGATCTACCCACTGAGCCATCTCCACAGCCTGCTCCCAAGTTTTAACAAGGAAAAGCCATTGTGTTTATGGTGGCTTTTGGTTGTTTTTGCTGCGTTGAGTCAAGCCCAGTTTGGACTGGACCTCATAGCAATCCTCCTGTCTTAGCTGCTCAGTCATGAGCCACCACACCTGAATCCCCTAGGGGCTCTCACGAGGCTTCCCAGTTCCTCTCTACAGAACAGTGGTCAGGCATGGATCAGGTACTATAACAAAAGCATAGGCCTTGTGCTTGCTTAGACCCGAGGACGTGGATCCTCTTAAGATGACTACAGAACAAACCAGATGGGGAAGAAGAAGCCTCCAAGAGTCCTTGGCAGTAGGAAACAAGAAACCCATCTTAAAGGGTAGAGGGAGCCTAGCCTTACAGCAGGTGTCTGGCTTGGGTGATTAAGATACTGATGTATTAGACTGGAGTCCATGAAGCACGGAGAAGCTGCAGGAGAGCTGCATTTTAGCTGAGGTTGTCTTTCTGCACTACAGAGGATGGAGAAGCTCAAATCTTGCTGCTGGGAGTGATCGTGGGATTACCCAGCTTTCTCTGCTAAATAAATGAGCACATATTTATTATAGAACATATAGACAACTGTATACAGGACTGTATACACACGTGTGCGCACGTACACATGTGCGCACACACACATTCAGACACATACGTGCACACACACATACACACAAATGCACAATGCACATACATGCGTGCATACGTGCACATACCCACACATATAGACACACATGTGCGCATGCACATACACGTGTGTACACACACACACACACACACATGCACACATACACACCACCACCCCCAGAAGAAATGACTGGAAGGTAGTGTTTTTTAAAAACAGTTTCTCAATATCTTTATTACACTCAAGTGTCTCCAAATTGAATTATTTATTACTTGATCATTGGGCTGTTTGGGTCATTTTCAACTATTTTTGCTACAAGTTTGAATGCAGTTTTCATCTTTCTGCTTCTGTCTGTTTATTTGGATAGAATCCTAAAACTAGAAATACTGGGACAAAGAGCAGGAGCATTTTTAGCTGTCTTGTTATATTCTGCCAAAATGCTTTTCATCAAGGTCCCAGGTGTATAAAACTCCTAGGACCTCCCACCCCAACCCGCCCAAGGGAGTGACATCTGTTTTGAGCTCAGTCTTCTCTGAGCTCAGCCTTCCTGATGCCTCAGTCTACCCTCCAGGGTGTGGTCTCCTTTCTTAAGGCCTGGTTGCATCTATCTCTATTAGGATACAGGCCTCTTAAAGTTCACAATTTCTGGGTCTGCATATCTAGTGGTCGAAGAAATATTTTGGGTAGGAGCCTCTGGGGGCCTCTCATTTCAGGATACAATGGGCAGCCTTGGAGTTTCACAAGTGTTTCTCACTGACTAGCAAATCCTGGTCAGGAATTCCAGTTGAATGGCCAGTTAGCTTGCTTCCTGCTGCTGGTTACCCCGAGCAACCCTGGACAACTCGCTTTCTCTAAGTTTCACTTAAAACATTTTTCTTAATTTAATTTAATTTTTTTTTTTTTTTTTTTTTTTTTTTTTTTTTTTTTTGAAATTTAAGGTCTCACTATGTAGCCCTTGCTGGCCAGGAATAAACTACATAGCCCAGACTGGCCTTGAACTCACAGAGATCTGCCTGGTTCTGTCTCCCAACTCCTTGGATTAAAGGCATGTGCCAATTTCATGCTAATGAAATATATAACTTATTTTCATTTATAGCAATGCTTAGAACTTAAGTTCTACCCAGGACATCAGGATCATCATGCCATTTCCTGCTTAGGGAGGAGACCTGCTGCTCTGTAGGCTGAGACAGGGGGTAGGTGGGGCTTGAGGGGTTGGGGGCGGTGGAAGTGAGTGGAGATTGGTCATAGGTTTAAAACACATAAAATAAACAGATCTGAGTGTTCACCCTTACCAGTCACCATTACACATTTCAAACTAGCAACAGTTCTCAAGTAGTGAGTACTTCAATGCATGGAAACCGACATGGTGTAGCCCCGTATCATGCGGCCTTCAATCCTAACAGAGGCAGGGGAATCTCAGTGAATGAGATAACAGCATGCTTTTCATAGTGAGTTTCAGCCCAGCCAAGTCTACACAGTGAGACCCTCTCTTAAAAAAAGGTCTAATGATGCTAAGATGAATTGATTATCGGTTGCAACAAAGATGTTTAGAGAGTAATTGTATAATAGGTCTCAATAATGCTAAATAATCCCATAGCCTGTGTTCTAGTCACATTACCCTTGAAAAAAGGATCTATTTGCTATTACTTTGTGTACATTAAAGTGTGTTTTGTCTGCATGTATGTATGCACTGTGCAGTGCCTGGTGCCCAGGACAGTTGGGAACTGCCCTGTCGGTGTTGGAAAGCAAGAACAGCAAGCACTCTTGACCGTGGACCATTTCTCTAGTCCCCATATTATTATCTTTAACACATGCCCTTTTCCATGTCAAAAAATAGAATATATTTCTGACTCTGGACTCACTTGTTTAGTACTATAGAAATGCTTAAGTAAATCATACTGTAATCTATACATTAATGCTCAGAAATCATTAAAAACAGCATTGATGAACAAGTGGAATGGATATTACAACATTTCCTCGTTCTAGTGTGGAGCCACTGCCTCCTTCCCACAGTCTTAATGAGCTGTGTGACTCAGCTGCCTTAGGCATCTGGGAACCCCCTCCTCCCTCCTCGGTTTATTCCTGATGTTGTGTGCAAAACTCTGCTTCAGATCTTTCCTTCTGGTGTACAGAAGTCCCACACTATGGATCTATGTGCATGGGCAGTCCCTCAACAGAAGAAGAGTTCTGGAGAAAGAAGCCCGTCTCCCACCTCTATCTTGAGGGAGAAGCAGGAACTGGTAAATCCTGCAGGCTGAAAAGGGGAACTTCGAAAACCAGAATTCTTGGACACTGTGCTGTCCAGCTTGCTCCAAGCCAGTCAGCTTGGTTCACCCGGGGAAGCTGAGCGTGTTCTCTTGGATGTTACACTGGATAGCAGGGCATGGTGGCACAGGCATGTCATCCTAGCGCTAGGGAGGCTGAGGCAGGAGGATCATCCAGTCCAGAGACCAGTCCAGGCTGGATTAGGCAAGCCATGGCTGCATGGTGAGAGCCTATTTCAGATGAAAGCTGGAAGAGGTTTCACTGGAGTAGCCAGAACCCTGTGGCTCTGGGGTTTCTGCTTCTAGAGCTATGTTGGCGTCTATGGGTGGGTATCTCTCCTGTCCTCACTCAAAGGTTCTGGACCTTTCCATGCTCAGTGGCTTAGTCTTTCGACTCAAGATCCCTGCTCCTTGAGCAGGCCACGTATTTTCCTAGACATTCACAGCCTCTTGGGCCTTCTACCCATGACACACCAGTGTGTGCTGGGGTGACTCCTGAAGCATCTCCTAACACTTGGCTCTTTTATTTTCTGAACTTAAACTTGCTCCACTTTGAGACTGGCGCTGGGGAACACTTCTAGAGTAGGTGACATCACTTTGTGCGGGGTGCCCCTCCTCCACCCCTCCATGGCCCTCACTTCTGCTACACAGTTAGCTTCCTTTTCAAAACCTCGTCTTCCTACTTTGAATCCCTTTCTCACCTCCTCTTCCGCTTCTTGTTTTGCTATGGTGGCCTGTTCTTAGCTGTTTGTCTGTCTACTTTATTCGTCTGATCCCTGAATTCCTTGTGAGTAGCCATGAGATCTCCAGGTGTCCGCAGCTTCTGTCCCTCTTTGGAATTGGCCAGCACATGCCTGAACCATGGGGTTTACTGGAATCTCTCTGTGGGTGTGTGTGTGTGTGTGTGTGTGTGTCCCTGTCCCTTGTTTCTTGGTGTATTACAGGCTCATTGGAATGTTAGAGAACACACCACCCTATCAGCCATTACTTTTAGAGAAAGCCTGACCTGGAAATGTATCCCCTTGCTTCCTGGGACTTTGTCCCCACTGGGCTTGGAAAGCCTGGATAGTAGTTTCTCTGAGTCTGTGTTGGGTCACAGGGCGCCTTCCTCAGCCACCTCAAACTTTTGCTTGGCTGCAGGGCTTCCATAACTGGGGCCATTGTAAGTCCTGCTCTGTTGAAGTGAGTCAGAGCTCAGTGGTTCGATGTTAGCTGGCGTTGGAAGTCTGACGGTGATAATATGGCTCTCTGTAGCCCCGTGGGGCTTCTATCCTGCTTCCTCACGGCCCGTGAGTCCAGACCAGGTGTCTTGGCTGTTTCTCTCCTCTGAGGGCTCTGGGGCTCTTCCCCTTTCCTGTAGGCTCTCAGAGTACATTCTGGAGAGATGAAGTAGCCAGGACGTGTGGCTATTCTCACATCGCCAGAGGCGCTGTTCAGGAGTCAGGGAAGATGCTCCGGGCATAGGACTCGCGATTGCTACTTTCTGTTCATTCCCAGCATGCAACTGAGATGAGTCAAGCCAGGTGAGGCTCATCCAGGTCCTGAGATAAAGCTTACTTCAATCCTCTTCCTCACTAGCCCCCTTCCCCTCCCACACAGGATGATACGAGCAGAGCCCAGGATTCTGCTGATCTGCAAAATCAAACTTGTAGGCATTTGGTAGCTGTAGGAGTCAGCTCAGGTTGTCATGGTAAAGTACCACAGCCTCAGAGCTTGAACAATGGAAATGTATTTGCTTATGGTCTGGAGGCCAGAAGAACAAGATCAGGGATGACTGAGGCCTTTCTCCTTCGCTAGAAGATGGATTCTCCAGGAACCGATCACAGTAGCATCTAATCCCTGGACACTCCAGATTCATTATGTCTAAATTTCCCTGGATGTGTTTTGTTGTTGTTTTGTTTGAAGGTATCGTCTGAGAGAGTGTCTCCTATGTGTAAAGTGAGTTACTATCACTTTCTGAGGCTTCCTAAAGAGTAACCAGGAAGTGCCTTCATTGGTAGTAACCTTCAACTTAATTCACAGAAAAAATCCTATAAGGTGTGGTACCATGATTATTCTCACTTCACAGGCATGGAAGCTGGGGTGCAGAAAGATTAAGAAGCAATTAGTGATGACACAGAATACTGACTAAGTTGAGCCTCTTGGCACATGAGCACATACTTAGTGCGTAATGAAGCTTATATCCTCTAGGTCACTATGCTCAGCACACAGTAGGGCCTTAGGAAAATTAGCCGAGTCCATTCTAATGGGTTCTGATGACGGTTCAGAATTGGAGAAGTTTCCAGGGTCCAGTGGGGGTAGACATTTGGTGCTCAGGGAAGAAGGCTGGTGTCAAGGAGCCTAGCATGTCACAGAGGTGAGTCAAACCAGGGACAGGTGAGGCTCCTCCAGGCCCTCAGACAGAGCTTGCCTTTCCCTCCTTCTCACTGGTCTCTCCCTCCTGTGGTGCAGGGTGATGTGAGCAGAGCCCAGGAATGCCTTATGTGGATCGGCAGAACCGAATCTGTGGGTTTCTGGATATTGAAGACAATGAGAACAGTGGCAAATTCCTCCGGAGATACTTTATCCTGGATACCCAGGCCAACTACCTTCTCTGGTACATGGACAATCCCCAGGTGAGAAGCCAGACGGGAAGGGGACAGGGTGACTGCCCTATCCTCTGTCACAGCTGGGAGGAGAGCAGGGCTTGGGTTTCTCTCAAGGGACCTCTGTAAGGAGTGGGAGACCCTCCAACACACACCAACATGCATGTCTATAAAGAGAACTTCTCCAAAGCTGGGGGCGTTGTTCAGTAGTGATTGTGCTTAGTAGGTACAAGAATCTTGATTTAATCCAGAGTAGGGTGTGTTAGATTGGGGGAAAGAAGAGAGAGGGAGAGGAGACTTGAGGAGCAGATCTGGGAGAGACAGTCTCTTAGGCCTAGATCTGTGTTTGTCTTGTGCTCGGGAATTTAATACTTGGGAAAAGTCAGGCAGAGCCTTCCAGATCTGGCTTGCTTCCTCTCACCTCTCAGGGCTGTGGCCTAATGACTGCTCCTGCTCTTCCAGTCTGGGGCCCCTCCCTAGCAGAGAATGTGATCTGGTTCCCTGAGCTGGACAATATTGGACTTCTTTGGTCTCCTGATCAGGAAGTCATGGAGTTTTCAGCTCGCAATGACCTTCTAGGTCACCTGGTATAGCTTCCTCATGCCACAGAGGAGCCCTGGACCTTGTAATCTACCCCTAGGCAAGGAGAAGTGACTGCCTTAGAATCTTGTAGAGACCAGGCACAAAGATGAGAAACTGAGGAACCAAGTTCTCTCTCTCTCTGCCTCTCTCTGTTTCTGTCTTCTCTCTCTCTTTTTCTCTCTCTCTGCTCTCTGTGTCTCTCTCTCTCTGCCTCTCTGTCTCTGTCTCCCTCCCCCCTCCTTCCACTCTCTCTTTTTGAGATAGTTCCTGCCTGTCCTAGAGCTCACTATGTAGATCAGGCTGGCCTCCACCTCCAGAGATCCGCCTTCTCCTGCTCCGGAGCCTTAGGATCAAA
>JAJTUV010002373.1:0-185250 GCA_021653895.1 Mastomys natalensis | reverse complement strand
AACTTACATAGAATTGCTTTTGTTAATTCTGGTAGGTCATTATTATAATAACTTATTTATCAATCTAGACTTTATTTCTCTTATTTTTTGTGAGCTACCAAGCCAATCACACTACAAGATAGCAAGAGGCTAAATAATGAAAATATAAGAGACAAAAGAAGATGAGTGTCTGAGCTAGGGTTTTCATTGCTGTGAAGAGACACAAAGACCAAAGCAATCTTTGAAACCATTTAGTTGGGGCTGGCTTAGAGTTTCAGAGGTTCAGTCAATTATTATTATGGTGGGAAGCATGGTAATGTCCAGGCAGACATGGCACTGGAAAATTCTAGAGTCCTACATTGTGATTGAAGGCAGCCAGGGAGAGACTGCCATCCTAGGAAGCCAGGGGGTGAGCTTTAGTGTAGGAGGCTTTAAAGCCTGCCTACATAGTGACCCACTTCCTCCAACAAGGCCATACCTACTCAAATAAGGCCAAACCTCCAACAAGGCCATACCTACTCAAATAAGGCCAAACCTCCTAATAGTGTCACTCCCTATGGCTAAGCATTGAAATACATGAATCTGTGATAGCCAAACATATTCAAACCACTACAAGGAGCTAATGAAGAAGTCTCTAGTAAGAGAGAGGAACTGGAGTCAACTTTGGAGAAATAGAAATGGGTATGCTTAATTGGTGGATGAAAAGGATTGAATATGAGGTTTGGATAACATGCATGCAGACTGTCTAATGACACAAATTCATTTAGGAGACTAGAAAACATTTTAATATATAAAGATTAAATCTAAAAGTCTAAGATTAACATATATCCGATTTTGTCAATTTTAAGAAAATTGTACTTGTGAAAATTACTCAGCAATATGAGAGTCAGGTTTGCAAATTTTAATAAAAAGACAAACACTGTGGTTAGTTTTCATATGCTGACAGGATTACAAATGACAAACATGCCACATTTCTATCATATATATGTCAGGCATACTGATTATTGGATGCTGATAGAGTACTAATGAGTAGCATCATTCTTATTCTTGGGTCAAGGAGTCCAGCTCCTCAGGACTGAATGTTCTAGATCCATACATATCCATACATCTGGTAAGATTTGGACGATAGAAGACTTTGACAGAGTATTAGCATCTAAGATATCAACACTATGGTATCATCACACATCTTTCTTGTTTAGTCAATGGCTTCTTTTCCTAACAGTATCTCCTTCAGACAAGACAGTAGATTTTGCAATGGTTTTAGTTCTCATTGGATACACACTATATAGTTTAGTTTATCTACACTAAAAATGTCTACTGTTGTAAGTCTCTGGCTATCTCAACATTCCTTGGTATATTGTTAATCTTTTCCATAATTTTAATTAAATCATTTTATTAAAATTTTATATTCTGTTTATTGTGGACAATTTTACAGCATCTTCGCTCATTCTTATCATTCTAATGGGAATCGAAAACCACCAGAGCATGAGAAGCCAAGCTTTGAGATCTTTAAGACAGTGACATATAAAGGATAATATATACAGATAGGAGAAGGACACCAAATATAGTTTAATTAAAAACTAAACTGGTATCTGATCAGTTTTGAGAGCCCAAAATGTAGGCTGACACACAAGAAGACACCATGATTAAACAAGATGAACCATGAGAAGAAATAATAAAGAACAAATTCAATAATGGTACACATGAATATCTACATTTGTTTTATCAAATGTTTGATAGCCACACCAGCCTTTGTCTTGAAAGAATTAACTAAGGTGGGTATAATTACTAACATCTGTGATTCCAACAGTTGAGAAACAGTGATAGAAGGTTCAAAGGTTGACATTAGCTTAAGTTACATGGTAAGTTCAAGACCAGGTTAGGCTATATCATGAGTATCTCTCAAATCAAAATTAATATATATATATATATTGTGTGTGTGTGTGTGTGTGTGCATTCATGTGTTCATAGACTTAAAATAACAGTAAAGTACATATTTTATAGTATATTTACCTGATGTATCACACACACACACATATATATCACAAACACCTACTCACACAAACACAACTCATACACTCATACACACAGACATAGTTTATGTGACACAGGAATTGATATATATATTTCTGCTGAGAATCATGAGGTTAGGATTCAGAGCTTCATTTATTTAGCATTGAAAGGATAAATAAAAGTGATTCTGAAGAGAGGGAAAAATGATTTAGAAGTACAATAAAATATTTTACTACTTATATAGTGATCATCTTGTGCTACACATTCTTCAGGTTTTGTATATATTTATGTATACACAGAAACTATAATAATGTATAAAATACATGTGTGGTATATAGATAGATAGATAGAGATATATTGATATAGATATGGGTATTGCTTTAGGACACAGCTTTGCTATGACTTTAATAAGATTGTTAGCCATTTCTTGATTGATATATTTAAGCACAATGACATTAAAACAAATAGCCCGAAAACACAGTGAACAAAAAAGTAGATATTTTAGAACAAGCTGGCTACAATGCTCTGTCTGTCTGTCTGCTGTCTGTCTATCTATGTACCTATATATTCCTGTGCCAGATACTAACCTAGATTCTAGACTCTACTTAATACTAATCTCTTTGTTCATACATATCAGGTCCTAAAGTTTATAAATCTAGCTATGATTCAAGCTCTGTGTTCTTCCTAGTCTACAGATATCAAATCTGCTTCTTATTGTTTAAACTCCTCAATCTGATGAGGCCTTCCTTTACTGGCAGTGTTTTGAAGTATGTGAACAAAATTTTCCCAAGATGTTTAAAGAAGACATGAAATTATCTGTGTTTTTTTCCACCTTCATCACTTAACTTAGCCTTCATCTGAAGTCATAGCATCCCTGTTTATGAAACAGTTTAAAAGAAAATGATTTCTTTTTCCTATCTAGCCATTTGCTTAGGAATAACAATCTTCAACTTTCTACCCATGGCCAAGTCATCAAATGTATGGAGTCACAAAATCATGATATATAAAATCTGGGACTAGATGGTTTCTGTAGACTAAAATTTAGCTAATATTTATTTCCTGGCATTCAATTTAGACTTTAGGTGTTATTGCATGAATACACAGATATGCAACTCAAATTTCTTGTGTGCAATTTCTAATATCCTCTTGGAAAAGTTGTCTATGTGCCTGGGCAAGCAGCAAAAAATTGGGTGGGAGAAAGGATTTAGGAAAGATAAGAGGGCAGAAGATGAACTGCTTGGTAGCTGTTTCATCTCAATGCCATTTCTTTGCAGAAAGATAAGACATTTAAAGTATGGCTCCTGGGAAATACTAAGCATATGGGAAGAGCTGCCTATGAATTCTCTCTAACTGACAGCTACTTATAAAGATCTGAACTTGCTTTTTTAAGTCTCAACTTTGACACAGTTGGATAAAAGGTAAAACCTTGGAACATCAGTAAATAACACAATCAGGCCATATGAAATAAAGGAATAATTGCAATCTTTACATTTTTATATCTTTTTCTTGTTGAAGAAATAGAGGACTTGTGTTCATACAATTGAAGGAATGTATCTGTGTAACGTTCTTATTCCCTTGATACATATTTAAAAGCACAACATGATGCTTGTTAAAGGGTAGGTGATGGCGTAGTTAATAGCATGTCTTGGCACCTGAATACATCTCAAAATTCTACAGACAGAAATGTATCAGGCAGAGAACTCAGCCTATGAGCAGTTTACTTGTGAAATCTTCCCAAAAGGACAACACCAGGCAATAGCTGAAAATCTAAGACTATCATCCTACACTCTGAAACCATCTCAGCTGTTTATAGCACTCAAAATAGGAATAGCAAATTCATTTACAAGAGTTGAATCTCGGATTTGGGTAATGTTACACAGAATTATACAGGAAATTAGCCCTGCAATATAGTGTGAGAGATTTTGTTTTTATCAAGTGTCAGACACAAAATTCCTCACATGTGTTTTTTTTTCCCATTAAATGTGTGTGACAACCTTTAGAAAGTATGTAGATGAAAATGAACTAATACTAAAAATAAGGTGAATTAGGTCTTATTAGAGTCTGACTATATCATTTCAAAATAGACACTGATATAATCTCAGTGACACAGCATTGTAGCCAACTTGTTCTAAAATGTCCACCTTTTATGTTCACTGTGCTTTGAGCCAACTTGTTCTAGTGTCATTGTGCTTAAATATACCAGTCAGAAAATGGCTACCAATCTTATTGAACTCATAACAATGGTTTATGCTAAAGAAATATACAAACTAAAATGTATTTTATATACTTACTATAGTTTATGTGTATATATCAATAAATACAAAATCTGAACAATGTGTAGCACAGGATGAACATCTTATATCTACTATTGTAATTATAAAATCATTTTTCTTTCAGTTCAGTATCACTTTCATTTATCCCTTTTATCTTAAGAAAATGAATCTTTGGCTACTAAGTGAGAATCCTACCCTCGTGGTTCTCAGTCTCAATTTTTCTTTGTTTCCATTAAGTAATAGACCCTTTATGTGTCAGAATGTTAGGCCACCAGTCACATAGGCTGTCAAATTGCTTGTTTGTTTGTTACCTATTTTCCTCTTTCCTGGCAGAAAACCTGCACTGATCACATAAACATTTTCTGTTTTACTAGAAATATCTTAACTACTGGGAACGTTATTGACAATCATTATAGTAATTCATTCCTTCTTAAGTGATGAGATCAATGAAAAATGTGCTCAAATCCAGGGGCCCAAGAGTAGAGGCTAAAAATGAAGCAAACTTAATTTGTGAGAATGGGGTCACTAAAAGATTTCTCCATAATAATAATATTTTTAAAAATCATGCTTACTTCTCCGCAGTGTCCTCTTTTGTGAATTCTATAACTTAACTACAGACATAAAAATCTCAATTACCCCTATACCTCCTATTCTTCTATAAATTCCTTGAAATGAATAAAGGCAAATTGTTTACATTTTAACACCATATATTCTCTTAACTCAACCTCAAACTTGGTGTTGAGGTTCAAATGACCCATCATTTGATGAAGGCCTGTCCTTAAAGCCTTCATCAATACTCAACAGCATTGCCAGCTTGCCCCCTGTTCACTTTACATTCTGTTCATATTTAAGTAATCTGATACCAACGGGATCACATTTTAGCTTGAGATCAAGATACCTTGCTTAAATGTATATTTATTTGATATTATTTCCCTCTTAATACCTCAATCTCCTGTTATTCAGATTAGAACATTTGTAGTGATTATCTTAGAGAGTTTAGATAAGACTCAGTTATTGCAAGACTTTTTTTAAGTAGTGCTTGATACATAGTAAGTATTTCTTGAATGGATGATGAAAAACTCCATTTCAACAGTGTGATGTTTTCTGTTGATTTTCAAAGCGACAAGATCTGTAATCATGTAGACAATAAGACTCTGGGCAGGGAAGAACTATCTTGATTAGATTAGCCTCTGGTCAGGCCTGGGAGAGATTTTCTAGGTCAGGATAAGTGAAGTAGAGAGACACAGTCTGAAAGAGGGTGGCACCATTTCCTTGACTTTGGGTTCTGTCCTGCATAAAAGTGAGGGAGATGCCCAAATAGGAGCATTCCATACAACACGATCAGCTGTGTCAAGCTCCTTTTGTCAGGATGTCCCTTCACTGGTGGACTGCACTCTGGAAGTATAAGCCAAAATAAACTTTCTTTCTTACATTACTTTTATCAGGGTATTTATCACAGCAAAGGAAAAACTAAAACACCATACTTGTGTCGTTTAAATTCCATTGGCTGTTTATACTCACCAACTGGAGAATAACTGGAGCTGATATTCTGTGCTTATCATTTCCCCAGTGGCAAAATATGGGGCACATAGTAGGTGATTTTGGATTACTCCTTAAATTGACAGATGAAAACAAAATCAATGAAAGGAGGGGAGTGAGGGATAAGAAGGATGAAGGCAAGGATAATCCTCACAATTTATGTAACTTTAATTTTCATGGAATGGTGGAGAATTCAATGATATAAAAATGAATCTGACTACCTGTTCCAACTAGTATCCAAGAGTCAGAATCTATGTGGAGCCTCTCGGAGCCACCTACTGATGAGGGTTAGCTATGAGGACCACCATTTATGGTACAAGTGATCTTTTCAGCTGGATAGTGCCATTGTAGCACAATGAAGTCTATATTAGGGTTGGGCAAAGTCTACAGACATAGTGATCTGACTGAAGCCTCTGACAACATCTCCACTGTGTGGCTCACACAGCCAGGCTGGATGCTCAGAGGACCCAATTATACTGAAGATACTGGTCTGTCACAGTGCATCGAACCCCTGTTCCTACTCTGGCTGAGTTAAAAATGGTCATATTCATGAGGCCCACACAACATTATTTGTCCGGCAGTCTGAGCACTCATTCCACACCTGGATGTTTGATTATTCTATTTATAACTTCTTAGATGCTTTACGTTAGAAACTCTACAACCAGCCAGACAAGCAGTTAACAGGCTGGTTCTCTAAAACATCAAAATAATGAGAATTGTTTGGACCTAGAAGATTACAATGAGTCATCTAGCCTCTTGATATTATTCAAAACTGTTTAGAAAACACTTTAAGATATGGAGTTGTAGTCTTATTTAGAGATGCAGTGACTTAAATTAGAAAAAGCCTAGGGTTAGCACAGCTGACAGTACTCAAAGTGATAGTTGTTTTATAGAAAGTGATTTCTTTTTGTACAAATGAGAAATCATGATCAGATTATTATTATTTATTAAGCTTTTTATTTACTTTTCATCTGGATGACAGATTCCCTTCCCATCTCTCCTTCTAGTTCCTCCTGCTCTCCTACCAATGATCAGATTTTAAAAGGGGCAGTGGTAAGGCATATGCAGTTATTATTTGAACTCTACTATTCTGAATTCATTCTCCCTCTCCACACACTTGTGTCAGCCCTACTTGGCTAGTTCCATCTCAGGTACTAATTATCTCTCTGTTCTGTCCCCTGTGTATGTCCAAGGTTTTCTTTTTACCCCTTTCCGTTCATCCATGTCTGTTCTTACAATGCTCTTAAAGTTTAATTCAATTTGTAATTGGAGAATTTTTATACGCTTTCCTTCTTGCTTTAAGGACTCTTTTTCATAAAAGGAACATCCAAAATACTTTGTTTTAAAAAAAAAAGTCAATTCCTAGAACTCATATCAAATTTTAGAATCATAATATCATGAGTTTGGCCTTAGATATTTTTACATTGAAATTAAAGTTGAAGAAGCATTTTTCTTAGATGGTCTTTGTGGAGTAGAAATCTTGATAACTCTGTTGTGTCATTCCAGTGACAGATATACTACAGCATGGTATATACATTGGTAATACGTAACAAGCCAAGGAGGGATAAATAGCTTTTAGGTGAGTAAAAAAGAAACAAAAAATATCAAAGCCAATTATTTCTGTGGAAAACTGTAAGCAAGCCAATTTAAGTGTAGCTTGATTTCACATATATTTAGATGCGAATATTAGGCCTTATACATTCCCTTCCTTATATATAAAAGAACCAATAACCTTCTAAGTTGCAAATTGTACACTTGAGAATAAGAAGAAATTGATTGGAAAAAAGACTTTGTAAGCTTGTCCACCTGACTGTGGCATTCTCTGCTTCATGACCCTGTTTCACTCTTTCGAGTTCCTGTTGCTTCATCTATAAATAGGTAGCATATGAAGATGTGAAGAGTGACATTCAACTAAATAAAAGTGGCAGAATTTGCAACATTTCATAGAATGAAGTTTCAGGTTCTGAGTGAAAGAGCTTCTGTCCAAGTTTTTGATTCATGCACACTGTTTTAAAGACAATCTGGGATATTCTGACAAGCACACAACACACTAGACATACCTAGTACCTGTAGTGATCAGTCTTTATAAAGAAGTTTTTAGCTCTTAATTATAGTTAAAAAGAATGGGCACATTATGTTTTCTAAGTGTTTTAATTACAATATAATTAAATGATTACTCCCCTTCTCTTTCCTTCTCCAAACCCACTGATGCAGCCCAATCTCATCCAGTTATATTGATAGCTCTTTTTCTAATTATTGTTACCACACACAATATTATAATAAATATAAAATTAATAAACACATATAATATATTTTAGATATATATAAATATATTTGGACAAAATATATATTATCACGTTAATTTATAAATGCAACTTTTCAGTCACTTAGTGTTGCTTATTGTATATGGTTTCAGGGTTGATCACTTGGAATTACCTAACCAGTTAATGTATCATCACCTAGGACTAATTCACCCTTTCTCAGAGGGTATTATTTCTCTGTAGATTTGCCTTTGTTGGTGCCCCATGAGACTGTTTTCACGTCTGTGGGTATTGCCTTGATCATTTGCCTTCTATGACTAGGAAGAGTTAGAGGTAATTGATGTATAAGAGATTTAATTTGGAAGCTAAAACTGATTCAACACAGAGATATTTTGCATGATATAATGGACTGTTAGCTAATTTTTGATGATATCCTGTTACACACCAAAGGAGAATTCATCCAAAGGAAAGGGAGAGAGGAGGAGGAGGAGAGAATAAGAAAAGGAGGAGGCAAAGGAGTTAATGGGCAATTTCAGGACTGCAGACATGGCAACTGTATCTACATTTTATTGTTGTCACAACATAAATGCTATCCAGAGCCCTGGAAAATAAATGGAGAAGAAAAGAACTCCCTCCTTCACGACTTAGTGTAGGGGAGAATATGTTCTAATTGTTTTATAGCTTTTACTAGGGTTGGTGCTTGGAAGTATGGGGGGCGGGTTGAAACTTGGAAGTCAAAGAAGGCTATGAAAGTTTCCTTTTTCCAGCTGTGCTAACAAACTTCTGTGGAGCAGATGGGAAGCTGGCTAAAACACTCAGAGCTGCAAACTCCTTTTACCAGTTGACACTATGAAATCTATAAGAAAGTTAACCCTTCGTTATCTGCTCAGGAACATCTGAGGTTTGCTGTTTTCTCTTGCTCTTGCACTTCAACTGCTGACAAGAAACTCTCCTTACATAGCCCTTGCCATTTCTCTGTAAGGGATTTTCAATATCACTTTTGATAGATACTAATAACAACAATTATAGAATTAAAAACTAAACATTTTTTATTTTGAAGAATTTCACAATGTAGACAATGGAAAATGAACACATCTACCTACATTTCTTCCTCCCAACATGACCCTTCCTCAAAGTTATGTCTTTTTTCTTGTTGTTTTGCTTTCTAATAATCCAAGAAGTCCACTTAGTGTTATAAAGTCATCCATTGGAGCCTGGGAACTGTATCAGTGGCTTCAACCTCAAAATAAAATAAAAACAAAAAATAAAATATACAAATAAGGCATGCTTCTCCCTAGCTTCCTCGGCAACTGTCCATAACCAATAGCTTCTCAATATGGTTGGTGCCTAGAGACCATTTAGCCCATCTATGGCAACATTTTAGCTGATGTTTCTTGTGTAGGTTCTGTGGAGGTTACTATATCTCCTGAGAGTTCAGGAGTATGATAGTTATGTCATGTATATAATGTCTACATCACAGCTCCCCATCCTTCGGCTCTTCCATTCTTCTTGCCTCCTTTTCTGTGATATTCCCTGAGGCTTCATGATGGTATCGTTAATATCCTTGTCCCATTTAGGGATAACTGGATGTCTCTTATTCTTAGCATTTTGAGCAGATAGCTTTCTATTGACCATTGTCTACCGCAAAAAGAAGTTTCTTTATCCAAGGCTTGGAGCAGCCCAGGTCTATGAGCATAAACATACATACTTAGAAGGCAATTTGAATTTGACATGACCATTTAGCAAAATAATAATACAAGGTTCTACATTAGGGCCTATGTCTTCCGCAGCCACAGGCCCTTAGCATGATTACAGTGACAGGCATGAAGTTTCCTCCTGTGGAGCAGGGCTTAAATCCAATCAAAAAGTAGCTAAAGTATCTACCAGTCCTACCTCCACACAAGAATGGTCTATAGAAAGTACAAACAGAAGACTCTTGATGGACTTCATCTCAATCTTCAGACATATGCTTTAGTTCTTCGATTTTTCACTATTAAACACAATGTGAGAGTATGCTTCTTGTAGTATGACTTCTTTTTTTTTTTTTTTTAAATTGGAAATTTTTATTGAACAATTTTTTTTACATTCAGTTGTTCTACTTACCCATTTGCCCTCCCTCCCAGGAACTACTACCTTCCCTCCTGCCTCACGTTGTGTAACCCCCACCCTCACCTACTCCCCACCTGAGTATCCCCCCCCACGACTCCAGCCTTCATGGACCAAGGATCCTTTCCCTTATATTAGCTCCTTGCATATATAGCTGGAGCATGGTCCCGCCTAAGTGCTCCAGTGTAGTATGACTTCTTATTTAGGTAAGAATTTTGAATCTGTGAGATGCTTTACAAGTCAAATTCCTTATTTGAGACTTTTGGCCTACTTGGCCAGGTGATAGCATGGAATTGTAGCCCTTTTTAATTCCAATCTTTTATCTCCCTTCCCCCTCCTAATCTTAAAATTCTATGGCTGCTGTATAATAATCAAATAGAGTCAGCTCTCTCTTGCAGTGGGTCTCACTGGCTTCCCCTTCTTAGCAAAGAAAGCAGAGAGATTGTTTTCAGTGAATGGGGGAGCCGTGGGTGGGGGAGAATGTGCAGGAGATAGCAATTCTGTGTCCTTGCTCAGCTGTAAGAGCTGGAACTCAACCAAGAAGGAAATATACTGGCATTCAGATTCAACCCAGAGGTCCTTTGTGGGCAGCAAGGTATGCCTCCATTTACGTACTAGGGACACTCATTGTATGTGCAGTACTGAAAATTTCAGCAGGGAAACACACTCCATTTGGGGATGGAAATTAACAACAGCAGCGTTAGCTTGATTTTGAGAAGAAGCAGGAGTTCAGAAAGTTATAATCATGCTTAAGCTATAGCTAGAGAAATGTCTTTTGATTCCTTGTAGCTACCAGCTATAAATATATCTAAGTGGTCTACAAATCACTAGTGCCCAGACAACAGTCTGTGGTAAGGCATTGGAATCACGAAGAAATAATGCCAATATCACCTCATTTTACCTTTTTCTGCATCTTATTAGTTTTTCTGGTCACTCCACAAAGTTAATATGATATCAGCATTGTAAAATTCTGAAGTTGAGAGTTTGAGAAACTTAAGAGATCTCATAACAGGAATAATCAGACACAAGATTAAAAGATAGCTTTATATCACTGAAAAGTTTATTATTTTAACTTTTCATCTTTATTTCCAAAAGTCATAACATGAATTATTCTTAAAGACCTTATAATTTAATAATTATTGGATTCTTTTATTAATTATGATATATATCATACCCAAATTTACATCAATTCAAATAACTAGGTTTAAAAAATTATTATTAATTTATTTACATCCCAAATGCTGCCCCCTCCTTGTTTCTCCCTCACAGAGACTTTCTTCCAATCCCCCTCCCTCTTCTCTTCTGAAGGGGTGCCATCCCAGTAGTCCCCTCACCATGGGATATTATTTCTCTGCCAGACTAGAAGCATCCTCTCCCACTATGATCAAACAAGGCAGCCCTGTTTGGGAATGGATTCCACAGTCAGGCCATAGTTTAAGGAAGAGCCTCTACTTCAGTTGTGTGTGTGTGTGTGTTGGGGGGGGAGGGGCATATGGAGATGAAGCTGCATGCCGGCTACATATGTACCAGGAGCCTTGTTCCAGCCCATGTATGTTTTTGGTTTGTGGCTCAGTCTCTGAAAACTCCAAGAGGTCCAGATTAATTAACTCTGATGCTCCTCATGTGGGGTTCCCATCCCCTTCAGGGCTTTCAATACATTCCTAAACTCTTCCATAAGAGTCCCCAACTTCTGTCTAACGCTGTGGGTATCTGCGTCTATTTGAGTCAGCTGCTGGGTAGAGCTTTTGAGAAGATTGTAATGTTAGGCTCCTGTCTGTAAGTATAACAGTATTGTTAATAATGTTGGAGATTGGTGCTTGCTCATGGGATGGTTTTCAAGTTGGGCTGGTTATTGGTCGGCCATTCCTTCAATCACTACTCCAACTTTGTTCCTGCATTTCTTTTAGGCAGGACAGATTTGAGGTTGAATATTTTCTAGGTGGGTTGATGCTCTTGTTCCTCCACTGGAAGTCCTCTTCAGGTACCATTTCGACGCTGTTAGGCATCTCAATGAAGTTCACCCAAATTGACTCCTGGGTGCCTCAACAGTCTCAGGTCTCTGAGACTTCTTAAAGATCCCCCACCCTACCCCCAAGCAGCTACAGATTTCCATTCATTCTCCTGGCCCTCTGGGTCTCTCTCCTGTATCTCTATATCTTCATTAACTTCCCCATCCCTCTCTCACCCAGTTTCCTCTTTCCCTCTGCTTTCTATGAATACTTGGTTCCCCCTTCTAAGTGTGATTCCAGCATCATCCCTGAAGACTCCTTTGGGTCTGTGGGGTATATCATGAGTATTCTGTGCTTTATGGCTAATATGCACTTATAAGTGAGTATATACCATGTATGTACTTTTCGGTCTAGGTTACCTCACTCAGGATGATGTTTTCTAGTGCCATCCATTTGCCTGCAAAATTCGTTATTTTTTTGTTTTTAATACCTGAATGGTATTCCATTATGTAAGTGAACCGCATTTTCTGTATCCATTCTTTAGTTGGGACTCATCTGGGTTATTTCCAGTTTCTGGCTATTACAAAAGAAAGAACTATGAAGATAGTGGAGCACATGTCCTTGCATTATGGGGTATGGTGGAGCATCTTTTGGGTTTGTGCCCAGGAGAAGTATTCTCTTTGGGTAGAACTATTTCCAATTTTCTGAAAAACAGGTTGATTTCCAGAGTGATTATACAAGTTTACACACTCACCAACAATGAAGGAGTGTTCCCATTTCTCCACATCCTGGTCAGCATGTGCTGTCCCTTGAGTTTTTGATCCTAGCCATGCTGATTATGCAAGGTAGAGTCTCAGGGTTGTTTTGATTTCCATTTCTGTGTTGACAAAGGATGTTGAGCAATTGTTTAAGTACTTGTTGACCATTCAACATTCCTCTGTTGAGAAATCTCTATTTAGTTCTGTCCACCTTTTTAAATTGTTACTTGGTTTCTTAGAGTCTAACTTCTTGAATTCTGTAAATATTTTGGATTATAGAACTCTGTTGGATGTAGGGTTAGTGAACATCTTTTCCCAGTCTGTAGGTTGTAGGAGGAGCTAAGGTGGAAGGAGTTAGGAGAGGAAGAGGAAAAGGAAGAGGAGGAGTTAGGAGAGGAAGAGAAAAAAGGAAGAGGAGGATTGAGAGAGAGCAGAGATGTAGGAGCGATGGAGAATGTTATTCACGTGTTTGTAGCAGTCAAAGGTAGTTGGTATACCTAGGTTGGGTATTGGGTTACAGTTCTGATTGTATGAGTATCTTGTTACTGATCATTGCCAAATATATAAGCTTTGATTAATCTATAAGAATTAGAGTCTCATTCTCTTACTAGGCCCGCATGGGTGGCAGAATGGTCTGGGCAATGCCCTGCCTTGTGGAGACAGCATGGAAGATTGGCAGAGCCATCTCTCACGCTGGCATCTAGTGGGTGGCAGGGCTGGTGTTTCTGTCAGCCGGTTCTAGCAGCAGCATGCATGTAGCCTCCGGTCGAGAAACATGGCGACTGGGCTAGGCAGAGCCACTGCTGTTTAGATACTCGGCCTGAGCCAGAGGCCGATTTTAAATAATTACTACAACAGTAGATTTCAGAAGCTTTTCAGTTTCATGAAGTTCCATTTATCAGTTGTTGATCTTAGAGCTGGAGCCATTGGTGCTCTATTCAGGAATATGTCACCTATACCAATGTGTCCAAGGCTATTTCCCTCTTTGACTTCTATGAGAAATATTGTATAAAGTTTTATGTTGAGGACCTTGATCAACTTGGACTTGACTTTTTTTTGTTTGTTTGTTTGTTTGTTTTTTGTTTTTCAAGACAGGGTTTCTCTGTGTAGCCCTGGCTGTCCCAGAACTCACGCTGTAGACCAGGCTGGCCTCGAACTCAGAAATTCACCTGCCTCTGCCTCCCAAGTGCTGGGATTAAAGGCATGTGCCACCACTGCCCAACTTGGACTTGTCTTTTATGCAGGGTGATTATATATCGATCTATTTGCAATCTTCTAAATGCAGACATACAGTTAGATCATCTCCATTTGTTGAAGATCCTTTCTTTTTTTGATTCTATAGTTTTGTCTTCTGTGTCAAAAATCAAATATCCATAGATGTGTGAGTTTGTTTCAGATTCTTCAATTTGATTCCACTATCGACTTGCCTGTTTCTCTACCATTACCATACAGTTATTTATTATCACAATTGCTCTGCAGAACAGCTTCAGGTCAGGGATGGCGACTCTTCCAGTTCTTTTGCTCTTGAGGATTGTGTTGGTTATCCTGTTTTAGTTTATTTGTTTGTTCTTTTTTGTTTTTCCATATGAAGTTGAGAAGTGCAATTTCAAGGTCAGAAAAAATTGTGTTAGGATTTTGATAGGAACTACACTGAATCTGTAGATTGCTTTTGGTGGTATGGCCATTCTTACTATTTCAATCATACTTATCCATGTCTGTGGGAGATCTTTCCATCTTATGATATCTTCTTCAAATTCTTTCTTCAGGGACTTGAAGTTCTTGTTATTCAAATATTTCACTTGTTTATTTAGAATGATACCAAGATATTTTATATTATTTGTGACTTATTGTGAAGGGTATTGTTTCCCTAAATTCTTTCTTTGCCCATTTATCGTTTGTATAAAGGAAGATTAATGATTTCTTTTAGCTAACTTCATATCCAGCTACTTTGCTGATGCTGTTTTACAATTCTAGGAGTTCTCTGGTAGAATTTGGGGATCACTTATGTATATACCATCATATCATTTGCAAATAATGATACCTTGACTTCTTCCTTTCCAATTTGTATCTCTTTTTGTTGTCTTGTAAGACTTTGGGTCTAAATGTAGGATTTTCGGGTCTCAGTTTGAATTTAAGATTAAAAGAATCTCACTGTCCCAGGACACATCCTGGGAGGGGCACATTCCTTAGTTAGAAGACACTTGCTGGATTAATATTCAGAGGAGGAAGGGAGAGGCTGATTAACACTCCTCAGACCAAGGGGGGCGGGGAGGGAACCCACCTGCAGGTGAGGAAGGACCAGAGCAAGTAGACAGAGAAGGAAGGACCTTGCCACCTCATTCCCCAAAGACCAATCAGTTTAAAAGTCACACTGTTCTACCAATCATATTGTGCCTAGTCACTGTTTCTCTGTTCTACCCCCTAGACCGTATAAAGCTATTCTTAGCTCGAACTTGGGGTTCTCTCTTCTTGCTTGCATGCATGGGAACCCCAGTATACTGGAATCATTAAACCTCATGCTGGTTGTATCAAGATCAATTTTCATGAGTCATTGGGTGGTCATAATATCTTGAGTGGGTGTCTCCCCTATCTGGGGGCCTTTCAGTCTTATTGCTCTAGCTAGAACAAGTACTATATTATGTAGATAGAGGTAATGGACAGCCTTGTCTTGTCCTTGATTTTAGTGAGATTGTTTCAAGATTCTCTCTATTTAATTTGATGTTGGCTATTAGCTTGCTGTATATTGCTTTTATTATGTTTATGTATGTGCCTTGAATCCCTAATCTCTCTGAGACTTTTAGCATGAAGAGGTGTTGGGTTTTGTCAAAAGCTTTTTCTGGATCTAATAAGATGATCATGTGAGGTTTTTTTCTATCAGTTTGTTTGTATGATAGATAATATTGATGGATTTTCATATATTGAACGATTCCTGCATCTCTGAGATGAAGCCTAGTTGATGGGGTGAATGATGTTTTGATGTGTTCCTGAATTCAGTTTGTGAGAGTTTTACTGAATATTTTTGCAATGATGTTCATAAGCAAAATTGGTCTAATGTTCTTTCTTTGTTGAATCTTTATATGGCTTAGATATCAGGGAAATTGTGGCTTCGAGAATGAACTCAGTAGTGTGGCTTCTGATTCTATTGGAATAGTGTGAAGAGTATTGGTATTAACTCTTCTTTAAAATTCTGGTAGAATTCTGCACTAAAACCATCTGCTCCTCAGCTATTTGATTTTGTTGGGAGGCTTTTAATGACTGCTTATATTTTCTTAGGGGTTATAGGGCTGTTTAAATAGTTTCCATGATCTTGATTTAACATTGGTAAATGATATCTGTCTAGAAAATCATCCATTTCATTAAGATTTTCCAATTTTGTGGAGGACAGACTTTTGAAGTTAAGACCTAATGATTGTTTTAAAACTTTCCTCAGTTTGTGTTATGACTCCCATTTCATTTCTGATTTTGTTAAGTTGGATAATTTCTTTGTGCCTTTTAATTAGTTTGGCTAAGGTTTGTCTACCTTGTTGATTCTTTTCAAGTAACTATCTATTGGTTTTGTTGATTCTTTGTGACATTTTCTTTATTTCCAATTGATTAATTTCATCCCTAAGTTTGTCTATTTCTTGCCATTTATTGTTCTTCAGTATATTTTTTCTTTTTGTTCTAGAGATTTCAGGTATGCTGTTAAGTTGCTAGTATGAGATTTCTCCAGTCCCTTTATGAAGTCACTTAGTGCTATGAACTTTCCTCATAGCACAACTTTTAATATGTCCCATAATTTTGAGGAATAGAGAGCCTTCATTTTCATTGAATTCTAGTAAGTCTTTAATTTATTTATATCTTCCATGACCAAGTGATCATTGAGTAGACAGTTGTTCAGTTTTCATGACTATGTGGGCTTTCTGTTGTTGTTGAAGTCCAGCCTTTATGTGTGGGGATCTGATAGAATGCATGGGGTTATTTCAGTCTTCTTGTATCTATTGAGGCTTGCTTTGTGCCTGATTATATAGTCAGTTTATAAGAAGAGTCAATGAGGTGTTGAGAGGAAGGTATATTCTTTTGTGTTTGGTTTAAAGGATCTGTATATATATGTAGATATCTGTTAAATACAATTTGTTCATAACATCTGTTAGTTTCCTTGTTTTGTTTTGTTTTCTGAAAATGGAGTGCTGAAGCCCTCCACTATTACTGTTTGGGGTAAAATGTGTGGTTTGAGCCTTACTAAAGTTTCTTTTATGAATGAAGGTGCCCTTGCATTTGGGGCATTCAGAATTGAGATGTCATCTTGCTGCATTTTTTCCTTTGATGTGTACTTTTCCATCTCTTTTGATAACTTTTGGTTGAAAGTCTATTTTATTAGATATTAGAATAGTTACTCCAGCTTGTTTAGGGGCCCATTTGCTTGGAAAACTTTTTCCCAGGCTTTACTCTGAGTATTGTCTATTTTTGTTGCTAATGTATGTTTCTTGTATGCAGCCAAATGATGGATCATGCTCATATATCCAGTCTGTCAGCCTGTCTTTTTATTGGTGAATTAAGTCCATTGAACTTGAGAGATATTAATAACCAGTGATTGCTGGTTCCTTTTATTTTGATGTTAGAGGTGATACTGGCTGTGTCTGTGTGTTTTGTGTGTTTGTGTGTGTGTGTGTGTGTGTGTGTGTGTGTGTGTGAGAGAGGAGAGAGAGAGAGAGAGAGCAGACGAGAGAGAGAATCTTCTTTTGGGTTTAATATAATAACATGATTAATTTCTTGTGTTTTCTTAGGTGTAGTTTCCCTCCTTGTCTTGAATTTCCCTTCTATTATCCTCTGTAGGGCTGGATTAGTAGAAAAGCATTGTTTAAATTTGTTTTTTTTTGTTTTTTATAGAATATCTTGGTTTTTCCATTTATGGTGATTAAGAGTTTTGCTGCATATAGTAGTCAGGGCTGGCATGTGGGATCTTTTAGGTTTGGCAAGACATCTGTCCAGGATCTTCTAGATTTTAGAGTCTCTGTTGAGAAGCAGGTGTAAGAAAGGTCTGCCTTAATATATTATTTGGCCTTTTTTCCTTACAGCTTTTAATATTCTTTCTTTGTTCTATACATTAAGTGTTTAGATTATTATGTGACAGGAGATTTTCTTCTTTTCTTTTTTAGTTTTTTTTTTTTTTAATTTATTTATTTGATATTTATATGAGACACTCTCTCTCTTCAGACACACCAGAAGAGGGACATCAGATCCCATCACAGAGAGTTATGAGTCACCATGTGGTTGCTGGGAATTGAACTCAGGATCTCTGAAGAGTAGTCAGTGCTCTTAACTGTTGAGCCATCTGTTCAGCCCAAAGATTTTCTTTCCTAGTCCAATCTATTTGGTGTTCTGTAAACTTCTTGTATGTTTATAGACATCTCTTTCTTTAGGTTAAGAATGTTTTCTTCTATGATTTTGTTGAAGATGATTTCTAGTCCTTTGTACTGGAAATCTTCATCCTCCTCTATTCTTATTATTCTTAGGTTTAGTAATTTCATAGTGTCCCAAATTTCCTGGATGTTTTGAGTTAGGAATTTTTACATTTGCATTTTCCTTGTCTGATATATCAATTTCTTCTATAGTATCCTCTATGCCTGAGATTCTTTCTTCCATCTCTTTATTCTGTTGGTGATGCTTGCATCTGTAATTTCAGTTCTCTTTTCTAGGTTTTCCATCTCCAGGATGCCTCCATTTGTGTTTTCTTCCTTGCTTCTATTTCATTTTTAGTGCTTGGACCATTTTATTCATTTCCTCTGCCTATGTGATTGTGTTTTCCTTTATTTCATTAAGAGTTTTATTTGTTTCATCTTTAAGTGTTTCTACCACTTTAATGGTGTTTTCCTATTTTTTAAGGTATTTATTTCCATTTTAAATGCATCTATCATCTGTATGAGATCGTATTTGAGGTCACTATCTTCCTCTTCAGGTATATTAAGATATCCAGGGCTTACTGTAGTAGGAGAACTGGGTTCTGATGATGTCATGTTACATTGGTTTCTGTTGATTGTTCTTGTGCTTGTCTTTTACCATCTGCTTGTCTCTGGTATTGGCTGGCCTGGGTGTCCCAGTTGGATCAGGTCTTCTGGGAGGCAGCTGGAGTTTGTGTCCAGGGTTTGAGCAGGTCTCCTGAGAGGCAGGCAGAGCTCTCTGTCTTGTGTTATGGCAGACCTCCTGGGATACAGGCAGACTTGTAGGGTGTGGCAAGGTGTGCCAATCACCCAATTTTTCATGTAACATCTAGTCAAGAATATTTTCTACTGAATTATTTGCAAAGCTCCACTATTAATCATTCTAAACCACAGTCTCCAAGGACAATATTAGATTTACAGCCTTCTGAATTACTAAACTCCCAGTTTCATAGCTACTATTCATTTTCTAAATAGGTTATAAAAATAGGCAATTGTCTACTAGCACTTTTGTTCCCAAACCTTTCAATTCAGCTTTTTTAGTCTGTAGATGGCTTGATTTGTATGGTCTTGAGTAAACAGAATCAATACTATTGGGATATGGTTCTAAAGAATTCCAAAAAATATGCTTCTTGCCATCACGATTCTTCTCCAAGAGCTCAACAAAATGGTGCATTTAACAGTTCCATCAATGTGTGCAATGGTAAACAAATGACTAATAAATGACTAGATAGTCAATGAAAACATTCAAATGAACATGTTTCAGAAATAAATAAATAGCCATTAAGAGCTTAGTAGTGACTGCCATGAATGTTAACTCACAGACAGGGAAATATAGTGGGTTGGCAGGACATACCAATGGACAAGTTATTAATGGCTGCTCTTTTAAAAATGGGTGTTTATTCAGCAACATAAATAGGAACTAAATCCAAAGAGGAAGTCACTCAGCTTCTGGCAATAGTTATAATAACCTTAGAATAATCAAATGTTGAAACAAAAAAGCTCTAGTGAATGTCAACGGGCTGCCAGTTTTGTCCCTTCAAGTCCTTGGAACTGTAGAGTATTTAAACATTTTCTATATTTTTGTTAGAGTGAGATCAGTACCCTAACTCATAATAAGTTCCACTGATGGAGAATTCCAATGAACATTTTGAATCCAGGACAGCCTCTTCCTTGCTATCAATCAATCAGTGTCACTTCATAATTTTCAGATCTGCAGTTGTTCTTCTGCCCAGGTTTTACTCAGCATCATTAGCTAGTGACACATTTCTTCTTACTGTTAGTACTCTGTTGGCAAGTTCTCTTTTATTTTCTCATCTCCATCAGACTAATGTTAACTTTCTATTAACTCTCATAATTCCATTTCTTCCCGGTTGAGAAATCTTTAAAGACTGAAATGACTTGACTTCAAATACTAAATCCTTAATGTGACATTTAGTATGTTCAACTCTCCAGTTAGTTTTGTGTGAGAATAAGAACTGTGGTGATAGATCTAATCAAGAAAGAAGAGAGACAGACAGACATAGAGATATAGAAACACAGAGATTTAACTAATTTTTCTGAAGTGATGTCAGATTATTTCCCAATGCTATCTTTGGATGGGATGTTGGTTTGAATAATAATGGCTACTACAGACTGTTAAATTTGAACCTTTGTTACCCAGAAGTGGAAACTAGTCAGAGATATAGCCTTGTTGTAGTATGTATGGCCTTGTTGGAAGAAGTGTGTCACTTGAGGTAGGCTTGAGATTTCAAAGGTCCAAGCTGGTTCTCTCTCTTTCTGCGGAACTGGACATAGAACTCTGAGCTATCTCTCCAGCACCATGTCTGCCTGCACGCTGCCATACTTTCTGCCATTATGGCTCCTGGTTTCTCTCCTGGCCTCTTGCTTCCCCCTTCTCTTGTCCCCCCCACCCCCTGCCCCCTTTCATGGCACAGTTCAGTCTGCAAGCCATATTCGTCTGAACTCTTCCAGCTGCCTCTAGCTATTCCTTGGAGCAGTCATGACCTCATTTTATTCACTCACAGCAGTAAAAAACCTAAGACAGGTGGTTCCACCTAAACAGGCTTCTTGTGCAGCAAAACTTTGCCAAAGAGATAAAATGCATATTAGTGGGGTCCTGCTCTTGATCTCAGCCTTGTAGAAGTCTCAGGAGCCACAGTGTCTTTTAAACTCAGGGCAAATCAAGTCCATGAAAAGCCAGTCATTTACCTGAGCCAGCCCCAACTCCCAGACAGAAAAGTCTGGGTTTCAGTCACTTGTGAACTTTTAGAGACTGAAATTAAATCAGCCTAACCAGGCTCTAAACTCTGCTGATATTGAGAAATTACATGAAACCTAGCAGCATGACTCAGCAAGTAAAAGGTGCTTGTGGCTGAGACTAAAGAACTGAGTTTGATTTACAGATCACACATGATTAAAGGAAAGAACAGGTTTACAAAAGCTTTCTAACCTATCATATCACTGTATTTGCATGAGATATACTTGCATTAAAATAATTTTCTATTTTTATATAATGAAACATGACCAGGTATCATGTATTACTACATGGCAAATTTTAACACCCCAGTTAATACCCTTTCAAACACACTTGTTTTAAATTTTTTTGGCTTGTTATTTATTTTGGTTTTTTTTTTCCTCTTAAGAAGTAACTAGTATAGATGTCAATAGATGCTAACATGTTTCATGAATTTGATTAAAATTTAGCATATACTCTGTGCTCAACAAAAGTTGAAGAGAATCTCATTCATGTGTCCTGAATTAGTGAGCATAACAAAATCTGATAAAAAAAAATTATACTTTCAATTTCCAGGAACAGTTAATTTTTAAACATGACATAGAACGAGCAAAGCAAAGATTTCTAATTCCTCACTATTGAGAGCACGGAGCTATCCATTTTTTAATTTATTTTTAATTTATTTTTTAATGGTCTAGAAAGGACTGGTCTGAAGCTATTGAGGTCCTAGCTCAGAAAGATATACTGTTCTTGGCAGGCTTTTCACAGTGGTCATATCATCATTGCAAAAGTTCCTTTTACTGGAATAAATGTAACTCCTAACATTATCTTAACTAGTATCATTGTTTTTTGAGGATGAAATATAATTTTTCACTTTTGCTTATTTAGCAATATACAGATAAAAGCCACTCCTTCAAGTGGTAACATTACGGAACATGGTTATTAGTACCTGAGTTAAATTTATCACTCTCATTTTAAAATGGTAAAATATTATTTTTAAGGCATTCCACAACAGGTGAACAGTAATTCTGGAAGTACTATCACACAAATGGCTGTTATACTCTATGGGACCCATTTATCCCTAGTATTAGAAATAGGTCTTGAGTCTATTTCTAAACTATTAACGATAGCTTTGAAAAAATAGTCTGAACTATTTCTTGATAGCACGTATTTTCAATGGCAGGAAAAAGAAAATTCAGGAAATGTCAATGTTGATTCTGAAAAAAACAATCAGAGATTATTGAAATCCAGCACTTAACTCTAACATACAAGATGAAGTCAGGAATGTTTATTAACTAGGTGCATGCATCGAAAGGCCAATTGAATGTTAGTTTGTTAACTGTTGCTATTCATATATAGTGCATGTAGATATGAATTTTATTAGCAGTTCTCAAATTATCTTTCTAGTTTCTTTTTTACTTTACTTGTTATTTTGCAGACTATTTGTTATCTATTTGATAAGAATGTCCGGTTCGATAAAGCAATAAACTGATGAGTTAACTAGAATAAGACCTCACATTGTTTTAGTAAATGAAATACTCCCTAAAACTTCGAATCTCAAACCTTAAAACTCCAAACCCTGCCAAAAAAAAAAAAAAAAAAAAAAAGCCAATGAAGTAAAGCAAAAAACAACCACACTGTGAAGGTTTGCTGTGTTATAAGAAGAGTGTGTTCATGGAGATTGCTGGAGCCCTGCAATCAAGTTTCATTTTCCTCTTTTCTGTATACAGCGATGTGAATAGAGAGAGAACCTGTTCCAGCAATATTTAGTTTTCTACTTTGTAATGTAAAACTATGATTGACAATCAGCAACCATCCAAAAGAAATTCCATAATTTGTATACATTGGCTTTTGAGCTTTTCTCAAAATGATAAAAATTGTTTTATCACTCAAAATTCTTAATTAGTTTAACTCATCGGCATAACCATTTGTTGAGACTAATTGTTATAATTAAACATAGTTGCTATGTGTATACCCATTCTAAGTACATACTTACATAGTAGAGAATATACTGTCCAGAACAAAAGAGTGTGCAAATATCCAAACATGGTGTGTAACTATTATGATTTAGATTACTCTTCTCAGTGTATGTTCTAAAGGTTTGTCCTCTGCCTGTGTGATAAACTGTGTATAAGGCCTCAAGAGAAGGCTATAGATGTTGAGAGACATACACAGAGAGGATCACAGAATGACAGTCCTGGTTTTTATCTTTTTTTTTTTCCTTTTTGGTCACGGTGTTTTATTTTTTTTAATTTTTTTATTGGACATTTTATTTACATTTCAGATGTTATCCCTTACCCCATTCCCCCACATACTGGCCCAGGAATCCCCAATCCCATCCCCCCTCCTCCTGCTTCTATGAGGATGTGCCCTCAACCACCCACCCACTCCCACCTCCACACCTCTAATTCCGCCACATTCAGTGTCCAGCCTTCATTGGACCAAGGATCTCCTTTCCCAACTACGCCCAACAAGGCCATCCTCCCCTACATATACAGCTGGAACCATGAGTCCCTCCATATGTGCTCCCAGGCTCGTGGTTTAGACCCTGGGAGCTCTGGTTGGTGGTATTGTTGTTCTCCTCATGGGGCTGCAAACCGTTTCAGCTCCTTCAGCTCCTTCTCTCTAACCCCTCCACTGGAAACCCCATGAACAGTTCGATGTTAGCTGTGATCATGGTTAGCTGTGATCATCCGCCTCTGAATAATCACACTCTGGCTGACCCCTAAGGAGACAGCTATATAGGCTCCTGTCAGCATGCCGCTTCCTGACATCCACATCAGTGTCTACCTTTGGTAACTACACATGGGATGGATACCCAGGTGGAATGATCTCCAGACGACCCCTCCTTCAGTTTCTGTCCCCACACTTTGTCTCCATATTTGCTCCCTTGAGTATTTTCTTACTCCTTCTAAGAAGGACGAAGCACCCATACTTGGTCTTCCTTCTTCATGAGCTGCATGTGGTCTGTGAGTTGAATCTGGGTATTGACAGCTTCTAGGCTAATAACCAATTATCAGTGAGTGAATATCATGTGTGTTCTTTTGTGATTGATTGAGTTACCTCACTCAGGATGATATTTTCTAGTTCCATCCATTTACCTAAGAAGTTCTTGAATTAATTGTTTTCAATAGCTGAGATTGTGTAAATGTACCACAGTTTTTGTACTCATTCCTCTGTTGAAGAACATCTGGGTTCTTTCCAGTTTCTGGGTATTATAAATAAGCCTGCTATGACCATAGTGGAGCATATGTCCTTGTTATATGTTGGAACATCTTCTGGGTATATACCCAGGAGTGTTATAGCTGGGTCCTCAGATAATGCTTGAGGAACCGCCAGACTGATTTCCAGAGTGGTTGCCATTAGTCATATAGTCTTGCACTGCCAGGCACATCAATCATATGAAATCATGGGAGACAATCTCTAAAACTGTTAACTGAAACAGCCATTTTCTTCCTTAAGTTAGGTTACCCAAGCTACTTCTTAGAGTACTTGAAAGTAACCAGTTGAATGGCTAAGGAATGGAAAACAAATGCCAACTCACTGAACTAAAATGTGGTATAACAATAAAATGGAGCATCATATAGCAAGATAAAGTAACAAGATGTTGATATGAATGAATAACCATTCTTCATCTTTCACAAGCAGAGTGAAAGGAGCCAGGTTCAGAAGATTTCATAAGTCCACAGGATGAAGTGTCTGCAATAGGCAGGCTGGCACACATAGAATGGAACCTAGGACTCCTCAGGAGCTATGCAGGAGGACAGCTAAGGAGGCATGGCAATGGGGCCAGGGCTTTTGGAGATCATAAACTATAATATTTCAGCCAAATGCCTCAGTATTTATCTTAAAGTATCATACATATTCATAAAATATTCTAGTCATTGTCATCAAAATATAATTCAGTAGAACCACACTTTAACTGGATGAATTTATTTAAATAAATATTTACAATAATATAATACATAAAGTAATATATATATATATATATATATATATATTATATATAGTAAAAATTTTTGAATATTGAAATAATGTCCTAGATCATACATAGAACTACCTATTGTTTAAACGATGAATTTTAATATTCACTTAAAAAAAAAAACCATTCTAAAATCTACCTTCAACAAAGCAACTCAGGGAATTCAAAATCCATGCCAAAAAATGGCTATTTCTTAACATTTTCATTCGCCAACAGGATCAGAGATAGCTTTGAAGTTAAGGGTACCTGAAGACTTCCCAGAGGACGAGTTAATTTCCCAGCACCCACACGAGGCAGCTCATACTCATCTGGGATCCAACTCTATCTTCAAGATTGCCTAGGCATATATGTATGTGCACACACTCACTTAAAAATTAAAAATAACAACCAATTGACTTTGATCCCAGCATTCTGGAGGCAGAAGCAGAAGGATCTCTATAAGTCTGAGACCTGCCTGGCCTACAAAATGAGTTCTAGGACAGCCAGAACTGCTACAGAGAGAAACAATGTCTCAAAAACCAAACCAATAAATAAATAAGTAAACAAACAAAACAAACCTTATCTAATTTTATATAAATTGGGAAATTGATACACTGTTAGCAAAAACTTGTTTTTCAGTCATACAGATATCTAAAATATTCTTGTGTGAAAATCAGATCCTAAAATGTTTCTTTGGGTTCCAAGAGATCATACCTTTCATCTTTAAATGAAAACGTTTCAGAATATTGAATGAGTCAACTCATTTCTCCAGAAACTCCTTTTTCATACCCATTGCCATTTCCCTTCCCAATTAGCAAAGAATGGGAACACCTGGAAGCCTGGGTAAGTACCTAACCCCACCTGCTGAGTCAGATTTCTACTATTCTGGGAGGCAAATCTCTAACTCATTAAAATATTGTTATGCAATCTTTCTTATGAACTCTTTGTGTGTGATGCTCCCATTTCCCATCTGAGCTAAGATCCCAGTGAGGGACTTTCCCTACTAAGAAACAGCCATTCATGAGTAATTCGGATGTAAATTAGGTTTTCACCAAAGTCACTGGGAAGAAAAACTCCCCACAACACAGCTCTAAAGAGATTGATCTTTTTCAACAAGATGGCTAGTAGGAAGGAAATCAGTATGAAATAGTAGACAAAAATAGTTGAGAGATTTTATTCAAAATCACCTTTGGTCAGTTTTCTAATTGTACACCTGTTCTTCCAGGTTTTGTAAAGGAACAGGATTGATTGAATGTACACGTGTGCTTCTTTGTGTGTATGTTTGTGTGTGTGTGTGTGTGTGTGTGTGTGTGTGTGTGTGTGTGTAGGAACATAGGACATTCTCTCTCATTCTTGTGTGTGTGTATTTAAAAGAAAATTAGCAAATATTGTATAATGTAATGCAAAGAGGTGTATTAGATTGGCTTACACAATAGGAGTTGTAGGCCACTATAGGCATCAGTATACTGGAAGGCAAAGGGCATGTGGATGCTTATCCTGTGAACCTGGATACTTGCACAACACCAGAATGATACTGGAACCCAGGATTCTCCATGAAAGGTCCCTATTAAAGAACCAAGAAACTGCGTCTTGACATCATCAGAGGATGTGACCTCATCAGAGGAAGATGGCAACAGCATCTACCGACATATCCATGCCAGGAAGGTGGGGAGTTAAGCAGGCAGGCATACTGATGTTTCTTCGACCACTTTATATCCAGGATACTATTTGGAAGGTGCCACTTGCTTTGAGAGTGTGTCTCTTAACCATTTTTACAAATGCCTCACAGGTATGATGGGAGGTGTACCTCCCATAAGCCTAAATCCTGTCAAGGCAGCAGTAAAAAACTAAGCATCACAGGCAATTGAGGTCCATAGCCTCAATTTATACCTTTTGTAAGTGGGATAGGTGATGTACCTCTGTGGTAAAGTTCTTTTGAAAATGAAATTCATCCATCAATAAATACTTCCTGATCACCTATTATGGTCTAGGCAGTATTTCAGATACTTAGAATAAAATCAAACAAAAAATAAAAGTGGTTCAGGTTTCCACTCTGATTCTGCATCATTGCTGTACAGAAAGGCTTACAATAAGTGTACACACCATGTTAAATGTCAGTTGTAGGAGAGGAAAAACTCCAGCCAGGTAGAAGTAAGCATGCTCTGTTGACACAGGTATTAACAAGGTGCCTTTGAGAGCCAAAGCAGAAGACATAAGCAAATATTATAATAAAGGACAAAAAAAAATAGCTTATCTTCAGCTTGGTATGGAACAGTACACCTGTCACTTCAATATGCCATGGATTCCAAGAAAATAAAAGGCAACCAGAGAACCACTGTGTGAGCAAACCGCTCTGAAGGATGAACTGGGGTGATTCTACCTTCTGTTTGGGTTTGGAGAAAAGTCCTTTCAAGGACAACACAGGTTCATTTATTATAAAGCTCCTCCTATGTTTTATAGGTAATGAATGCTCCATGCTGAGAGTCATCCTCCGGAATTCGGAGAGTGAATGAGAAGAAAGCTTGAACATCCACAGAGCCTGCTTACTTCTCCTACACAAGTCACCATGCCTCCGCTGACACTGGGGTTCTAGCATCAAGATTCCATTAGTATTTCTTAACATTTTACACATTTTAGTGAGCTGATACCTAATGACTGCTGTGATGCTGCTCTGGCTATGAACTGGGAAAGCTTCTTCAGGAATAGTCAGCAGATGGAGAGCATCATATGGCTTTCTTCTCTCTTTATGAGGCACTGAAAAGTAGAAGCTCTAAGAAAAGCAAAAGCTTGATAGTGCAAACAGAGTGACTTCAGTGGTTGGTCTCAGGCCTGAATGTGTACTCACACGGGCTGAGGAACCTTAAAAATACACAGACAGTTGGGTAATTGAAATGTCTTCCAGAAATTTGGATATGATTGGTCCTAGACAGCTCCTAGAAACTGGGGTCTCAGAGTATGTTATAGCAATACAGGTTATCCAGAATAAAATCCAAAGTCAATGAACACCAGTGGCAGAAGTCAACTTGAACTTGTTAAATGTTAATGATTTAGGTAAATAATACTCAAGATTCGGCTGTGGAAGGCATTTCTTGAAAAATTCTAGGAGAAAAACTAAGATTGGGAGAAGGACCCCTAGTTATATGGAAATTCAATAATGATACTAATATTAGTCTGTAAATATCATAAATTACTCCAGTGATTGCACATATTTTATTGTCCTGATCCATTTTTATTAAAGGAGTAAACATTGAGTACAATATTTCTGGAGATAGTTCATCAAAACTGATGGACAGAATAATACCCAGTCCTCTTTCAATGTAATTGTGATCTGATCTTGGAGAGCTGTGAATATGTCACCTTCCATCTCATGGATGTGACTTGATTACAGATGTGAAAATGTCACACTTGAGGATCATAAAAGGTAAAAACAGAGTGATAGAATCAGAGTCAGGAATGGTAGACTTTGAGAACAGAAAGAAACTAAGACATAGTGGTAGTTTCTGTAATCTCGGGGGAAAAAATGGCAAGGAAACATATTCTCCACCTAAGCCTTTGAAAAGTCCACTCCTTAATTTTAGATCTTAAATCTGGATTCACTCAGTCTCACTCAGTTCAGTGAGTGTTGCTTCTCCCAGCACGTCTCCTGACCCCACCTCGCAGACCCCAGCTCCCTTACTAAATTTCTTCCTCCCAAAGACTGGGCTCCACTCTCTTCCTAGTCCTTGTAGACAGGCTCAAAATGTGGTATCAGTGGAGCTATGAATAGTCCAGAAAGCACCAGGAAACAAATTCTGAGTGGCTACCTTAGATTTTCAGCCCACTCTGATCTCATATAGGCATTCAGTGCTCTCAGAGCTCAACAGCGTTGTTCTTGAACTTGGTTGCAGAGTGGAATTCCATGAAGAGAGTTTAGGGCTTAGGCCTAATTCAAACAATTAAGTCAGTAACTTAGGCTGGTAGGTAAAGGAGTTTCTGTTCAATGGCTTCTCAATACTAATGCCTATGCTAATCACCTCTTGTTAAAAATATGCAAAGTTTGTACTTTGATCACACACCCAGGAGATGCCAACAATGAGATGAATGGCAGGGTGATGTAGCAACTGTTTTTTTTTTCCTCTGAAATTCTTCCTTTCTCTCCAGAATTCCAGCAAGAAGTTTTCCAGAAAGTTTTAAAAGAAAAGACAGATTATTGCATTTAGCATTAACTGTGTCATGCCCAGAAAATAACTTTCATCCTCACTAGGATGCTACAGTATGCAATCTAATATTTCAGAGTGACTTCTATAAGGTGAACTGTGCACCTTAAGGTTGGGAATCATAGCAAACTCCCCAAGGCATTGAGAATGACTTTATCTTCCCCTATCAGTTGGAAACCCAAGCTTCTAAACTACTGTAAAAAAGATGTGAAGACCTATGCTAAAACACAGAATTTTTTTAAAATATTTTTTTCAAGATAAAACCTGTTAGTAAGTAAATTAAAGAGCATTTTGCTAGAGTTATGAAAGCTTAAGATGATACTAAAAATACCTATCACGGGGGAATTCATTGGGATAATAGTGCATTTGAGTGAAGTATTCCCGATTGTTTGTACCTCCCATTTACACAGGAAAAACATTTTCGATGCTTCAGGGATCCAGCCAATGATTGGACTGTAGCTGGAAGAATAAGTGAAGTCTAAATGCTATTTGGAAATAAGGCAAGCAATAGATCCTGAGCTGTTAAGTGAGACACTAGTCATTCCAGACAAGGTGAGCAGAATACGGGAGGACACTGAAATTAAGAAGGAGCGAGAAAGATGGGGAAGATCGATAAATCAGAAACTACATTCTTGGCTTCTGGTGGCTCTTAGAGACAGAAAACAGGATTGTATTCATGTACTGCAAAGTCTTACCTTTCTAAAACCTGAATAATCTGATACGTATTTAGTGTAGTGGGCTGATGCTGGTGATGAGAGAGGAGAAGGTGATGGAGGAGGAGAAACAGCCGTGGGTTAGGTGAGTTCAAGAGAACATGGCCCTAAGGGTTGGCCAATTGGGGTTAAGAGCAGCACAGATGAAAAAGTAATAACTCGGGTTATCGAGTGGAAAGTAGATTCTAATAGCATAGAGTGTAGAATCTCCCAGGATCCAGTGCCGATTAAGGCTTATTGTAAATATAGTGTGTTTGTGTGTTTTATCTAGGAACTGAATTATCAACCTGGGGGATGGGTAGAAACTCCAGATCGGGATTAAATAATTTCAACAACATTTAGAGTCAAGGATACCAGCTTTGCGATGAACTATGTAACTGAACTCAGAAAGGACTTAACAAAACAAGAATGTTCATCTTAACTTCCTGTTTTCTTTATTAAAAAACATGTTCTCATTTTCATGCTGTATAGATAATCCACACTTTGTATGCACCATATCATTTGCCAGTTGTCAGAATTTTTTCCTTTGGCTATTGGGGTTATCGTCAACGACAATCAATGCTTGTACAGAATTTTCTGGAAGTACAGGAAGACGGTATTTGTTTTCACCTCAAAGGCAAAACAGCAGAAACTCAGGCCCTATCTAAACTCTTCCTGATGTGAGTCAGATTTTTGTGCAGTGTTGAACTTGCACAATCTGATAAAATGAGTAGACATAGAAGATGCCCACTTGTTCTCCCTACTTACTCATCTCAACTATTCCCATTGCCAGGCTGCCTTTGCAGGATGTAGAGTACCATTTCCCCTCATATTGGAGATCTTGACAATTGGTCTCTTGGTCAGCCGATACTTTTAATTATGTCTGATTCTCCAATATGTGAAATAACACTGGTAATCAGATGTAGAATCAACACATTATTAGAAAGTTCTAAGTAAGCAAATATTATGTATGCGGTATTTTTGTTGGCATCAACTAATTAGGTGCTTGTAATAGATACTTCCATGCAGTGGTTCTTAGAGTTTTGTGTGCCGCTGACATAACGAGAAGGCTTGTTAAATCATAGATAGCTCTGTTACATTCCAAGAGTATCTAGTTCAGCTCTGACTGTAATTGTTTCCGTTTACATTTGTAGTGGGTTTCTAAGCTGTGCTTATGCTTTTTACCTGGATACTGAAGTCTGGCAGCTATTGCTCTGGCATTATTGTTCTAACCACGGCTTCAAATCTCCTTGTTAAAGACAGTGTGCCCCTCTCACAATTCACAGGTCAGAGACATATTGACTCCTGGTCACTGATAGCTATGGTCCTTGTTGGGAATCTCTCTTTCTCTCTTCTCTCTCTCTCTCTCTCTCTCTCTCTCTCTCTCTCTCTCTCTCTCTCTCTCTTTCTCTCTCTCTCTCTCACTCTCTCTTCCTCTCTGTTTCTTTTTTTCTTTTATATTTTATTGGATATTTATTTACATTTCAGATGTTATCCCCTTTCCCCATTTCCTCCCCACCTAGAAACTCTCTATCCCATCCCCCCTCCTGCTTCTATGAGTATGTGCCCCCACCCACCCACCCACCCATTCACCCACCTCCCTGCCCTGGAATTCCTCCACACTGGGGCATTTTCTCCCACCTATGCCATCCTTCTCCTCATATACAGCAGGAACCATGGGTCTCTCCCTATGTGCTCCCAGGTTGGTGGTTTAGACCCTAGGAGCTCTGGTTGGTTGGTACCGTTGGTCTCCCCATGGGGCCACAAACCCTTTCAGCTCCTTCAGTCTTCTCTCTAACTCCTCCATTGGGAACCCCATGATCAGTTCAATGGTTAGCTGTGAGCATCCACTTCTGTATATGTCAGGCTCTGGCAGACCTCTAAGGAGACAGCTATATCAGGCTCCTGTCAGCATGCACTTCCTTGCATCCACATCATCTTCTACCTTTGGTGACTGCACATGGGATGGATAACCAGGTGGAACAGTCTCCCGATGGCCCCTCCTTCAGTTTCTGTCCAATACTTTGTCTCCATATTTGCTCCATGCATATTCTGTTACTACTTTTAAGAAGGACCAAAGCACCCACACTTGGGAATTTCTCATAGCCTCTGTAAATTATTTTATCCAAGGTTCTAGAACTTAGTGGAAATATGCAGTATATAACTGCAGGGCAATTTTGCCAGTCATGAACAACATCAACAAACTTCAATATTCTACTAGGACACTATACAGAAACCTCATTCAATGTATCTCTTCAAAAATGTCCTTTGTTCCATAGATCCTTCCAGAAGGTGGAATGACAAGGTCATGGCTAAGTTTTGGATGATTTGGTGTATTTTCAACTTTGACTACGCCAAATCTCTACCTGCCCCTGCTATGTGCCCTCCATAAAAAAAGGTTCCTCTGATGCAAATGGAAGCTAGCACAATGGTCTATGACACCAACAGTATAGTTCATTTGCAGGAACCAAAGATAGAATGAAATTCCTTCTAAGGAATTTATGGGACTATCGTACCTCTGGCACTCTCTGGCTCTGGGGAAGCAGCCAAGGTAAGATGATAGAACAAGTGCCTACATGAGGAGCTGCAGGATTTGTGTGTATGTACAGCTCACAGCCTTGTAACTTGTCCTTGCCAGTCCTGACAGTAAAGCAGTCTGACTCATTAGGGTCACAGAAAGTGAGAGCTGTGGCAGTCTCTCAAATAAAATGAAGTGTTCTTGGTGCACATATGTTATGTGAAGAAAAAAAAATCACCTTAAAACTAAACTCAAGATTCACAGATGAATTCACATCTAGCTGGCATTTTCTGCAAGTCACTTATCTATAAAGGTATTTTTAAAAAGAGGATTAGATGCACTGGCTAATACTAAGGAATTTACAACTAAGTTAAATTTGATAGCCGTACAACTATCGTAAAATAAAACACAAACCTATAAGAAAATTATAAATAAAGTTAAAACAAAGACAGCTTCCCCTTAGGAATCATGTATTAAGTATTGGTCATATATTAAGTATATCAGTCATATATTAAGTACATCAATCAAATATTAAGTATCGGTCATATATTAAGTATATCAGTCATATATTAAGTATATCAGTCATATATTAAGTATATCAGTCATATATTAAGTGCATCAGTCATATATGAAGGAAAAACTTTACTTAGAAACTATTATCATTGGCATTATTATCATCAGCTTATGATTTATTTATCTATTTATTTATTTTTCTGACATACATTATATCCTGACCACAGTTGTCCCTCTCCCTCCACTCCTCCCAGGGCTCTCCCCACTTCACTTTCCCCCAGATCTATTCCTAAATTTCCCTTCAAAAAAGAACAGACTTCTCAGAAATATCAACCAAACATGGTGTAACAAGTTACAGTAAGACTAGGCACAAACTCACATCAAGACTAGACTAAGCAATCTAGTAGGAGTCCCAGGAGTAGGCAAAAGAGTCAGCAACAACCCCACTCTAACTGTTAGGAGTCTCATAAGAACACCAAGATGCACAACTGTAGCATATATACAGAGGACCTAGTGCAGATCCATGCAGGCTCTGTGATTTTTCACTTCAGTCTCTGTGGGGCCCTCTGAGCCCTGCTTAGTCTTTGGACCGTGTTCTCCTGGTGTCTTCAAATGAATCCTCTGGCTCCTACAGCCCTTCCTCCCCCTCTTTCATAGGTTTCCCTGGCTCCTCCTAATGTTTGGCTGTGGGTCTCTGCATCTGCTCCCATCAGTTGCTGAATAAAACCTCTCTGATAATGATTGGGATAGGCATTGATCTATGTGTATTGTAGTTTATGCATCCACATATGTTTATTTCAGGTAAGATGATGTGCCAAGTCTGTATTTATAAAGGCAAAGTTATCTGAAATGCACTAGAATTAGCATCTGCTACCCTGTGGGACAATATATAATATCAGAATCTATATGATCCTGATTAACCTACTTATATAGCGAAATGAATTATACCAGAACTATTTCTTAGAAACTCCATAGTTGTTTGGGAGCACACAGTGTTTGTAGATATCCATTGTTGTTATTTCTTTGTGTTCTTACATAGCTTCGAAAACCAAAAATAGCTTCATTCAACAGCCTGGACAGATTTCACTCAAGTACAAGTATAATAATGGCTGATGCCTAGAACTAAGCTTTAAGATTGAGACCTCACATTGTCTACAAAAGCACCTGGCTGACCATTTTTTTTTAATAGCAGTTATAAATTGTTCAACAAGTCTGAAGAAATGCATTCACAGGATTATTAGAAATTGAAATCAGTAGCCAGATAGTGGCGGTTCATGCCTTTAATCCTAGCACTCAGAAAGCTGAGGCAGGGGGATCATCGAGTTCGAGGCCAGCATGATCTTCAAAGTGACTTCTGGGATAGCCAGGGCTACACAGAGAAACCTTACCTTGAAAAAAAAAGAAAGAAAGAAGGAGAGGGAAGGAGGGAGGAAAAGAAAGAAAGAAAGAGAGAGAGAGAGATGGAAGGAGGGAGAGAAACAAAGAAAGAAATAAGTTGACATCAGCAAGGAAAAGGAAAATTTAAATATTGTACATCTATACAGTACCTACTATAAGTCCATATATATGTATATGTATGTATATATATATATATATATATATATATATATATATATATATATATATATATATATTATAGAGAGAGAGAGAGAGAGAGAGAGAGAGAGGAGACCTCACAGTAGTTTCATTGTATCCTCCTTTTCAAAAGAGAAAACTGAAAAACTGAGGCACCAGGAAGAAACAGAACAGGATACAAGGTCCAGGAATTGTACTGTTCTGGCTCTTGACTACATACAGTGTTTTTAAACTCCTCTCTGGAAGGCCAAGAAATTATAGTATACATGACTTCAAAATGAACATGCTGATCAGAATTCCTTAAGAGACCTCTACCACAACGAGAAAAAAAAAAATACTTCCTCTCTCAAATGAAAGATTGTTTGCATCTTATGCCTGGCCACTTTCCCAGTCTTGCTTTCCTTCATTTTAAGACTTTGATAATTTCTTCTTCGAATGTCGATGCAGGAAGTGCCCCTGACTGCTCCATAAAGATACATTTAGAATTGCACCTTCTTTGTTTCCACTCTGTTTTGTATATGTGTATTTATACTTACATATGACATAAATGTACTTTCTGTATATGTGCAGATTTTTGTTATATTCGATTATGCTTCTTATTCATGCCTTATGTATAAGACAGCTTACAAATACTTTTAAAATACATAATTGAATAAGTTACATTTTTTATTATTTTTATCAGTGATAATACAAAACCCAACTTAAACTGTATCAAACAATAAAACACAAATGTGTGTGGTGAAAGAACACCTTTGTTTACACTCAGAAATGGATGGTAGCCATTTCTTTCCAGCCCATTGCTTCCTCCGACATGCAGGCTTTAACATTAGACTAACTTCCCTAAGTGATCACAGTATGGCAGGTTATAATTTACAGAGCTATATTAAAAAAAAAAAGTTGACTCTGTATGCAGGAAAAAAATGCCATTTTCTCCTAACTAAACTAACAGTATTCCTAACTTTATTCTGATAAGATTGCCCTAGGAAGGCATAACCAAGAAAGTATTTTACACATATCAAATTAAGCCTAGTTGAAGTGCCCAGCCCTTACTTGAATATGTATGCAGGAGATGAGTATTAGCTAATGCTATAATTCTCAACCCAGGATTGTCAGCAAATCCATTCTACCTCAATTATTTAATACACAATAATGGCATAGGGTAGATGCCCAGAGTAAATCAAAGTCTATTGCACGTAAGAATGATTGGATGGTTTTACTTCTGCGTCATTTTTTCAGTCTACCCAAGACTCAGTAATTTATATCGAACACGACTTTAAAGTTCTAGTAGTTAGCACGTCAAAGATTAAGAATGGGCACCTGGCAAAAAATCTTCCAACTTAAATCATGTCATGGTAGAAGGAGGAAGGGTCAAGAATGACAGACATAAACAAAGTCAGTAAACAGCAAGGGGGGAGTTCTTCATAGTATCACAGTGAAAATTCAATTTTAATCTTTATAAGACTCAAACCATTCAATAGTGTAGTAGCATGCCACTCTGCCCAAATTTTAAAATTGTCTGTTATAGCGATAACTAGCAGGTAATGTGGTGTTGCAATCTGTTGTCTTATTGCAATTCTCCCATTCCCGTGCAGCTCACTAAAATACAGAAAGTCCCTAGAGCCTTCACTTCACTGACAATCTCACAATGCCCTTAAAAACTGGGCCAAGGATTCCTCTCCAAATCAGAAGATCCAATTTTCCCAAGGGGTGTCTGGGACAGACAGGAAATTGTTATTAACCAAATGACTCACATGCTGAATCACAAAACAAGAACCATTTGGGGAAAGGTCGCCCTCTTGGCTGCAACTATAGAATGTGTTTCCAGTTAAGTAGACACCCTGAGGCCCCAGTGAGAAGAAGCCAAGACTGACCAACATCATCTTAGCATCATCTCTGATGCTTGAATCTGGATGGCTCACAGCTCAAGCACCCCTACACCATTTGGAGTTTTACATCTTTGAAATTCCCAAGGAGATGTCCTCTGGATAATACCAGACAGTAATTAGGAAACTTCCTAGGTGCCAGGAACCCAAATGTATGTTTCAAGGAAAAGTTAATGATTCTCCATAAAGATTTCAATTCCCAGAGAGGTTCCACAGACAGATATTTCATTTCTTTATTTCCGAATGAGTAACACATTATTTTTTTACCGCCCTGCAGATGAGTATTTATTTGCACTGTTATTTAAATATGCTGATGTCTAGAGTGACAAATCAAGTGTAGTTCGATAAAAGATAAAACTTGGAAGATTAACTGAAAAGATGAGTGTTATTTTTTCATCCAGATATGCTGCCCTAAGATATAGTAAGTATTCACCCTCGTTCCATTTGAACATTTTCACTAAGAATCCTCATATTTTATCTCTGTCATCCATTCATTTATATTCTCATTTACAGAACATGTATATATTGAATGTCTATTATGTGCACACATTCAAAGATATATGATGAGTCAACTGACTTGGTTTCTGACCTCAAAGAATAATGTCTCAAGTCTTTGTCCTTCCCCCACAAGTTCTGTGAGAAAGCACTTCCCTCCTTCATTAAGTATGAGAAGGGGGCTGATAGGGCAGAGATCAAATTGAGTTAAGCATCTCTGCTATTATCTCTACATTTTTAGTTGCCCAATGGAGTAGGACCAGCTTTCAAGGATTCAATGTTCCCTTGACTGTCAACATTTCAGTACGAGGCTATCTCTGCCATTTTTTTTCCTGTAGTTAGTTGTTTCTTTGCTTCAATGCTAGAAAGTGCTCCAAGATTAGTGAAGTGCCTTACCACTGAGCAACTAACCACAGCCCAGTAGCTGTTAAACTGCATAGTAAATTACATACTCAATTATAATAGTAAGAAAGGAGATAAAATTACTTGCAACTTGCAATAATCTTCCTATTCTCTGCTCAGTTCTGCAAAGGAAGAGTCCTAATTTAGTGTTATCTTCCAACAAACTGAATAGTCTGGATGCACTTTAATTTATGCTACTGACACTGAAGTTCAATCATGGCTTTCATTTAAAATTATACCTTCTAGAAAGCTCCAATTAATTTATTCATGTGGCAGGTAACTCACACAGTCACCTTTGAGCCCAAACAGTAAGTCTAATGATTCTTTTCATCAGTGTCATTTACACCCAATTAAATTGATATTCTCAACACTTAAGCAGGAGTGTCTACTATACTGATAAAGAAAGATTTAGGAGTTATCCACATTTAAAGATTCAGCTGTTGTTAGAAAGGGGACCATGCTAGGAAAAAAAGGAGGGGCAAACCAGTTTTTTCTTTCTTTCATTCTTTCTCTCTCTCTCTCTCCATAGAGAAAAGACCTTACAATGCACCACAGTGTGTGAACAGAGCTGTTTGCAGTGTTACCCTTTTGCAATAATAGATGACTTGTGCTCCCCAGACTTAACAGGCCAGTGAGCAGCATCAAGCTGCAGATGGACTGCTCTGAGACTGCCATGCACTAAAAAAGGGATGAAGAATAAAATTGTCTATGGCTATTGCAGACGTATTTACTCCTTGTTTAGCGATTCCCATAGCAACAACAACATCAACAAAGAACTGTTACTGGTAATGGAGGTGGGAAGTTTTCACTGCAAAAGGGTGTGATAATGGCCCAGGACCTGAACTCTATCTGCATGCAACCACCCCCTCTAGTGATAATTTAGTGAATGGACAGGCTTTTCCAAGTTTCCTTTGGCAACAAGCTTCTCATTGCCATATGTTATGGCTCTTAACTCTAAAAGCATAATATTGTTATATTAAATTAGCATGACTTATTTTAAGAGACTCCTAAAACTTCATTGTTGTGGGTCATTTAGTTCTTGCTTTCTGAGGTTTCTTTTTTTTTCCTTCCTCTCTCTTCTGTATTTTAAAGTGAACCTAGGAAATATCCAACTTGTTGGAATGAACAAAAACTTCTCAATAGCCTTGTCTACATGCCACATCTGGGAAGCCAGATAAAGAGGAAAATACAACACAAAGGAATACTAAATTCATATGATCACTGTTGTTCCTTTCTGGGAAATGGGTCTGAAGTACAGAGGTAATCTCTGTACATTTTTCCTGTAGTTGTATCTTTGCTTCAATGCTAGAAAGTACTCAAGAGTTAATCAAGTGCCTTATCATTGAACAACTATCCACATCTAGTAGATGTTAAACTGCATAGCAAATTATATACTCAATTCTAGTGGTGGTCTCTGTGTGAGCTATGTTTCTCTGACTTTCGCAACTCTCTCACCTCATGACAATGTTCAACCAATGTCCAATTCAAAGTCCTCAGTCTTTAGGGCAGGATTCACTACCCAGAAGTGCTCATGGAAGAGGCTAATACAGTTACTAGAATACATATCTCATGCTCATACCCTTCCATCATCTCTCAGACTTTACAAGAAGCTCTAACCTTCAAAGAAGTCACAACCCATATCTCAACTGTTCCATAATGTGAGATTTTGTCAGCTTTCCTTTTTATTTCTACTTTCTTTGAGAGCCATGAAATGTATTTTTCTACTACTGTTCTGTATATGTGCATTTGTGAACTCTTTTCCATAATGAGTTCCTTGGCAACAAAGCCTTTTTTTTTTTTTTTAATTCTCTATTTAGTTGTAATTTTCCAGTCGATGGGATTTTATTTGACTTACTTTTACAAGTAGTTTGTTGGATAAATTTTTCTAAGAAAGCAATTAGACAATGGGAAACCCAAGTTCCTGGTGGGATATAGATTTCTGGATAACTGGTCCTGGAAGACATAAAGGCAGGGGACACTAACAATGAGGAAAAAAAAAGAGAGAAAGAGAATTGTGTCTCCAACAAGGGAGCAATATCACAATACATTAAGGGGAATTCTCTAGACCATAGATTCCACTACATCCTCATAAAAGTGCTGCAGCTTTACGCACATGTGCATACACAGTACATAAATAAATGTAATGTTATTTTAGAAAGTAAAACTATAAAATAAAGAAAAACATCAAAGACATTAGAATTGACAATCACCACAGGCCTGGATTCACTTAATTATACACATGAAGATTCATAAGACTAGAAAATACTATTTGCTTTAAAAAGCATAGTAAGAGAAAACTAGATCTCAAATCATATTAACTCACACTTTCATCGTAAAGGGAAGAAGTACTTTTGTACTCAATGATCTCAAAGAGGACATTTCAAAAATTTCAGCTTTGGTAATCCCTCTTTGTTTGGTTCAGAAAACTTTCCATAGTGTAGGATTCTCATATCTATAGCTTTCTTCTTCCTCTCTTTCTTCACAATTCTTGGCATTTAGTGTCACTTATAGTTCATTTTGTCTGAAGGATTCCACTTTCTGGTAGTAGTAGAAAACATGACAGAGTGTGACATCAGAAATTACTTGACCCCTATCTCTAGTTATTATTACTTAGATCCAAAGAAAAATATTTAATTTCTGGTTTTAAGACTTTTATTTGTTAACTACTTTTAGTAATTTATACTTTCATCGTGATGTTTTATAGATACATATATTTTAACAGGTTCAATATATCTTAACATATAAACACATATACTTTTTGAATATAGAATATAAAGCTTCAAACACAGTGCCTTATATGTAGGAAATACCTAGAAAATATTTCTCCAGTATTCAAGAAGATCACTTGCCATATTATTTTACTCTCTTGTTTGTTTATGACCACCCAGTGATTCCAAGGAAATTAAGAATACGGACACTCTGTCTGATGGTATAGGAGCGTTAAGGCAGTCCTAAAAGCAGTATAGCTGAGATGAAATCAAGGAAAAGTGACTCAAAAGACAGCCATTCTCTCTGTGTCTGTAGTTTACAGATTGAGCTCTAATCATCAGTAGAGTATGCTGTACAAAGCACTTCTACACATAGTTCCACTCCGTTCTTTGAGTGAAGAAAGCCATGGGCTGTCATCTACACAAAGTCCACGGCTTTCTTCCCAATTCACCATGGTTAGCTAATAAATTATCAAAATAATTTTAATGTCCCTTAAGGGAGATTTATGTTTACAAATGACAAGGAAATTTGTAGACTGTCAGTGAAACACACTTTTAGCAGAGGGAAATGGCTCATTCTACAGAAAATCCATACACCTATATTGTCTTTTAGTCTTCTTGAAAATGTAAAGTTCTCTTTATTACAATTTGAGAACTAATTCTTTATCCATGTAGAAACTGGCAGTATTTAAGGAGTCTTGATAAATGTGCCTTTGTAACAAAAGCAACTGTCATAAGATTTAGAGCCAAGCAGAACTTCTTTATCACTAATGAAATCTTTGGAAAAATGTAAGAAAAAACATAAACAAAAATATAATCTAAGTAATCAGCATATGAGTAACCAGTTGGATATTGTTATGTAAGTTTAACTGGTTACTACCAATCAAAAGTTTCCCCTTAAGTTCTCCATCTGATGTCCATTACTTCAGATCTTCCACCCCACCCCTGCTTTTCTCATGGTTCAGAAAACATATTTAACAAGGACACAGAAGCAGTGATCCAGTTAACACAGGCAAAGTTCCCCATTGCAGCATTTTAATCCTTGCTCCAACATTCAATTGTAAGGTGACCTCTGGCATTTTTTTTGAAAGAGGATTATGGTGTTGATGTAGTTTTAAAAATCCACTAATCACTCTTAAAAGCACTTTGAACGTATAAGGAAGAGAGGCACTTGGGTATAATAAACTTGGTCCTCTCTGTAATTTGTTTGTTGTTTGTCAATAACCATATTAAACCAATAACCAGACAAATACAAAACTATTATATCAGGTTATTGTACCTGCTTACTGCTGAATTCAGTATCTGGTGAGTATCTTTTAGACCTAAGCTTTAGTAAGCAAATGCCAGGGCAGAGGAACTTGTTTATCCAATCACACTATACCTGAAAAAAGGCATATGTCTTGAAAATACTGACTAATTTATTATGATAAAATATAACATAAATGAAATTATCAGGATACAGAGAATCTAAAAGAAGAATTTTGGTCAAGCATATATTGCTAAAACAATATTGGGAAGAAAAACCAAGGTTTTATGTTTGTTTGTTTTGTATTAAGTGAAAATTCACAGAAAGTGGCATTAGGAACAAAGCAGCTGAGGAGAAGGAGTGATAAGGTCTTCCCAAGTGAAGAAGAAGAGATTGGAAGAAACTCTCAGGAAAGAAGGACTTTCTAGATAGACATGGAACAGTGGCAGATTAAAAATGTTCAGAACAAACAGAATGTAGATTACAAAGGACCTTGGAAGAATGATTCCTTTAGTTGATAAGCTGTAAGGCAAGACACACTGGAAGAATACGGTTGATGGAGAGTGAAACAGTAGTATGTCCCCAGTCAGTGAAGAGAGGAACACAAGGTAAGGTAACGTGTACTGATTCTAAAGACTGAAGCAGACCTCAGAAATGGACTGGAGTGGAAGTCTTCAATGAGAATTTTCCTGGGAAAACTTCTTCTACTGAAAATGAGGCTTAAAGGGAAGTATCCCAGAGCATTTCCTTGGGTGATATTATTTCAACTTTTTTCTAAATTGTATTGATAAGCAATAACTTCCCAGCCAACTGTCTTCAGGAATAATATTTTCAACGAAAAACAATTGTGAATTGTGATCTTGTTCTAAATTATGTGGAATAATTTTAAGTGTTTTTTTTTACTAAAATATTAAAATGAATAAAGACTACCATTTTTATTCCTTCATTATTTTCCTAGTTGGTTTAAAAAATGTATAGATCAAATCTAGAATTAAAAGATATTAATTTGCTGCATCCAGTGATCTAGTGTTTTTAATGGAGGGTAACACAGACAAAAAGGCATATACTCTTGTCAGAGATAGTCTAATCTTTCTTTGCATATTGGAAGAAGAAGAAGAAGATGATGAAGAAGAAGGAGAAGAAGAACAAGAAGAAGAAGAAGAAGGAGAAGGAGAAGGAGAAGGAGAAGGAGAAGGAGAAGGAGAAGGAGAAGGAGAAGGAGAAGGAGAAGGAGAAGGAGAAGGAGAAGAAAGAAGAAGAGAAGAAGAAGAAGAAGAAGAAGAAGAAGAAGAAGAAGAAGAAGAAGAAGAAGAAGAAGAAGAAGAAGAAGAACAGGAGGAGGAGAAGTGGGGAGGGAAAGGGGCAAGTGAGGGGAAGAGAACCCAAGTCCATCCACATTCTAGGGAAGTGCTCTACGATTGTGCTATACTCAAACCTGACCACCTCATAAATAAAACTCTCTCACCCTGAGTGCTGCAGTCATGATACACTGTGTTGTTATGGGGAAGTCGAGTAAGTTTGCACCTATGAGTCAAATTTTCTTGCTGTAAGAATACCTCAGATACATGTCAGATTCTGCACTCCTTTTTCCTATGTGAAATAAGAGGAAAGACTATATCACCAAGGAAATATCAACGTTCAAGATTTTTGTTTTAAGTATCAACTGTAAGTTATTGTCCGTCTCCCAAAATGCTTGATAATCTGACACTATTCTAGCATATCACATAAAGCAGAATAGTCTAGTAAAGATTTTGCAGTTATAAAGAAGACATATCATATACAGATGGGGAACCTATAACCAATAGAAAACCTTAGACTGCTTAGCTGACACAATTCAATTGAGGTTAAGTGATTAGACACAGGTCTCAAGCTTAAATCAAGATATAAACAGGGATGAGCCTCTTCATTGGTTGTCCAATACAGTGAGGGCAGCCTTAAAACCATATGCACACAAACAATAAAATGGAGATAGTGGATTGTATTTACATGCATTTTAACATACAGACCTCTATGATGATAATAATTACCATGTCCCCATCTTCCATCCTCCTCATCTAAATTCAAGAAACTCATTATATTAGGTTCTTGGTCATTCAGAATACACCCCCTGTCTTCTAGATAGCAAACTAAGTTCCATCTACATTGATTCCCATTTCATTCTTATTCACAGCAGCACTTGGAAGTACCTGTTATAAAGTCATGAATCCATTCAGAAAAGTTTCCCTGCGCCGGATGGTAGTGGCGCACACCTTTAATCCCAGCACTTGGGAGGCAGAGGCAGGAGGATTTCTGAGTTCGAGGCCAGCCTGGTCTACCGAGTGAGTTCCAGGACAGCCAGGGCTATACAGAGAAACCCTGTCTTGAAAAACAAAAAAAAAAAAAAAAAGAGAGAGAGAGAGAGAGAGAGAGAAAAGCTTCCCTGCAACCTACCCACACTGGAAGGACCAAACATTACATAGAACCAGAGTTCCTTTGTAATATATAAATTTACCAATTAAGGAGGCATACAGAATATCATTTCCCATTCTGTAGCAACCTTAGTACCTCCCTGAAATAGACACCTAGAAGAAACATATCTGACATTTCCATTCTCGTTGTTAAGGCCAAATGGATGTCTCTTTAGCAATCAGTATATCTGTTGTGTTTTGAACTTGCAGAACCTGTAGACAGAACTGATTTCCTGAGCATACACGCTGTACAATTTTACAGAATCTCCCCACCCCCCAGGAGGAACTCAGGCTTGCTGTTTAATGTCCATCACTCACTGTTTTGAAATTATGAAAAAACGAATCTTTAAATTAGTATTATTCCATCTTCATTTGCTTGTCTTTGAAATGTAGTATTGCTATATCATCCTGGCTGGCCTAGAACTTGCCGTATAGATCCTATGTATAACAAGATAACCTCAAATTTGCAGCAATCTTCTTTGCTCTGCCTACTAAGTGTTGAATAATGGACATAAACTACCATACACCATTAAAATTTACACTTTTAAGTGGAAAACAGTGGCATTTAGACTCTCACCGCTCTTCTCTCTCTCTCTTCTCTCTCCTCCTCTCTCTCTCTCTCACACACACACACACACACACACACACACACACACACACACACTGGAATAAATTCCTGGCTTCTGCTCTTTTGTGTACGGTTGCTCTGTCTGTAGCCAAACTTTTGTCTTATCACCCCACCCAGACACTGATGACGACTCTTGCTCTTTTGCACCCAAGCACTGCCTGTCCTCTGCTTTTCAGGCCAATGATCTCTCCACACCCAGGGAGGGTTTGCACATAGACAAACACTTCAGGGAGGATCCAGGTCTGGCAGTTATGAACCCTGTGGTGGAGCACAGCAGTGGTGGCCTCTGTGTTGGCTGGCAGCACATGTGGGGTCTGGAAAGTGAACCTCCTGCTTCGTTCCAAACCAGGCTTTGCAATTCTTTGAAGGTTGTACCATAGGGCATAGGAGGGATCGACCTACTTCCTGTCCCAATAGCAAACACAATGTGTATGTCTGAAAAATACAGCAACAGCAGAGCCAATCAGCCAGTCAGGGCTGAGGCTAACAGTTCCTGAGAGTCTGCGTTCGTCCAGCCAGCATCCCCTGCCCCAGGGAGTGTACTATTAAATAACAAATAAAAAGCACCATGACAGGTTCAGAGTGAGAGCGTGGAAGAAAGGGAAAAGTTTCATGTTTTATTACATGGAGTGGCATTTTTCCAGCTTTTTGAATAAGGGACCCCACATTTTCATTTTGCACCGAGGCCAGAAAATTATGTGGCTAGGCCTGCCTATAAATCACACACTAAATCATATTTTACTCATTATGCTGGGCTGTTGGGAAAACCAGAACAAAACTTACAACCCACCTTGAGCAAAAATATCAAAGAATCCACGGTACATAGCCTGGGTAATGAAATAACCTTACACCTGTTCTTTGAATTTATTTCTCTTGTTTTTAGTTCTCTTTGTTATTTCTTCATGAATCTTTGTGGAGGAGAAGTCTTATTTTGTATTTCTTTGTGGAAAACTTAAATGTTTTGTATAATCATCCACAGAATGGATATTTATACAAATAAAGATAAATGTGACAATTATGCTCCCATATCATTTAAAATTTACCTTCTATTAAAATGTTTTCATGTGTTTGATCATATTGTTTTCAATACCCCAATTCCTCCCAGTTCCCCTCGCCCTGCACACATCACTATCTCCCCTCTAGCCGCCGATCTTCATGTTCTTTCTCCCTCTCTCTCTTTCTCTTAAAACTATGGAAAAAAAGCTTTTCTTGAATTTTCTTAATTTTCTGGAATGACTGTGATCCATTGGGATCACATCGTCGATGCTGATGGCACTTCTTTAGTATATCGATGGATGTGAAACTTATTTAACTTATGATTTCTAACCTCCCAGGGCAACATGTTTCTCAATGACAGCACAAATGGTATCTGCATCGTCATTCACTGCTTCTCCCAAGTGTACTGAAGATAGTGTGTTAGAGTGGTCACTGTGTGAATACTCCATCTTGGAATTGCATGTAAACCCACTTTCCATAAATTAAAATGATTCCGGATTTCCTGGCCACAGCACTGTCTTTAAATTATATTCTATCAAGACTTTCACTGATTACTATGTCTAGTGGCTTTCTAGACATCTAGACCTCTCACGGGATTCTAGGGTCAACATTTAGGCTTAACATTAAAATAACTCAATAGAAACCTTTGACCACCTGACACATGCACACATGCATGCAGACATGTTACACACTCATGTTTGTACATACATGCACACAAACACAAACACATAAGCACAGATACAAATACACATACAAGCACACACACAAACACAAGCATATGCACAAACACACACACAGATGTATGCATGCATGTAGGCTTGCAGATACATATGCACGCACACACGTAGCAGAAAAAGAAAGGGACAAGTTTTCCTGATGCTCATTCAAAAGCCTAGTTCATGATTCCCTGGGAGAATTAGCCAGATTCAGCACATACCTGCTTACTGCTCTCACCCTCAGTCCAGGGGCTCCCTCTGGTGGTCACCACATACAAAGATGCTCAACAAAATTACAATCTTGTGAAAGAAACTTAACATATCAAGGAAACTTGGAGGCAGGTAGGGAGGCTGAAGCATAGCAGGACAGGAAGTTTGTGGCAGTTTGGCTTGGTAGACTGCTCTAGAGGCTGTGGAGAAGTAGGAGACCAGTTAATGCTGATAAGAAGTTCAAAGCCTAGACACTTGATCCAGCTTTTTCTTTCTCCCAGACACATGTTGCAGACAATACTTTGCTCCCGACGAACAACAGGCTGACCACTGTCCATGATGAGACTTGAAAATTAAAAACAGTATTTTTCTTTCCTCTAACCTGTCATGAATCCCAATATATATATATGAACTGGAGCAAGGAAGTCTAAATCACCCTTGCAAACACAGGAGACCTCTGAAATGTTTTCTTGTCGTCTACACCCAGGATCCTCTTATATGAAAGCATTGCTCTGTCTTAGAGTCCTAAATAGTCTGTAAGGAAGCTCATCTTCAACACTGTGTGCATGGGGCAGTTATAGGCATTAAATATGTTTTTAGAGAAGTGTTCTTTGGAGACTATGGAGCAGGGGATGGGGCACAGAGGATGGTGGTAGTTATATAATTCTTTTCCTACACTCAAGTAGTGGTTTCCTAGAAAAATAAAGCTGATTTTTGGGGGGCAGAAACATTGAGTGGGGTATATCATCTCCATGAAAATGTTCACTGCAGGAAGTGGAGGTTTCCACGGCTTGTGACTGAACCAACATCATCATCACATCCTCGTCTTAATTTAACCCCATTAACTAGAAGAAAACCACGTGACAAAGCCTTGGGCTTAGAGGTGGGGTAAGGCTTCCCTGAATGCCCTTTCTAAGAACTCAAACCCTTCCAAATTGCAAGGGTCTCAAGAACTCAGCCATGCTTTGACATTAACCAAACTTTCAAATGATTTTGAGGGGAGGAAAGCTGAAAGGAGGGGTATATTTTGGGGTCAGATAAATCAAAGCACATTTGGCCAGACACTGCCCCCCTTCATTTCCCAGCACATGTGGATTTCCAGGGAAATTGAATCCATGTGTTCCTGATTCATTTACATTTAACTCTTCAAAATGCTTTGTAAGCCCTCCAAGAAGCCTTCAGCATATTGAACAAGGGAGCTGAACCTTGTTAGCCATGCAAGCACCTAACATGTTGAATGAATGGGACTAGGTTTTAAAGACAATGAAGGAAGGTCAAGAGCTTTGAGAATCTAATATATCTCCCTTAATTTCTGAGCTCCAACTGCCCGCCTTCAATGAGATGCACATAGACTATGTGGAAGCCATTGAGCCAAGAGCCGCCTGCCTTAACACTTGCCTGTGCACAAACCGATTCCTGGACACTGGTGGAAGATTTGTGTTTCCCAATAGCCGCCTTCTTCCTTTCCCTTCTCTTTCTTTCCTGAAGTTGAAGTGCTGCCTGCCACCACTGCCCCTGCATCTCTGATAAGAATTGATGAGACCCTGGGGAGTGTGGGAAGTCTTTGGCTTCAGCCACTTGGCAGGAGCTCCACAAAGACTCTGATCTTCCTCCACATGCTGGAAATCCCTAGAAATCCTTTGACAGAGAGGAGGTTCAGAAGGGCAGTCTTCCTGTTCTTATGTCTATTCAAAGAAAACCAGCATAAATATAGGAGAAAAAAATGGGACTGGCCACCACATTGAATCCTTTAACAAAGTACCAGGCTTCATAGGAACATCCTTCCTTTGGGGTATAGAAGCATCTCTGTTCACCCACTTCCCTCATCCCACACATCTGAATGCAGTCACGAGAGGATTTAGCCCATCTTCAAACAGCAAAAGTGTTCTTGCAAAAATTTAAGCATCCTTTATTATCTGATTATAGTTCGTGTGCCTAACTCACAAATGCAGCTAGCTTCTGAAAAAGAAATAGCCAGAATTCACATAGAAATATTTTTATTTCTCCTCATCTTTTCAGATGCTCTGTACCTGCAATGTAGTCACTAGCTTAGGCAGTGTAGAGATGATCGATCATTTCTAAGATCATTTACTTTAATTATACCTAAGTCTTTTTAACATGCAAAATGTTGGTCTCAACTCTTGAGGCAATTGTTCATCAATTGGTCCAGGTAATTTTTCACTCAATATGCCATGAAGACTCAAAGTTTAAACCCCATGAGGATTCTTTCCATTTTAGTACTAGCACCCACCACCATGTGGATACTCAAAAACATTCTAAATTTCTTAAAGAGACTACACTATATGCTGGCTGTAGTCTGTCAAACTGCACCTGTGGTCCAGAATTAATAGATGAGGCATAGACTCTTAGGATCTCTGCCTTGCATATAAAGAAGTAGAAGTCTAGAAACAATAAACACCTTAGTCTATGAGGCTAATAAGAGTGGAAGCTCGGGCTTGAACTTAGGTTATCTCATTGGATTAACCTCTGTTCTCAGAAAGCTCAGAATGTGAGCTTCACTCTCAATTAGATCATTTCAACTTGGACCATAGAAAGGCCTGACTAATGTCTGTAAGCAGTCACCTCAGTGATGGGAAGCAATTCTTTTTGATCTTCCTTCTATGAAATCCCCTTTGCAGACATCCATCCACAAACATGCACTAACCACTTGCAGAGTACTGATATTGATATAGTTAAATGCATGCATTTACTGCATGCTGAATCATTTGTTTAAATATTGATCTAATATTCTAATATGTAAATAATTCAATGACTATAAAATCAGAGTTTCCAAGTTGGCAGGTGCAGCCTTCTTTCTTGTGATCTTCAGCTTATTTTCCTTCCAGCAAAATAGTTTTTGCAAAGTCATATAAGGTCTCAGTTCCTTTATGTGAGGGGCAATGCAATGAATCATAGCAATAGGGGACTTTATGACAACTAGAAGCTGTTACAAGTGTCACTAAATATGACAAATTAAAAAACTTCCAATTTCTAGGAAACACACACAATACATATGTTACATATACTTTAACATGTTTATATGTGAATATTTATATTTGCAAATATAATTATTTATATGTGAATATTCTTCTCAGTGTACAAACCATTTTATTCTAAACTGTAAACCACAGCACAGACCACATTTGTTAAAGTAGCAAAGAAATAAACTGTTAGTGAAGTCAGCCGAAGTGACTCTCATATCTATTATATATTTTGGTTTTCTGAGCTTTATACCATGTGCCAAGATAATTCTTTTCTTATGAATTAATTTAAGGAGTAGAGAAAGGACCACCAGGCAGGAAACACATGAACAACTAAAAGGAGAACTGTCATCATTGCAGGGATGTAAGAACATCGTGGGTTGATCAACCTGACAAGATAATCAAGGAAAAAGAGACATAGGCTGGAAAAAGTCATACAGCTTTTCCAGCTGAGACTCTTATCCCATAGTAGAGCAATTTTCCAAGACAATGTACAGAACTCAGGGAAGCTCTCTAATAGAGCTTCACAAACTCTCCTGCATGCATGAATCAGCATGTGAGATCATAACAATGCAGATGCTGCTGTACCCTGGGATGCTGCATTATATCTCACTGGCTGATGGTGATCCTGACCCATGGACCAGAGAGAATTATGTAACACTAATGTATACTTCAAAACAAACCAAAAGCATGTGCATGCGTGCGCATGTGCACGCATACACACACACACACACACACACACACACAGAGTCTGTTTGTGTTGATAGCTACCCCTGGGCATGGGGCCTATTCTGAAATGTGGTTCATATACCCAGTGACTCTATTAGAGAAAATTGGATTATGAAATTGGGTCAGTAGTGTGGTGAAGAAGATCTGGGAGGAGTTGGAGGAGGAGAAAGAATATAATTAAAATATGCATGTAAACATATTTTATTCATTTAAAATAAAAGTCATACCATCTTTTGCAAGTAAATAAATATATGAGACACATTTTTATTATTTTGTGGAAAAGTTATTGCTAACTGACAAGTTTGCTTAATAGATGCACTTATATTACCATAACTTTTGATATTGAAACATTCTCCAAATTCTATTTTGCTCTTCTTAAAGTATTCCCTTATAGCTATTTTTTCTTATTCAAATCTCTATGTTAACTATGCATGTTTTCAGAGCCTCATTGAGATGTTTCACTAACATCACAGTTTGGTGTTTTGATGGTAACACAACTGTTAGTAGGAATAAATAGCAGAATTTATTTGTATTTTTAAAATTATATTCTACTGAATGTGCTGTCTTTTGTTAGTGAGATGTAATGACCAGTTGTCCTTCAGGCACTAGATATCACATGCTCTTTCTTCCAAGCAGTTAATGGATCAACAAAAACCCTTATAAAATTTACAGTATATGGCCAATATGAGACTTCATCCAGTATGCTGGATTGGGTGAGTCTGATATTACATGCCTATTATTGTACCTTTAAAACCTATGATAAGCTACCATATTTCTCTTATAAACATTTTCAGAAACAAAACTGATAATAAAAGCTACCCTGGAAAAGAAAAGAAAGAAAAAGAAAAGAAAAAAGAAAAGAGAAAAAAGAAGAGAGAAAAAATAGGACCAATCAATGTGGTTAGATGCTATGCTTTTCTTTTTAATTTAATGAATTAATTTTATTTTAACATTTTTATACAAGAATGTTGTATTTATATCTTTTCTATAATTTTCCTCCAAAACAAGCTTCTCCTATGTGCCTGTTTCCCCTCAAATGCCTGACTGATTAAACACACACACACACACACACACACACACACACACGTATATATGTATGTACCTATGTATATATGTATACACAAATGTATTTCTCTGGAGTCTATTTAGTGTGTCTCACAATACATGTCTTTAAGGCTGACCACTTGGGATTTTTAACCTATGAGGGACTTTATCTCTGGAAAAAACTAATCCTCCTCTCCACAGCCATTGATTGCCTGTAGTTGTACACTTCTGAGTGGGTCTTGGGAAATCTTCCCCACCCATGTTGGCATGTCAGCTGATATTGTCATTAAGCAGGTCTTACTTAAATAACTATATGAGTAAGATTTTGTGAGCTTCCTTGTCATGTCTAGAAGGCTCTATATCTAACACATGTCCTAGTCCTCTTGTTCCTACAGTCTTCCCATTCATGCTTCCGCATGTAGGTGTAGGGGTTCCTCTGTGGATGTGTCAGTTGAGGCTAGCTACCCAAAATTGACTTATCCTCTGCATTTTGACCAGTTATGGATCCCTTTAATAGTTTTCATCTTCTTCAAAAAGGAAAGTCCTTGGATAGGGCTAACAGCTATGCTTATCTATAGTTATATGGTAAGTATTTTTTAGAGTATTATTTGAAATTATTTTAAAAATGATAGTTGGTTCTCCTTTAGGGTCTGTGACTTCTATAGACACAAGTAGTTGGCTATGTCTATAGTACCAGACATGAATTTGTTCCTATTGAGTACAGTTTCTAACTTTGTTTTAAATGGAGGATTCTTCTGGGTGTCATTGTTCTGTTTGACCTATGAAAATATTGAGGCATAGGCAGACTACATCATCTGCTTCATGGATAACATCTTGAGAAGGGGTCAAGAGATATTAGATATTCTCTAATGGGGAATTTGAACTTCAAATTGGCAGAGTTTTTATGTAACACAAAATTTCAGAGAAGAAACAATTATTACTTAAGTAAAAAATATTTTAAAACTTTTGAGGCCTGAAGAGATGGCTCAGTGGTTAGAAGTGTTCATCATTAGTGTAGAAGATCTGGATTTATTTCCCAGCATCCATATACACTCATATACACGTATGCACATATACTACTCATAGCTCACAATACTCTGTGACTCAATTCCAGAGTATCTGACTCCCTCTGTTTGCCTCCGTACACATGTGGTGCATAACCATACATGCAGGAAATCACTCATAAATAAACATAATAAAGAAAACTTTAAAAAGTAAGTTAAAATTAAAAAGTTTTGAAATATAGTTTTGAGGGGAGTTAAAATTTTGAAGATAATGACACGTAATGTTACTTTTGTATATTCCTTGTCCCTTTTTCCGTTTCCTGGCCACCTCGCTATTATTATTGTTGTTGTTGTTGTTATTGTTGTTTTTAATTATTACTACAACAAATACAAATTGCTTTAAATGTACATGTGTTTCAAACTCCCACTTGATATCTTTATTTTTCAGTCACCACAGGTAAGTTCACAATGGGCTCTGGTTTTGCTTGACAATTACATGTAATTTCTAAAGAACAATTATCTTGAACCTAAGCTATTCCTTTACTTTTTGTTATATATTTTGTTAGAAAGAGAGAAAGGAAAACTTGTATTAAAGCACTGAAGCATCCTAAATGGGATGGACCTCTGGAGAACTGGGGATGCTCTCTTGTTCTTGCTTCTTCATCCTGGATAAAACAGAGCATTTCCTTACACTCTAATGCAATAAGCCATCATTGTCATCATCCTTCTGATTCCACATGTGTAGTTTCCTTGAAATTGTCCACCCTCTTGAACCCATTTCCTTTTCAGGTCAGAGGTCTATAGCATTCTTTCTATTGTTTGGTCATGAATTTTGCTCTGTGTCCTGTCCTGTCATCAAGTGTGATCAGTTTCTTGAAATGATTAAAATCAGTTTCTCAATGTCACACTTTCCCCAATGTCACATTGTCTTTGTTCTTACAATTGCATATCCTACTCTTTATGTAAACATTTCATCTGAGGCTGGGTATCATTTTGAAAAGCTGCTAGCAAGGTTGCTGTTTATACATATACATCAAATACATACATATACATACATATATACATACATATACATACATATACATACACATATATTTCTATTGTCATTTACTTTCGTAGCACCCTAACTTACCCACTTGAAATAATTTAATTCTTGAGTCCATTGTTACAGTCATCTCTGAGCTATCATACTTGAAGTTCAGCTATGCCACCTTCACAACTGATAGAACCTCACCTTACCTAACCTACAACCTAAAGACATCATGAACTGTCACACACCTACACACCAGGGTCGTTATTGTGATCAAATATGCAAATTGAGGTTTTTAGGACAGTTATTTGGCACATACTAAAGACACAATAAATACTGATTGTTACTCACATTATCTCCATCCAAGGTTCGTGGATAGGTCACTGCAGTTAATAATTCTCAGTGTTTCATCTGGACAAAGAAATCTGGGCTCCACATCTGTTTTCCGTATGCTTCTGTTTTACCTTCAAAATTTCCCTCTGCCCACATCTATGAGATTATTCATAATAACTGAGGCTTATAATTATTGACATATTCATATAGATTTGCACAACTTAAATGTTGGGCTCTTTTATTTTATTCATGCATTGCAAGTTCAGTTTCTCTTTCAAGTGATTGTGTACTGAGAAGATGTTACCCCCTAAGAGGTAGAGACAATACAAGATCTGGGATATGACAGCACATATGTTGGGGGGTGATGAGAGGACAAATGCAAGTATGGCAACGTTTGTCTCAAATCCTTGTTCCTAAAATGCTACAGTCTGTACTCTTATGGAAAATCAGACATACCAATAGGGTAGGTTTAATATCAACTAGCAATGAAAGCATTGATAGCATAGAGGAATTCATAGGTTCTCTGTTTTGGTCTTTGGACATCTTTTAAAGAAGATTATGGTGGTAGTGAAGAAAATAAGGAAAGACTGTTTAAGCATCCATAAGCCTGTGTTGGTTTAAAACGGAGAAGCAATCCTATAGCTTTTATCTGGCCATATTCCAGACATGAGTCAACAAATTGTTTTGTTTAAGAGATGTCTGAGAACAATTTATACAAACACAGAAACATTTCATCCATCTTCCTCCCAACTGCTGAGAGTTCTAGATGTCCAGTCCAGGCAAAGATAATGTCTTGTAGGTTATCAGAGGAGAAACTGAGGCTGAATAAAGATCAACTAATGAGTGTTAGAGACTGACTAAGTCCAGATATGTCCACCGCCAGACGCCATGATGTCATAGATACAATGCAAGGGGGAAATGATAGAAGGTAACTTATCTGGTATAAGAACAGGAAGATCTGTTTGAGAAAACAGACATGAAAGAGGTAAGTGTGTCTGATGAGCTCATCATCTTGGCATTTGTCAGATATTTCTAATGAGTGGACTGATCACCGGTTTCCAGCAAACAAAATGATAAACTAGGACATAATTTGGATGATTCACTGTATCCCACTATGCAAAGTAAGTATGGAATACAAATTCTTTTTTATAGTTGAAATATTGAAAGGGAAATTCTATTCAAAATATAATCATTTACTTTATTCACATTTATCAACATTTTGCTATATATGGTATTGACTATACATTGTGGTTTTGTACGTATATCATCCTGTGTCTCCCAACAAAATGGTTTAGCACACAAAATACCAATATATAAGACAAAAAATTATGTACCAATGCAGAAAAGGAAAGCAAACATCACATGTGTCTCTTGGCCTAATTATTATAACAAAAGGTCATGGAAAATGACAGTTTTATAATGATACTGCAGACAGTTAAGTAGATGGAGGAAGATATAAAGGGTTGAGGGTGATAAACTAGAGAAAAGTGGCATTGGGCATCAATGGAAATAAGTATAGACACCCAGTAGTGGTATAGCTGGATCTTCAGGTGGAACTATTTCCAGTTTTTTGATGAACTGCCAGATTGATTTCCAAAGCAGTTGTACCAGCTTGAAATCCCACCAGCAATGGAGCCATGTTCCTCTTTCTCCACATCCTCGCCAGCATGTATTGTCATCTGAGTTTTTGATTTTATCCATTCTGACTGGTGTAAAGTGGAATCTCAGGGTTGTTTTGATTTGCATCTACTTGATGACTAAGGATGTTGAACATTTCTTTAAGTGCTTCTCAGGCCATTTGATATTTCAGATATCTTTGTTCTTCAGATATTCTTTGTTTAGGCCTGTATCCCCTTTTGAAATTGGGTTATTTGGTTTTCTGAAGTCTAACTTCTTGAGTTCTTTGTATATTTTGGATATTATCTCTCTGTCAGATGTAGGGTTGGTAAATATATTTTCCTAGTCTGTAGACTGCCATTTTATCTTATTGATAGTGTCCTTTGCCTTACAGAAGCTTTTTACTTTTTTTAAGTCTCATTTGGCAATTGTTGATCTTAAAGCCGGAGCTATTGGTGTTCTGTTAAGGAAAAGTTTCTCTGTATCAATGTGTTCTAGGCTCTTTCCCACTTTCTCTTCTATTAGATTCAGTGTATCTGGTTTTATGTGGAGGTCTTTGATCAACTTGGACTTGGGCTTTGTACAAGGAGATAAAAATGGATCAAGTTCCACTATGCTCATAGAAACCTTATTTATAATAACCAGAAGCTGGAAACTACCCAGATGTCCCTCAATGAAAGAATGGATACTAAAAAAAGTGGTGCATTTACACAATAGAATACTACTCAGCTATCAAAAACAACTTCACAAATTTGAAGGCAAATGAATGAAACTAGAAAATATCATCCTGAGTTAGGTAACCCAGACCCAAAAGGAGATACATGGTATATACTCACTGGTAAGTGGACATTAGCCCAAAAGCTCAGAATACCCACAGTATAACTCACAGACCATATGAAGCTTAACAAGATGGAAGGCCAATGTGTGGAAGTTTCAATCCCACTTAGAAGGGGGAACAAAATAATCATGGGATGTAGAGAAGGAGGGAACTGGGTGGCAGAGGGGAGGGGGAAGGAAAAAGGGACCAGCATTAAGTGTAGGAAGAGACAGGAGAGAAGTCTAATGGGCCAGGAGAATGAATAGAAATATGTAACAGCAGGGATTGGGGAATGAGAGGAACCAATAGAAAGTCCCAGGTGCCGTGGATGTGAGAGGCTCCCTGGACACAATGAGGATGATATTATCCAAAATACCCAACAGAGGGTAGATAGAACCTGAAGAGACCACCTCCAATAAATAAGCATGGACTCCAGTTGAGGGATTGGGTTACCTAACTATCTCAAAACCTTTAACCCAGAATTGTTCCTATCTAAAGGAAACTCAGAGACAAAAAATTCAGCAGAGACTGAAGGAAAGGCCATTCAGAGACCATTCTAACTTGAGACCCATCCCATGTGCAGACACTAAACTCCAACACTATTACTGATGCCAAGAAGTGCTTGCAGACAGCAGCCTAGTATGGCTGTCCTCTGAGAAGCTCTGCCAGCGCTTGACTAAGACAGATGCAGATACTCATAGCCAACCATTGGACTGAGCCTGGGAAACCCAATGGAGGAGTTAGAGGAAGGATTGAAGGAGATGAAGGGGATTGCAACCCCAGACGGAGAAAAACAATATCAACTAACCATACATCTCAAAGCTCCCAGAGATTAAACCAACCAACCAAAGGGTATACATGGGTGTTTCCTTGATCCCTGCTACATAAGTTGCAGAGGATTGCCTTATCTGCCATCAAGGGCAGGGAGGCACTTGTTGCTCCAGTGAAGGAGGATGCTAGAGGGGTGAGGTGGGATTAGGTGGGTGGGTAGGAAATCACCAAACCCCATCCTCAAAGACCCCCATGTGTCTTATTTTGATCTTGGATATGGAACAACATATGACCATAGTTTTGCCCTCAAGGATCTAACATGAGGAGAAGATACAAAATAAAAATTAGAGAATCATGTTGCTGGCCAGTTTTATGACAACATGACACATACTAGAGTCATTTTGGGAGAGGGAACCTCTATAGTGAAAATTCTCCCTCCATTTTGGCCTGTTGGAAAGGCTGTTGATTGACTGTTGTGAGAAGCCTAAGCTCATTGTGGACAGTGCCACTCCTAGGTTGGTAGTCCTAGATGCTATGAAAATCAGGTTGAACAATCCAGGAAGAGTAAGTCAGTAAGAGGCATGCCTCTACGGCCTGTGTATCATCTCCTTCCTCCTCATTCCTGCCTTGAGTTTCTGCCCTGACTTTCGTGAATGATGGACTATAAACTATAAGATGAAATAAATTTTTTCTTCCTGGGAATGTTTTATTCATCATATTTAATCACAACAATCAAAACCTTAACTAACAGTATCATAATATCATACACATCCTAAGAATACTTTTAATGGAATTGACAGTTGATGAAGTGACTTGGATAGATCAAGTATAATCAGGAGAGATATGGAAAACAAGGATAAATTGGATGGAAGAAGGCTCCACTAATTTCAAGGACCTGACCATAAGTTTTTGACAAAATTCTTTTTACCCTCTTATGTACTTATTTCCTTGCCTGATTCTATAACCTAACTCACTGTCTATCATTCAGGAAGGTTGTTGGACTAACACATGTAAATGTACAGAAAAATGCAGACACTGATGTGTAGCTGTCCAAGTTGTATACAGCATATATTCTAGCTATTTGTTTACCAAATATTCTATGCCTTCGGTGCCTTGGATGATGAGTTTGAACTTAGACAAACAGGAAGGAGGAAAAGGGAAAAAAACTGTCAGGTAGAAAGGAATGATTGGAATGATACAAGAAAAGATGTTACCTTTTGTCCCAATTCCAAGCATCCTGGGAAAGCTTTGGTGTCTCATGCCATAACCTTTCAGCTACCTCTGATTTAGCTTCAGCCCCAGTAAGCTATTATATAGAAGTCTACATTTACTACATGATAATGCCAGTCCTTGAACACAGTCCTACCTGATCTTTGATTTTTATAGACATCCACCTCTGTTTACCATCACAGAGCCCCTTTGTTTCTCAGTACAATGCAACCAGAAATAGAGAGCAATCTTGTTAATAGCCTAAGGTAAATTCTTTATACTTCCCAGGGGTTTGAATACTATTGGTTACCTTTAGCAGTATGATGGGTATTCCTCTAGAGAATGCTGACTAATACAAGCAGTAAACTCAATAATTCTCTATTTGCTTTTTCTCCTTCTATGTTTCAGTATTATGCTTCCTTACTTCTGAATCCTTGGGTCACTTTCCCATGAAAAACATGACTTTGGGAAACCCGTCATGGGAGATGACTACCATGAGAACATGACCATACTATGAAGAGTTACTCACCTTAGAACACTTACTTGACATGTTGGGTGTTGGAAGACTCCGTTATTAAAGTCAGTCTGCCATGTACAAATAAGTTCTCAGCACAAACTGGAAGACTCCTTCTCTCAGCTGGGATTCTTCTCTGCCTGATCTTATCTGGAGAGTGTCTCTAAGCACAGGTGCCTGATTTTATCTAGACAATGACACTGCACAAAGTTTCCTACAAGTGCTACATGATTCAGTGCATGAGTCCCACTCAGTCCTTCCCAAGTATTATAATTAGGTACTGTGTCACAACCAGTCTTTCTTGCCTATACCCAAAAAGCCCTCTGAGCAAAGTCATGTACCCCATAACCAGATTACAGGCTCAATTAACATTTTCTCTCCCGATAAGAACCTGCCTGGCAGAGTATTGAAATTCCTTTTAATACAAATGAAGCATTCCCAGGCCTCTGCCTTAGGGACTAATGGACATTCACCTTGGAATTCCCCACCCACTCCCCAAGATTTATATAGTCCTTGTTTACAGTGAATAAAGTTGAGCTGTCTGGCTGAAGCTGATCCTGGAAATCAATCCATCCTTTGGTATTCATGCCTTCCAAACTCTGACACCACCCGAACCTCTGCTCTCTTTGTCCTCGAGGACCAGTGGCCAATAAGCCCCTGGGAGAAGAAAGGGTCACAGTTGGGCATCTTGAGATTTTTATCCTCAGCAACACATACACAGTGATGGGAGAGGGTAAGAGAAATAATGCTGAATAATAATAGAAGAGTTTCCATCTTAAAGCACTGCTGAGATTTTCCTTAAAGTATCAACTGAATGTAGCTTCCTCCATGAAGTTTTCAGCACCCTTAGCCTCTGACTTGAGTCCCCTACACTCTCTGCTCTTTCATAATTTTACTCTCACACTGCCCATATTTTCTCTGAAATATTTCTCATATTAGAAACATCACATGAGATGTCTAGATTGAGGACTTGTTGCATAAAACTGAGGACTAGCATTTGGATTCCAGTATCTAAGGTAAAAGCCGGGCATGGTACAGCCTGGCTATAACCTGGCACTGAGGACAAAGGGGAAAGGAAGTACTCTGTGACTTGCTGGCTGTCAGCCCAGCAGAAATCACGAGCTCAACAATCAGCCAGAGAGACTCTGCTTCTAAAGAAAGTAGGCAAAGAATGGTAGGAGAATACTATCTTCCACAGTGACTCCATCTCAGTAACAAGTAACAGAGTAATAGATATTCTAATCTACTATAATCTTATAGTAACTAGATTTTCTGTGGAAACTGGTTACAGAGGTAGTTTCTTGGTTTATCAAGCATAGTGGAGAACATAAGTAAATTTTATATTTGTAATCTACTTTAATTCTAGGTTTAAATGGATCTGTGTGCTATACACACAATTGAGCCTCAATATCCAGATTGCATATCTTAAACTTCACCAACTCCCTAGGTGAACTCACCTACTTGCCTACTCCTTTGTAAGACCCAAAGTCATAATCCTTCTGCCCTCACTGCCATTCATGTGCTAAGAGGGAAGACAAGTTTGAGTCATCTAGCAGGGTATCTTCTGTCCTGAGGTTGAATAAGCATGCTCTCTGGTGCTCTTGGTTTGGTTTCTCACACTCTGAATGTTGTCCTTTTTATAGGCCAATTGGTGCTACGTTCTCACATTTTTCTTACATTCATTTTGAATTTCCTATTATAAAATGGACTCTGGTCTAGCACAAGAGTACTTAGAAATTATTTCTAGTCACAGTAAATTGCCTATGTACCCTACTGAATAGATAAAATATGCATAGAATAAGCTTCCATGCTGTCATTAATTATAGTAAGCACTCTTGGCCATGCTTTTCAGCTAGATTTAAGTAGAAACATACATGAAACAAGGTTATTGTGGTGGTCAGTTGCTCTATTTCTGTAACAAATACTTGAGCTAAATCAACATAATAAGGAAGTCTTGATTGTAATTTTGGAGGTTTCAGTCTATGGTTGAGTGACTTGTGCTTGCACCTCTGTACACTATTGTGGATGCTTATGCTTCTCTCTCTCTCTCTCTCTCTCTCTCTCTCTCTCTCTCTCTTTCTCTCTCTCTCTCTCTCTCTCTGTGTGTGTGTGTGTGTGTGTGTGTCTCTCCCTCCCTCCCTCTCTCTCTCTTTCTCATAAATAAATAAAAAATTATAATTATAGAGAAACATCAAAACTCTTGTTCCCAGCATCCATGTCTGCTTCCTTCCAATCACCTATAACCCCATACCAAGTCCATGTCCTCTCTCTCTCTTCCTCTCTTCCTCTCTTCCTCTCTCTCTCTCTCTCTCTCTCTCTCTCTCTCTCTCTCTCATAAATAAAAATTACAATTATAGAGAAATATCAAAACTTTTGTTCCCAGCACCCATGTCTGCTTCCTTCCAATCATCTATAACTCCAAAATCAGGGGATCAGGTGTCAACTTCTGGACTCCATGGGCACCCAGACACATAGCACACACACATACACATTTTGTATTTCAAAAAATCTTTATCAAAGAAAGTATAATAAATTCCATGTTCCAATGGAAGAGTATCAGACATTTCTGAATTGAATACAAAATATGTATGTACATATATACACATGATCCTATGAGCATGTAGCTTGTTTTATATTCTCAAACATGTCTGGGTTTCAGAAAATGTTAAGAAATAGGCAACCTATAATCCATAGGTCCACAGAGGTTAGGGATAGAGTAAGGGACTGGGGAGTCGCAGGAGGTTGAGCAGATAGACAACCCTAAGAAAGAGAAATAGATAGTTATGAATGTATGGGGGAACTGGAACAGAGGATTATGGGGGAGAGTAGAGATGAAAGGGGACTGTTGGAAGAAATAGAGTAGAGACAGCTAAACTTAAGGCACATTTGAGAGTAGTATAGAACCCTACTACAGTTAAAGCTTCCCAAAACATGCATCTATCAAGTCAATCTTAATAAAATCACCAAATAATAGGGAAGACAGAGCCAAACAGATCATCTCTTGTCATCAAATGAACCTTTTAGTTCCAGAATTGAGTGTCATCTAATTGAGTCTGTTGGCCAACGAGGTCCCCTGGCAACTCTTAAACAACCCAGCCTGCTGTAAAAACTAGAGACTGATCTCTCCAAACTGACAACTAGGCCACACTGCTGAAGACAACACCTACACAATTCCCTGAACATAAAGACGTTGAGCTGGTGCCTACATAGAACCTTTACTCCTAAATTCTAAGACTTTGGTATGGAAAGGTAATCTGCATGCTACCAAAAGAGAAACTGCCAAAACCAACCAAGCTACAAGCCCTCTTTGAGCTATACTGGTTGGTATCCTACGTACAAGCTATGCTAGAGCAACGATGGGACAAAGCTTGTGGAAGTAACCAACCAATATCTGATTTGACTTGAGGCCCACTCCATGAGATAGAGCCCATACCTGGTACTACTTGAGTGACCAAGAATCTGAAACTAGATGGCCCGAGGACCTATGGTAAAAGCAAATACTACAGTTTTCTAATAAATTAATTAACTAATCAATTAATAAAGCATAGCAGTAAAGTAACTCTTAAGAATATTCTGCAATACTCATAGATTGGTGCCTTGTTCAACCATCATCAGAGAAGCTTCCTCCTTCAGCAGATAGGAACAAATACATAAATCCACAGCCAGACATTATGTAGAGACTGAGGCACCTTAGAACATTAGCCCTAAACAAGGTGTCTCCATCAAAGCCCTCTCCTCAGGGTTCAGGGAACCCTGCAGAAGAGAAGGCAGAAAGAGTGTGAGAGCCAGAGGGGATGTAGGACACCAAAGAAACAGAGCCCTCTAAATCAACATGATCAAAGCACATATAAATTCACATAGACTGAGACAGTACATACAGGGCCTGCCTAGGTCTGCACCAGATCCTTTGTGTATATATTATGGCTTCCAGATTAATGTTTTTTATGGGATTCCCACGTTTGTGAATGAGTGGGTATCTGAGTCTTATGCCTTTTCTTGGGAACTTTTCCTTATGTTTGTTATGACCAGTTCCTGTATGCTAGTTTTTATCATATCATATTTTATTATTTTCACATAGAAGCCTGCTTATTTTCTAATGAGAGACAGAAAGGGGAGTGGCTCCAGATTAAGATGATGTGAAGAGAAACTGAGAGGACTAGGGGAGTGGAAGGTAATCAGGATACATTATTTAAGAGAAAAAAATCTATTTTTAATAAAAGGAGGAAAACGTAAAAAGGAGAATGAACATGTAACATCACAATTATATTAGTAAAAAATGCATGTAAGTTACAGTTTTAATGTGAGTAAATATGATAATGATTCAAATTATAAATAAGAATAGGGATGTAAGTTCTTTGATATTAAGTAAAGGAAACTCATACTTGTAAATTAGTAACATATAAACAGGAAAATTAAATCATGTATTTTAACTCTATAATTACATGGCTTTGCAGTCAAACATTCCGTTTTCTCCACTTTTCATTTCTATGTGGTCAGATCCTATATATCTTTACTCTGAAGTTCAATATAATAGTCTTTTGAAGATCTTTTCCATTTATTATTATAGCAAGCCTTTTTGTAGTTACTTGTATACATTTTCTGTAAAATTATCTTTTTCAACACTGGAATATATGAGCTTAACTTGAAGACAATAATTGACTTTTAGGTTTAATTTTATAAATACAAAGGAGATTGGCACAGTACCTTCCATTAGCCTTCCAAAAAATTATGGACAAATATTCCTACATTGTGTGTGTGTGTGTGTGTGTGTGTGTGTGTGTGTGTAGGGATAGTAGTGTAATATTTATTTAGATACACATACATTTCTAACACTTGTTGGTGTGCGTTTGTTTATGGATATTTATGAGCACCCACATGCTATGGTGTACATATGGAGGTCAGAAGACAATGTACAGGTGTCACCATATTTGGTGGCCAGCACCTTTACCATCTTGCCAGTGTCATATAAACTTTAAAAATATATTTTGTCATAATTGTGGGGAAGTATTTTCTTTTGGTTTTTCACTCCAAGTTATGACATAAAATGAAACTGAATTTTATGACATGTGAAAAGTTGGATTTATAAAATAATTTTGAATAATTTTAATAGGTATATCAATTTTAACTTTGGAATGCATTCTCGAAAAATATTTACCTTTTTTTTTAATTTTTACTTATTCACACTGTATGATAATAGTACAAAAATGTGTCATACTCCATAATGCTACTTCAGTAACTTCGGATTTATAACAATACTTTTCTATAGTATAGAAAAAAAACAAATCTATACTTAGGAAGATCTATGAAGAAGTATCAAGGAACCTCGGGTTTTGTAGAAAAATACCAGAAATTACTGATTAAGTACAGAAAGAAAAATATGTGGAGAGTTCTTAGAAATCACTGCAAAACCTATATTTTATATATTACACAACTTATATTATATTTATTTTCCTACTGTGCAAAGGGCAAAGAGTGGTCTTTATCTTAATATTATGCTTTTCTCATGTAATCATTTAAATATCATCAAGAATATAGGCAGCACATAAAATATACTCTAAGGAAAAAAATCTTTTAAATTAGCAGTTGATAATACACAGGACTTGCTTTTAAAAGAAGAGAGACAGTGGGATGAACTAGACATGGAAGTTATGTAGTGAATCTATCCAAGGAGTGTGAGGCAAGATGGCTAACACACCATACATTGGAGACTTCTCATCCAGTGTTTGGGCAACACGTAAGGGAGGGGCCTCATGAAAGGAGGGGCCTCCTTGAGTGGGGATCTTAGGTTTCTCTAGGAAAAACAGTTACATCTGACCACCCTGGGAGAGGCTTATAAAACTCTTCCAAGCTAGTAAAGGAAAAGAACCAGACAATTAAAACAGGAAGTACCAGCTGGAGAAGCTCGCCAGTGGTGTTCACAAGCTCAGAGGCTGCATAATGAAGACCAGAAGATGAATGTGGTGCTCTCCTTGGAGCCCTCCATGAGAACAGGCAAGCAGGTGGCCCTCATCAGGAAGTGTTAGGGAGTTTGTGTTCTCAAAGTCCACCAGACCCACTGAGAGGTTTTCTTTTAAAAATAAAAGTAAAACAAAAAATATGTTTTCATCAATAGACGAGTGAGCCTCACTGGGGTTTAGATTATTTTTGGAAAGGTGCCTCAGCTTTTGGTGATACATGATAATGAATTTTCATACAGGAGGCTTAGTGTGTGTGTGTGTGTGTCTGTGTCTGTGTCTGTGTGTGTGTGTGTGTCTGTGTCTGTGTGTGTGTGTGTGTCTGTGTCTGTGTGTGTGTGTGTGTGTGTGTAATATTTTCATGTTTTTACGTATGTGTCTGTTTGTGGAAAGAATACCCCTAAAACATGTCATGTTCCTATCAGGGATAATCAAGCTAAAGTCAAAGACATGAATGTGATGGATATGGACACATAAAGACTTAGAGAAGCCATCGTTCAAATGGAGAGATCAACTTTCATAAAAATCATAATGCCACTATTTCACATTAGAAAAGTCAATCTAAAATTTGTACCTATGTCAATCAACTACCAGCAGAAAAATATCTACAGTTATGTATTCTGTCCCTTGTTTTTTAACGTTACTAGTATGTCAGGGTGTTAGATTCTGGTTTGCAATGTTTTCTACAACATTTCTGATGAGCACTTCTGGAAATCTCTCTGTGGTTGGCAAAGTCTCTACTAATCAGGAGAACAGTTAATACATTCAAAAATAGATGCCATTAAAACCATATTAGGAAGAAAGAGAAGCACTGTACTTGGTCTCAGTTATCATTCTAAAAAAGATCTGTAAGTAATCTCACTTAAATTCCAATAAGAGCAAGCAATCTCTATTTGGTTGGCAACCATTTACTAGGATGTAACTGAGGAAGATGGAGAAATGAGGCCAACTCCATGTCAATAGTAAGAAGCAGTTTAAAAACCTGTGCTTCTCACACATAAGACAGGTAATCCTGGCCCTCATTTGCCTCACCAAAAAAGTGAAAGGTTAGGGAAAAAGTGATGCATTACAAAATCAGGGGGATACCTTTCTCAGGTCTCATATTATTTAGGGTTATTAAGAACCAAACACACACCAATGTTCAACTCTCAACACACCCAGAATCAAGAACCATCCAAACACTTAGGCTAATATCCTTTTTCTACCTCTCTTCAGGCAGGGTCCAGGAGCAATGAGTAGGAGACAAAGTTCTTCGGTGCTGATTTTAGTACTCTGAGGAAAGAGGCTAGTCAGGACCTTTGGCACTGCTGATAGAGGGTTCTTGAGAGGTGAGGGGTTCAGGGTGCTGTCTCCTGTCTGGTAGGAAAGGCAACTGTCTCATCTACCCAGGGTCCCCCAGTATGTTGGCTGAGCTATATGCTCTTTGTGGAATGTAAGCTTCCTTTCAAGACCATGTGGTGAGGGCTGAAGATGAGTTTAGTGAGGGAACAGTTATCAAGCATTTAAGGTGCCTTGATTTGAGCCTCAGTACTGAAGTTAGTAGAAAAAATAAAAAAGGTCATCTGGCTAATGACAACATACAGGCCTAGACTTATTATATAGTAATTTTTTTTAAGTATTATATTCATTCTGTGTGTTCATATCTAACTTTATCCTGATCCCGTGTGTGTGTGTGTGTGTGTGTGTGTGTGTGTGTGTGTGTGTGTGTGCATTCATGTGCCATACACAATTTTAAGGAGTCAGAGGAAAAACTTGCAGGTCTCTCTGACCCTTCTTTTCTTTTCTGACTCTCTCAAGTTCCATTATTAACTGATGTTTAAATAGGAATGAGTATGAAAGTGTCAAATGACACCAATGCAGGCATCAAAGAGTTTTTCGCTACTGTATCCTCAACCACAAAGAACCTAATTTAGGAAAAGTATGTCCTGACTGTTTTGTGTTTTGTGCTGGGCTTCTCAGTGACTCTCTCTCTCTCTCTCTCTCTCTCTCTCTCTCTCTCTCTCTCTCTCTCTCTCAGCTTTCATGATCATGAACCTATCTTTCCAAGTGGTCTCATAAAGCTATTTTTGCTTAAGAATTTGTTACTTAAGAATTTGCCAGCCACTAATTCAGAATAGCATGGGTCAGGAGAGATGGCTAAGTAGTTGGGAGCACTTGCTGCTTTCTATGGGGACCTACATTGGTGCCCAGACCATGTTAAGGAGCTGACTATTGCTCATAACTCCAGATCCAAGGAATACAATGCCTGCTTCTGGACTCTACAAACAACACACACACACACAAAATGATGCTGATAGCTGATGACAGATAAAATCTGAGTAGGACATGGGTTTGGGTATGGAGAATCATCTACACCAAAGCGTGGCACTAGTTGAAAGGACTAGGCATATTTGGGGTAGGTGTGGCCTTGTTGCAGGAAATGTGACACTGGGCTAGGCTTTGAGTGTCTCTCTCTTCCTGCTGCCTTCAGTTCCAAATGTAGAGCTTTCAACTCTCATGTCTGCCTATGCAATTCATGCTCACTATCATAAGGATAGTCGAACTTTGAAACTGTAAGCAAGTCCCAATTAAATACTTTTTTAAAATAAGAGTTGTTATGGTCCTGGTATCTCTCCATGCAATAGAATATTAAATAAATCATACATATAAACCCATAGTCCTATGGAACTTTTTTTTTTTATTAAGCCAACAATACACATTGGAGAAAAGACAGCATCTCTAACAAAATGTGCTGGTTAAATTGGAAAGCTATACATACAGCAACGAAACTTGATTCTCATTTCTCACCCTGCAACAAATTCATCTCCAGATGGACCAAAAACATCAATATAAGTACAATATAAGGGTTGCAAACCCCTGCAGCTCCTTCAGTCCTTCCTGTAACTCTTCCATTGGGGTCCCTGTGCTCAGTCCGATGGTTGGCTGCAAGCATCCACATCTGTATTGGTCAGGATCTGGCAGAACCTCTCTGGATGGATCCCTAGGTGGGGCAGTCTCTGGATGGCCTTTCCTTCAGTCTCTGCTCCACTCTTTGTCTCTATATTTCCATTAGATAGGAGGAATTCTGGGTTAAAATTTTTGAGATGGGTGGGTGGCCCCATCCCTCTAACAGGGGCCATGCCTAACCTCTGAATATGGTCTCTATAGATTCTCTCTCCCCTTAGGAAGAATAACAATATCATCCAACCAGACCCGCCCCCCAGAACTCCCAAGGACTAAACTACCAATCAAAGAGTACACATGGAGGGACCCATGACTCCAGCTGCATATGTGGCAGAGGATGGCCTTATCTGGCATCAATGGGAAGGGAGGCCCTTGGTCCTGTGAAGGCTTGATGCCCCAGTGTAGGGAAATGCTAGGGCACCCTCATAGAAGTAGTGGGGTTGGGGATGGGATAAGAGGGTTGTGGAGGGGAAACCAGGAAGGAGGATAACATTTGAGATGTAAATAAATAAAATAACCAATAAAAAATTAAAATTAAGAAAAAAAGTACTCTAATCCTGAATATAATAGACGTGAAGGTAAGGGAATACATTTGAACTCATTGGAAAGGAAATGGACTGGATGAACAGGGCCCAATAGCACAGGAATTACAGCCAACAATTAATGAACAGCAACCTCATGAAACTAAAATATTTATTTACAGAAATCTACATTACCACTGAAGTAAAGAAGTAGCCTACAAAATGAGAAAACTCTTTGCCAGTTAAACATATGATAGGAGGTTAGTATTTAGATTATAGAGGGAACTCAAAACACTAAATACCCCAAAAAAAAACCCAATCAAATTAAAAATGGGATATGGAACTAAGGATAGAGTTCACCAAACATGAAATGCAAATGGAGGAGAAAATGTTCAACATCCTTAAGCATCAGGTAAATACAAATTAAAACATCTTTGAGATTCTAATTTAATTGGTTAGAATGTCTAAGTTTTAAAACATGACAAAGGCTGGCATTGATATGGGTAAAGGTAAGTATTGCTTCTCGGTTGGTAAAAATTCATCCTAATGGAACCACTGTGAAAATCAGTGTGCAGGCTCCTTGCCAAGCAAAAACTAGATCTATCATACTATCCAGATTTATCACTCTTGGATGTGTATCCAAAAGATTATATATCCTTCTCTATAGATATCTGTTCATCAATATTCATTGGTGCTCTACTCATAATAGTCAGGAAATGGAAACAGCCTAAATTTCCATCAGTTGATGAATGTGCATTGGACATGTGGTATAGTTACACAATAGAATATTATTCAGCTAATAAGAATAGAATTACGAAATACACAGGTAAAGGTAGAGTTGGAAACAATCATTCTGAGGGAGGTAACACAGACCTATGAAGAGAGCATCATGTATTGTCTCTAATTTATGGATGTTAGTTTTGACTTTTCTGGCATGTGTGTTTCATTTAGAAAACACATAAAGGTCAGGAAATCACTAGGGGACATGGAGAAGAAAATTCAAGGGAGAGAAATAGAAGACACGGGTATATTATAGGTTTACAAAAATAATGGAAGAGGAAGAGTTGATTTGGCATGAAGGAGAGGAAGGTAGAATAGAGAAGGGAGTATGGAGAGGATTAAATAACACTAACTCCTCCAGCAATTACATACTAGTTTGTACTGTAGAAACTCTCTCAACTCTCCCACTCTCCCTCTCCCTCTCCCTCTCCCTCTCCCTCTCCCTCTCCCTCTCCCTCTCCCTCTCCCTCTCCCTCTCCCTCTCCCTCTCCCTCTCCCTCCTCCCTCTCCCTCTCCCTCTCCCTCTCCCCTCCTCTCTTCCTCTCCCTCTCCCTCTCTTCCTTTCCCTCTCTCCCTCTCCCTCTCTTCCTCTCTCTCTCCCTCTCCCTCTCTTCCTCTCTCTCTCTCTCCTTCTCAATGTTGTTACTAGATACTTAGGCTACCAATTAGAAAGACTAGCACCAGATATGTGTTACTTCTTTGTTTGAGTTGTCCACTAGTTCTCAAAGATCACAAAATATTATAGGTTATAAGTTTGATGGTAGGATTCCATTGTGAAATTATACCAGATACTTAAGTCACAGACCATTGAAAAGAATCAAGGTTGTATAGACCTGGAAGCTTTGACCCTACTGGATAGTTTTGTGGAAAGTTGCTATGCAAGTTACTGGGGAAGAAAAGTAATCATCAATCATACTCAGTTCTGAACCATGACAATAATGACTGCAATAATGACTGGCCTGGCAGGACAGTCCTGCTGATGTGATAGTGGCTCAACATGAGAGTAACCAACCACTTTTTGCTAAGAGTTTAGTACTGCCCACACATAGCACCATTGTCAGGATACAAACATGTGGCTACATAGGTCATAGGAAGAAGCTATTGCTGCTATGCTGCCAAATGGATAGTTTTAAACAGATTCCTACTGACTTACCATCAAACCTCTACAACAATGCACCTCTTAGACCTCATCTGAAAAGTTTCTATTTGCAGTAAATGAACCCAGAGTGCCACAAGTGGCAAAGGTGCAGAAATAAGAGATTGCAGAGTGCTCAGTCCTAAAGGGAATATGTATACCATACTTCCTCACAAGGTTAAGGGATCATTGAAGGAAAACAGTATAGAATGTAAGACTCAGAGTTAGTGTATACTACAAGAAAAAGCTTTTCAACACAGTAAAGTGGTTACAAACAAGAGCTCACAGCAGTGTGACTGCATGAATAACACCTGTCTGTTCTCAAGCCATTTGCGATTCGAGCATATATAGTTCCAGCTGGGGAGTTATTCCCAATTGTTAGCTACCCAGAGGAGGAATGAAGGTCTTCTTTAAGAGTAGAGGCCTGGTAAGTCAGCCATGTTACAATAGAAAACCACACATTCAGAAACAGGTAAGCAAAATAAATTGGTGTTGGAGAATTTTTGTTTGTTTGTTTGTTTGTTTGGGGAGAAATTTTTTTTAAAATTTATTTATTTATTGTTTATATGAGTACACCATCAATATCTTCAGACACACCAGCAAAGGGCATCAGATCCCATTACAGATGGCTGTGAGCCACCATGTGGTTTCTGGGAATTGAACTCAGGACCTCTGGAAGAGCAGTCAGTACTCTTAACCACTGAGCCATCTCTCCAGCCCTGGGGAGAAATTTTTAAGAAATTAAATATAATGTTAAGTGAGTAGGAAAGTGGGAAATGTTTGAGTTGGTTGAGGAATATGATCAAACATTCATGAAATGCTCAAAGAACTAATAAAATATCTTAAAAGGTAAATGGTTTATCAAAAGAGATTTGAATCAAAACAATGAATGGAGACTAATTTTTTTTAAATCACTAATAAAATCATCCATGGACAGAGGTGCTGAACCAAGACCTGGGGAAGGAAGGCAGAACACTGGAGAGAAAATCCTGGTGTTTCTTTTAGCAAAGTAGATCTGGTGTTTCAAGTTGAGCCAGCAAGTAGATATCTGAAAAGGCCTTATTTAATCACACTTCTTGCATGAAGCTCAGCTCACCTCTTCACTCACAAAATTAAATATTTATTGTGCAACAAATTTTACTATATTGCAGCATCATTTCATTAAAGTAATCAGTAGTATTTTACATTTTTTCTCTTTTCAGTTTGCCAGGAAACTGGGAATATACAGTTTAGGGAATTTCAACTGTTACTTAGGTCACTGTCAACATCATAATTAATGAATCTGGCTGTTTCCAGTCCTGGGCCCAGTGTCTTTCATTGGGTTTGTCTGAGGTTGAATTTATTTCACTGATGACTTCTTATTGTCTCATGGGCCTTCTGCCTTCCAAGAACTGGTGTCTGATTTGTTTGTGTCTAGTTTCCTTCCCTTCCTTGAGTCTTTCTAGGCTCAATTTAATGCTGACTTTGGAATGATGTCTATATATTTTTAAAAATCAGTTTGTGTAACAAGTTTTGCTGCATATCAGAGCAACAAAATCCACATACCAACTTATCACATTGAAAAAACCCATAAAATAACAAATAGACTGTTGTGGTTATCCCTTAGACTTTAGAGTTTAGCACATTACGAACTATCCTGTAAATGTAGCTTAAAATCTCCATTCTATTTGCTTTTATGTAGTTCAGGAATTGATTAAAGACAGAACTCATAGTTCAATTTCGATCCACACATAGTCCATTGAGAACTTGGGAATGAGGGACTTTCTAAGACACTTCTTCACTCATCCATCTAGCAGAGAGATGCTCCTTAGCATTTTATCCATGGGTAGTCACATCCTCTTTGGCCTCTTTTTAAAAGGCTTGAGATGCCTACAGCACAGGAGACTTAGGTTAGTTGTGTTTCATCCTTTGTTAGACACTGTAGCTATATGCCCCTTTGGAGGAATACTGAAAGGGGCAATTATTTATGGATACTATATATACAGTCAAATGTAACCAGGCTAGTATGTGGACCACAACATTCAAGAACACTAATAAAATATTATGAAAAGTAAGCCATCAGAGTAGTTCAATGTAATTAATCACATAAACCAGTATGTCTTCTCTATTTCTATATAAAAAAAAGTATGTATGACAATTTGGGTTCTAATTTCCTGAGTGTCTTGCTATATAATTGAATATATAACACTTTTGTGATCAATAAGAAAGTCAGTTAATTTTATGTTTACTTTGGCATCTCTGACTCTATACTTCTTTCCTCCCACTAAGCCCCTGCAGACATGTCTGGGTCACTCAGTGACTATCCTGGAAATGCCCTGCATCACTTGGGCACAGGGAACTGACAGAGTCACGGTGCTGGGGACAAACTGAGGGGAAAATGTCAATTCTGTCTTCTTAGGAAATTTCAATATACCATGGACCCTGACCTCTGACATTACTAACAGGTAGGTATTTCTATTCAAGTCCTTGACATCATGGTTCATCTTTCCCTTCCTGTAGCCGCCTGCGGCCACAAATCAACTGAGTTCACCTGAAAAGGGGGCTGGGAACGAAAGGGGGACGGAGGGCGAGAAGAGATGAGGCCAAGACAAAGTTCTCTGATCAAGGCCCGATACTTTAATGTTTAGCTCTCAATTTAAAGGGAAAAGCCCGCCAAAAACCCCTTTCTGGTTTCAGCGGGAAAGATGGGTGGGATAATACGTTCTTGGTCACAGGTCACCACCGGAGATGTCTCAAAGCAAGACTGCGGCAGTTCTTCTTTTTAGTTCTGTGCAGCCTAGAAGGGTAACTCCACCTAGATCCTTATCACCTGCTCTGTTGTGGTAAACAAGGTCTCAGGCCTGCTCAAGGCCGGGGGAAGGGCACACCTTCCCTCCAAATTCTCTTCCCTTTTCTGAATTATTTTCTCCACTCTAAACATTTCTGTAACTTTCATTGATATCTTTGATTTGTTGAGTTATTAATGGGCAGCTATGTTTTATCTCCATTGTTGAATGATCTTCTTTATTCCAAGATGTGTTCAACTTTATGGGTACACCTATTTGATTGCATTCTCAACAATGGCAATTGTCCTTCTGAAAGGTACTCTGTGAAGCACATAAAAATACCAACACAAACCATCACCTCACTTAAATCTGTTATACTAACTACAAATGTATATATTCTCAAAGTTTGCTCTTGGTGTTTTTATATGTTACTGATAATGTGAGCTTCAGTTTCAATAGCATTCATTTTATATTTAAATATAAGGAAAACTATTTTTGATTCCCAATACTTTAAACTCTCAATTACCTTTTCTTCTTTTCTTTCATTCCCATGCTTATTGTGATTTAAAATTGTTTCACATAGAAGTAAGGGTTACATTCTACAGAGAAACTGGGTGGACTTTCAGTTTATATATTTGGGGCAAAGCTGTTTGGTATCAACTTCTGCTGCTTTCAATCTATAGCATAGTAAAAACACAAAGGAAGCCCTTGTCAGAATTATTAATGTAAGGAAAGTTCATCATAGCCAAAGCTATTCTAAGGAATAAATAAATCTACTTAAAATAGAAGTGTGTGTGTGTGTGTGTGTGTGTGTGTGTGTGTGTGTACACTTGTATAGGGGAGGAGGGGAGGGGAGGAAAAGAAGATTAAGAACCAGTTTTCTTACAAAGTAGAGGGAAAATGAATATTTTGTGGGATGAAAGAAAACATAGCCCCAATAATAAATAAATCCTTTTCTAAGAAAATAAGCACATGTGGAAGGGGAAACTAGAGGTCAAAAATAAAGACCCAAGTTTAATTCAGAGAATATTGTTGAAAGAGTTATGGGTTTGGATCGTAGCTTAAGATTTCCAGAGGCAGCCTGAAGAAAAGACCTTAGGAAGGCAGTGATCAGGACTGGTACTTGTAACATTTATTACAAGTATAATTTGTATATTATCTACAAATGGGGTTATACAATGACAGTAATTTAATGTTAATTTATACATTGCTCAGCATATGTTTTTAATAATGTTTTTTGTTTCTTCTTTGAGAATTTAATACAATATCTTTGGGTCATGTTCATTCCCCTGCCCCAATTCCTCCCAGTTGCTGTCCCATCTCCCAGCCCCCCAACTCCTCTCTCTCTCTCTCTCTCTCTCTCTCTCTCTCTCTCATAAAAAAGACCACAGAGTCTAGTTTGTATTGGCAAACTGACTACTCCTGATAATGGGACCTGCCCAGAGGTGCATGTGTTGTGCATGTGTTTTCAAACAAACAAATGTAGTTATTTTATTTGTATCTATTTAATTATTTGTGTCTGTTCATGCATTTATATGTGAGATAAAGAGGAAGCGACAGGGGTGTGGAAATACACATATTCCTGTGCTTGCAGAAGCCTCAGTAGCTCCAAATGTCCTCCTCTATGACTTTTAAACCCATTCCCTTGAGTCAAGATCTCCCACTAATCCTGATGCTGAGCTGGAGGCCAGCAAGTCCTAGTACTTCCCCTGCCGTGCCTAGCTTTTAATGTAGGAGCTGGGCATTTGAACTCAGGTCCCCATGCTTGTACAACAAGTGCTCTTACACATTCTAGCTCACAAGACATAGACGTCTGTGTCAGAGTTGGCACTAGACCAGATACTCACCATGATCATCTGAGTACATCTCTAATAGTTCTTTCAAGCACCTTTTTCTGCAATTCTACTTTAATGATGCTGTCACTAAAATGACATTGAAATTGTCAGTATACATACATGCTGCCATAAACACATTCACACTACACACGCAATAATATTAACAAAAATAACATGGTTTATTAACCACTAGATCATTCTAAACTTTGCAGGCTCTTAGGGAAAAATTATTTTCAGGAATATTCTTTGGTACTCTCAGAATTAATATTTGTGAGATTGCAGGAATCCTGATATCAGCAACAGAGGAAGAAGAGGAAGTGAGGTAAACCTGTGATAAACCCTCAGGAGGTCCCAGTTTGGTACCTGGACCTATCAAGACTTCTGCTTGCATATGCTCATGTGCGTACATGCATGTGAAGGCCAGAGGTAGACTGTGGGTGTCTTCTTGGATCACAGCACCACTTTATTTTTTGAGATAAGGTCTCTTGCTGAAAGGTTTTCTATGCATTACAAGAAAAGGAAGGAATTTCTGTAAGTAAGAGAAACTGAAAAAGATGTTTATTAAAAAAAAAAAAGAGTTACCTCCAATTGCATTATGAAGTGATGGATTTTATATACTTGTCACTAAAGGAGTATGAGGATAATCTTGAACAAGCTAATTCACTTTTGCTGGTAAGCGCAATAGAAGGGACTTAGACTGGAAGTATTTGTCTGCAACACTGACAAGACTTAAGAAATTTAATTCTTCAGTCATGGAATGTGCCTAAGGTGAACGCTGTAGAATCTACTTGAAAATTCATACCAGTCAGACCCACAGACAGCAGACAATTATGTCCAGTAGCAATCTGTGGTATCTGGAATCCGCGAGAAGATAGTTAATAGGAAAGAAATGAAATCACTGTTAAAGCAACACACAGTACTCATCATGCTCTCATTCATTAACAATTTAAGATTCCCCTCACCCTCAGCTAAGTCCTGGCAGCATCAATGTCATAGCTGGTACTGGCCCCAGGGCTTCCTTTGTGAGGAGTTACAGTCTTCTCAATATTTGGCAGCTGGACTTGTCCATTTACTATCTAAATGAAGAAAGAAGTTTCACGAAATGTTCAAAGAGCTCCTTCAGATGACAAGAATGTTTGCTGCCCATGTAAGAGCTGTCCCTCTTTATTGTGACAATCAAAATCACTTACCAGGTTTGAAACTCATTTATCTTCAATCTCTCTCACATAATGCTGAGTGTTTTTTTAACAATATGTGGTTAAAGTTGAGAGGTTTTGTAATTAATTAATTAACTAATTAATTAACTAATTAGTTTACATTCCCAAATGTTGCCACTTCCATGTCCCCCCTTACAGAGTTCCTCTACCATCCCCTCTCCTCTTTTTGTCTGAGAGGGCAGCTCTCCCCACTGCATCCCCTCAGCCTAGAGCAGCAAATCTCTGCAGGATTAGGTGCATCTTTTCCCACTGAGGCCAGACTGTTACATGGGATCCCTCTGTTACATATGTATTGGGGATATCAAACCAGCCAGTGTATGTTCTTCTGTTGGTGATTCAGTCTCCAGGAGCTCCTAGGGATCTAGGTTAGTTGACACTGTTGGTCTTCCTGTGGGGTTGCCATCTCCTTGAAGACCTTCAATCCTTCCCCTAACTTTCCCAAAGGGGTCCTCTACTTCTGACTAGTGTTTGTCTGTGGTTATTTGTATCTGTCTCAGCCAGCTTCTGGGAAGAACCTCTCAGAGGGCTGCTATGCTAGACTCCTGTCTACAAGCACAGCATAGCATCATTCATAGTGTGAGGAATTGGTATTTGCTCATAGGATGGGTCTCAAAATGGGCAGATCACTGGCCTTCCATTCCTTCAGTTTCTGTTCCATTTTCATCCCTGCATTTCTTTTAGTTAGGACTAATTTGGAGTCAAAAGTTTTGTAAGTGGGTTGGTGTCCCCATCCCTCCACTGAGGGTCATGTCTGGCTACTGGAGGTGGTCTCTTCAGGTTCCATATCCCAACTGTTATTTGACATTTCTACCAAGGACACTTGTATTTACTCCTGGGAACCACCCTCACCCTCATTCTGGGTCTCTGGGACTTCTTGGAGAAGTACCCCATCCCTGAGCCCTGGCAGCTGCATATTTCTACTCATTCTTCAAGCCCCCTGAGACTCTCTCCTGTCTCTCCCAATGCCTTATCCTGCCCGTATATTCCCCTAGGCCCCTTCTTACACACCAAGGCTCCTCCCTCCATCCCTCTCCCTCCTGTGACTAATTTGTTCCCCCTTCTAAGTTAGACTCAAGCATACTCACTTGGGCTTTTTTTCTTGATAACTTCTTTGGGTCTGTAGAGTGTATCATGGATCTTCTGAACTTTTTGGTTAATATCCACTTATCTGTGAGTACATACAATGCATTTCGTTTTAGGACTGGGTTACCTCACTCATGATGATATTTTCTACTTCCATCTATTTACATGCAAAACTCATGATGTCTTTATTTTTAATAGCTGAATAGAATTCAATTGTGTAAATATACCACATTTTCTTTATCCGTTCTTCAAGGATAAAGGACATAAAGAAGTTCTTGAAGGACATCTGGGTTGTTTCCAGCTTCTGGCTATTACAAATAAAGCTGTTATGAATATAGAGGAGCACATGTCCTTGTTGTGTAGTGAGCATCTTTTGCATATATGCCCAGGAGCAGTATACCTGGTCTAAAGGTAGAACTGTTTCCAATTTTCTGAGAAATTACCAGATTGATTTCCAGAGTGGCTGTGCAAGTTTGCACACTCACCAACAATGAAGGAGTGTTCCCATTTCTCCATATTCCAGCCAGCATGTGCTGTCACCTGAGGTTTTGATCTTAGCCATTCTGATTGGTGTAAGGTGATATCTCAGAGTCATGTTGATCTGCATTTCCCTGATGACTAAAGATGTTAACATTTCTTTAAGTGCTTCTCAGTCATTGGAGATTCCTTTGTTGAGAATTCTCTGTTTAGCTCTGTATACCATTTAAAAAAATGGATTATTTGGTTTTTCAGACTCTAAATTCTTGAGTTTGTTATATATTTCGGATATTACCCTCTGTTGGATGCTCATGGACCTGTAGGATTAACAAGGTGATACCAAATCAGTCTGCAGATTTAATGCAATCCCCATCAGAATTTCAATGCAATATTTCATAAAACTTTAAAAAAAATTCTCAACTTCATATGGAAAAAAACCCAAAACAGCTAAAAACAGTCCTGAACAGTAAATGAACTTCTGGAGGTATCTCAATCCCTGCAATAGTAATAAAAACTGCAGGGTATTTGAATAGAAACAGACAGTAGATTGATGGAATTAAATTGAAGACTCAGAAATAAACCCTCATACTTATGGACACTTGATTTTTGACAAAGAAGTCAAAGCCATGCAATAGAACAGGGAAGGTATCTTTAATAAATGGTACTGGTTTACCTGGATGTCTGCATGTAGAAGAATTTAAATAGATCCATATGTATGTTACACACACACACACACACACACACACAAACACACACACACACACACAAAACCTAAGTCCAAGTGGATCAATGACCTCAATGTGAAACCAGATACACTGAATCTAATAGAATAGAATGTGGGAAACAGTCTTGAATGCATTCACACAGGAGAAAATTTCCCGAACAGAACACCAGTGGCTCAAGCACTGAGGTCAAGAATTAATAAATGGGACCACATGAAGCTGAACAGCTTCTGTATACAACAGGCACTGTCAGTAGGACAAAAATGACATCCTACAGATTGAGAAAAGAACTTCACTAACCCTACAGCCAACAGAGGGTTAATATCCAAAATATATAAAGAACTCAAGAAGTTAGATAACAACAAACCCAATAACACAATTAAACAATGGGGTACAGCGCTAAACAGAGAATTCACAACAGAGGAATCGCAAATGACTGAGAAGCACTTAAAGATATGTTCAAAGTCCTTAGTCATCAAGGAAATTCAAGTCAAAATGACTCCGAGATTCCACCTTACACCTATCAGAGCTGGTCAGGATCAGAAACTCAAAGGCAGCACATGCTGATGAGGTTGTGGAGAAATGGGACCACTTCTCCATTGCTGACTGAAGTACAAACTTGAAGAACCACTCTGGAAACCAACTTGGCAGTTTCTCAGAAGATTGGAAATAGTTTTGTAAGGATCCAAAAATCACTGACGGAAGACCCCAGATGGATAGCATACAAAGACAAAGAGCGTTTACTCTTCAGAAACAACCAGCTTGAAAATGACATAGGCATGCAGGTCTCCTTAAAGGAAATTGGGGGAACTTTCTAGAAGGATTAGTTTATCTAAAAATTTCATTGGTGGGTGCTAGGGGGTGATCAGTGGTTTGCATTCCTACATCATGAATGTTTAACCACAGGATGAGATAGGATGGCCCAGCATTGCCCATTCTGAGATAAGATATTTTCCTATTCTTGTGGTTATCCCCAGGCTGTTCATTGGGAGGGGATTTTATTACCTTGTTCCTGGATTTTATGATCTGGTCCTGGAGCTGGTGCGTTAGGGCATAATTCCTGAAGTTGGTAACTTGCGACCTTCTTTTTCAAAATCAGACCTGATTTAAATGGAGACAAATGGGGTTCATGTTGTCCATTCAGTTCTAATTCTAGACCCAGCTATTTACCACTCCTGGGCATATACTGAAAAGATACTTCACCCTCCCACAAGGATACTTGCTCAACTATGCTGATAGCAACTTTACTTATAATAGCCATAAACCAAAAACAACCTAGATGTCCCTCAACTGAAGAACTGATGAAGAAAATGTGGTTCATTTACATAATGGAATACTAGACAGCCACTAAAAACAAGGATATCATGAATTTTGCAAGCAAATGGCTGAAACTAGAAAATAGCATCCTGAGTGAGGTAACACAGACCCAAAAGGACATGTGTGGTATGTACTTACTGATAAGTAGATATTAGCCATAAAGTATAGGATAACCATGTTATAATCATCAGACCCAAAGAAGTCAAATAACAAGGAGGGCTATAGGGAGGATGCTTGTATCTTTCTCAGAAGAAGAAACAAAATAGATATCGGAGGTTGATGGAAGGAGGGAACTGGGTGAAAGAGGAGCTAGAGAAGGGAGTGGAGCAGGCAGGAGAGATCATATGTAGGGAGAGCAGGGGAGAGAGAAGTGATGGTGGGAGGCAATCTCTGGGAAGCCCAAGAGACCTGGAATAGGAGGATCCTCCAGAGAATCTATGAGGGAACTCTAGCAGAGACCCCTAGCAGTGTTGAATAGAGATCCTTAAGTGGCTACTTCCTATAGCCAGGTAGTTCTCTCAGTGAGGGATAAGGACAGCCACCCACCCACAAAACCTTCCACCCAAACCGTGTCCTAGCTATAAGATGTGCAGGGACAAAGATAGAAACTGTGGGAATAGCCAACTAATGACTACCCAAATTGAGAGCCATCTCATGAGCAAGTACCAATCCCTGATACTATTAATGATATTCTGTTATGCTTGCAAACAGGAACCTAGCATAACTATCGTCTGAGAGGTTCCAGTCAGTAGCCAATGGAAAGAGCTGCAGTCTCACACCCAAACATTAGAGTCTTAGGAAAGAGCTGGGAGAAGGACTGAAGGACCCAAAGAGGGCCGGGACTTCACAGGAAGATGAGCACAGTCAACTAACCTGGACTCTTTGGGGCTCCCAGAGACTGAATCACCAACCAAAGAGCAAGCATAGACAGGACCTAGGCCCCCTGGACATATGTAGCAGATGAGCAGCTTGGTTTTCATGTGGGTCTCCCAATAACTGGAGCAGGGGCTGTCCCTGAGGCTGTTGCCTGCCTGCCTGCCTGCCTGCCTGTGGATCCTATGCTGATAAATAGCCTTGTTTGGTTTCAGTGAGAGAGGATGTGCCTAGTCCAGCAGCTACTTGATGTGCAGGATCGGGGGTGAGGGTGGTGTTAATGGGGGGAATGACACCCAGGGGAGAATTTCCCTTCTCTTTTGAGAAGGTGAAGGTGAATGGGGGAAGTCTTAAGTGAAGGGGTGCAGGGGGGAAAGGAAGGGCTGATATTGGGTCATAAAGTGAATAAATAGATTTAAAATATAATGAAAATAAAAACTAAAGTTGTGGCCACCAGAATTACTTTGTTTCAGCATATCTGTCAGTGATCCTCCTAACTAGGGTGCAATGAACATCACTCCGTGTTCACTTTGCATGTCCATTCTGAACAGATTTATACATGAATTGTTCTCCCCTCTATCGTGGAGTCACATGGTAGCTCACAGCGTGGGACTAGATACTAGTTGAGAGAGAGCAGGATGATATGAAACATCATTCTTAATATCTCTAGTGAAGCTTGCATATGTTTTTCTTACTCAGTCTTTATCTAACTTTAACTGTACCGACTCCATCTTAGACTGTTCACTGCCGTCCCTGTCCATCACTGTCCTGTGGCAAGTTAGCATGAAACTTGATCAGAGAGACAGTTCTGGTTGTATCCCTTCCTGATATCCTGCAGTAAGAGGCTGTCTTATACAAAGGGACAAAAACTAGGACAAGAAATGTTTTTTCAAAAGATGATGTAATTCTTTGATGGAGACATCATGGTCTTAGTATGCAACTCTAGCATTTTGCTTTAAACACAAAAGTTATCTGTCACTGAGAGTATATTTCTTATCCATGGAGACATTTAGAAGTGTTTCTCTAAAGAATTACAAGGAATGCGGAAGTCGTGTTTAATAATTTGTTGCTGCTATATTCTCAACTAGAATAAGGTGGAGGGAAGATTTTAGGTACCTTCATCAGTAGTACTAACACTTACCCATGGTAAACACAGTATGAGAGAAGAGGAGCAGAAGAAACTTCTACAGATTCTAAGGGTGGTTTTCTTATAACCATTTTAAAATTCTTAAATAAAGTATTGAAAAGCATTATCAGAACTCTTGAAGTCTCTTTCTAATCCTAAAATTAAAGTCAATGTTCATTGCAATTAAGCCATTAAATCGGAGAAGAAATAAACACACAAATCCATCAAATTATTCTGTTCAGTAAGAACAAGGAAAAAACAATGAAAGTCACATCCAAGTTGAAGCCACACACATATTGTCCACAACTTTCCTTTTTTTCCCTTGATGTTGTAAAACCATATGCGTTTTCTCTGCCTGCATTAAAGAACTGTTTATCTGCATCGGAAACCAAATAAGGAAAGCCTTTCTGTTCTGTTTACTTTAAGATGAAGCATCCCTAACCCATATGAGTGATGCTATTGTCTTCTAATTGGAAAGGCATTTTGTGTTTACCAAAGGTACAGTGAGCTAAAATCCATAACATGGTAGAAGCCTAAATGAATACTCGGAGGAAAAGTTGAGCATTATTTAAGTGGGATTCCATATGATATTGTAGTTTATAAGTTAAGACTAGGGAGCAAACCTTTTAAAGGGAGTTTCCTGTCCTCAAAGAAACATGGATGTTATTATAGGAGTCTGAGCCCTGCAGACTTCAGTTCACTGTAGCAAACGGGCTCTGAGAAAGATGAAATCATCTGTATTATATTATGAGCAAGCAGGCCAGTTGAAAAGGGACATTGAGTATGCAATGTGGTAGATATTAGCAAACACTTAAGAAAAACCACAAAAAAACCTCTCATGCATTGGCCTGGAGTAAGCCTTCAGCATCTGCTCAGGCCCTTCAGAGTCTACACTGCTGAGAACATAAGTCGGTTTGTTGGTCATTCCTCTGAACTTGAAGCCAGATGAGCAAATCTGAGCCATTTTATGGTACAATCATTCAAATCATTCCAGTATGTTAGAAGACTTCTTGCCTTTGCCTTGAGCTTCAAAAAGAATTAGGCGGCATTTGTAACACTTCACACATTCCAAGGAAACGATCGGATCCAATTGTGAAAGTTTTCAAGCTCTGATGAAGATTCTAATGTAAAATTTAGGCTAAACATCCAACTTAACACGACATTTTCCTCCAGAGCCACAGCACAAAAGTACAGTAGAGAAGTGATTCATCATTTTATTGGATTTATTATTTTATGCTTATGATATTATTTGTTGCTATTATTATTTAATAATGAATACTTAACTATGAAATGAAGTTAGTCTTTTGATAAATTCATGACAAGCCCTCATTTAAAATCAATTGTGTTTGTAATACACAGATTGGCATGGTGTACAAATGACCACACATAACAAAGCATTCCATACATCAAAATTTAAACATGCCACATATATACATATATATGTATATGCATGCATATGTGTGTGTGGGTATATGTTCACATGTGTACATTTGTATATGTACCCAAATATACATGCATACATATATACATAGATATATATGTATGTAGTATGTATATGATATATGTACATGTAAATGTCTATGAGGGTACTTCCCAACTGCTGTCCTGTTTTTTCTACTCTGGAGAAGGAGGAAAGAACAGAAAAAGAAAAAAAAATAGGCTTGATCCTTTGCAGTTGGGTAATCAGTTGACCTTGAATGGTTTTCAAGCAGCTGCAACCATTGGATGCTTAGTTGAATCCTTAAAAAAATCACCAAGGGAATTAGTGTTTCCTGATTTCAAGGAAACAGCAAAGAAATGGTTGCTCTAGCTCTCAACTCCAAAAGCACAGTTCCGGATGTCAGCATTTCTTTAGAGACTAACACTAGAGTAAGTAGCTGACTCACATTTGCAAAATGAAACACAGCTTTGCAACAACAGAGTGATAATCCAGGATTGGAGGCTTTGGTCCAGCTCTAGTGATTTACATCTTCCTACAGGTATCACTTGCCAACGGCTGTCTGAAGAGGACAGCACCAAAACTACTTGTAATCGAATCAAAAGGCAGACTGTCATACTGAACTGTCATATATATATGACCACACAAAACAAAGCATTCCATACATCAAAATTTAAACATGCCACATATATACATATATATGTATATGCATGCATATGTGTGTGTGTGTATATATTCACATGTGTACATTTGTATATGTACCCAAATATACATGCATACATATATACATAGATATATATGTATGTAGTATGTATATGATATATGTACATACTCTCTCTCTCTCTCTCTCTCTCTCTATATATATATATATATATATATATATACTCTCTATATATACATACTCTCTCTCTATATATATATATTATTATATATATAGATATATTATTATTATTATTATTATTATTATTATTATTATTGTGTTGTATGGTTTGAGAGTATAGGCACAAAAATAAAACAGCATGTGCTGTGGCGTCTATGTGAAGACCAGAAGACAGCTTTCTGGAGTTAGTTTATTGTTCTCTTCTACCTTGTTGAAGCTTTATTGCTTTGGATGCTATACTTTGTATTGTAAGCTTGATGGTCAACAAATGGAAAAAAAATCAGTCATTGACTCACTTATAAACTAAATGTCTATCTCCTCCGTTAGAGATCATTTTAGGGTATATTGTACAGGAATGTAAAGGTCAATGGTACGCTAAACATACTGTAAGGGTCCATGATTGGAGGAAGAATGATACCCAGGACTCACATAGTATGTAAATACAAAGAGTGTTTTATTCTGCAGAAGTTCAGCATGCTGCAGTCTCCCATTACCAAGATAGACAACCAAGTCTGCTTGTAGGCCTGATTTAAAGCACATTAGGGAATTCCAGATTAGGAGACCTCTATGTTAATCTGTTGGGTCCATCTCTAAGGGCATTCCATTACCAGGGTGTGGGGGCTGGAAACTTGCTGGGGAGGTCTGGAAACTGTTACTGAGGAAGTCTGGAAACTGCTGCTGACCCATTGTCCTTGCCTCAGGCCAGGTGGCAGGGCAGCTTCTGAGGCCTGGACTTGCCTGGAATTGCCGAGTTCTTGGAGACAGAGATTTAGGCCTAGTCTCCTTAACTGCCAATTTGAAGCCTGTCATAGAATCAGCTTCGCCTTCTCAACATAACAATTCAAAGAGATAATGAGAAATTTTCCAAGTGTCTCTTTATCTCATAGAAAAATGAAAAGGTAACAGAAAACTTAGCAACTAATGATCATGTAGCTAAAAAATCCAGGATTTGAGATTTTAAAATAGCAATAAGCTTATTGGCTGCAAAGCCCGAACATGCCTTCTTTACAATGTTGTATTAGAGCTGATCAAGACTAGTGAATGTCTGGAACCAAATTGTCTAAGCTTAGTGTTTTATTTTTTAACTTTCTTACCTGGGTCTTCGAGTCATCCATTGGAAAGGTCACAAAGAAGTCCAGAATTCAGGTGAAATTAAAACTCCAACTGCACACATTCAGTACAGCTAATGGATGGCATTACCCTCTACATGAATAGTGCTTTTTTTCTTTAAAATATAAATATGGGATTACCAAGGGTCATATTACACATGTTATGAGCATTAACTGCAAGTGGGAGTTTAATAGCTAGTTTTTGAGCCAATTTTTGAAATGGCAATTTTCTTCCCTTTTTGTGTTCTCTGACCATTTCTTCAGTCTAATTTGGTTCACAAGCAAATTATACCTTCAAATGACTTCATTTAGCCTGAGCAAGTAGGCAGTTAACAGTCATTTCAAATTTATTTCCTGTCGTTTGCCTTTTGAAGAAAATTCCCAGAACTATATCCTGTGCCCCCCTATCTCCCTTCAGGAAAGCACTGCCAAAACTTGGACAGGCAGGGTGCCCTTAAAACCCTAGGCACTTCGCTTATAAGCTTTCAAACCCCACCCAAACACAGAAGAAAAGAAAGAAAAACATTACTTCAGTGACTTATCCATAGATGATTCCATTTTTTAAAATAAAGGAACCGAGGCTCTGGGAAGATGGTTCAGTATTTAAGATAATTGCCTGCTATTCCAACAAACCCAAGTTTAATTTTCAGCACACACATGGCAAGTTATAACAGTCTCTAACTCCTGTACCAGTGAAAATGTGAGCCTCTGGCCTCAGGCACCAGGTACCTGACACAAATGGAGCACAGATATATAAGTAAACAAAAGGTCAGGACACATAATTGAAATAAAATTTTTAATTAAAAAAAAAAAAGGATGAACTGAGTAATGAGCAAAGGCTGGGTCAGAGTTTTGGTACGAGATTTTCTGCCATCCTATTGTGAAAGTTTAGAAAACTCTGTTCATTTCTCAGACTTCATGTTCATATAACAGTAAAATCAGGTAAATAATATCATCGTCATAAAGTTATTGAGATGATTAAAAAAGAGATTAAATACTGTGGTTTCACAGCCATGCCTATTTAGGTAACACTAATTTTGTACTCAGTGGGTTATTAATTTTAAAAAGCACATCAAGCTGAAGGGGGATATTGGGAGTGATATGAGAGGAACAGGAGGGCACAAGGATGGGGTGAATATGAACAAAATATGTGGCACACAAGTATACAACTTTCAAACAATAAATTAAAAATTAAAGAGTATAACAGCTAAAACAGTTTCTACTATCTGATAACATCATAGCCATGTGACACCATAGTACAATATATCATTCATGTGATTTGGTAATGCCTGCAAACAAACCTACCACTACACAAGTGGCATCAAGCTATAGCATATGCAGAGCTACTATGTATAACCCATAGTAACTGATTATAACAAACAGCCACATTATTAAATTATGCCTTTTATAAAACTATATTCACTAGGTAGTTTTCTAATAGGAAAACTTCACACAATAAATGGAATATTATTGGAACCTATTGATAAAATCCAGCTCTACAATAAAATTCTCATTTATATAGCAAACATTTCCAACAATATATTTGTATTCTCTTTGGATAAGCCAAGTCATGGGCAGATCATCATCCAGAGCTAAACAGAATTTCCTTCCCTTTCCTGCAGTTTATATGTTATGTAATCTGGAAGAATCACCACTTAATAGACAAGACTTTAGCTTCTCATTCCTGTAGTAAAGGCTGAGAAAAGAGTAAGAACAGTAGAAAAGGCAATACACACTTGGCCGAGTTATTCTCACTTTATGAATAAACTTTCAAACCCCAAATAACTGTCTGATCAACAAAACGAATACCAAATATTTCTTTTTAAAGGACTTACCTAGATATAGAGTTGATTTGAGGGGGAGGTTGTTTTGTTTTTGTTTTGTTTTGCTTTTATGTCAAACATATTATAACGAGAAGTGGTATATTTCAAAACATTACTAATTGCTTGGTTGTTTTTTATTTATACAAACATTTTAGTTGGCCTACAAAATAATGGGCTTTAGTATGTGTTTTAATCTATGTATGTTATTGCTCTTTGTTTTTTATTATTTTTAAGGATTTCATTTGTGTTCATCTCTACAATTATTTAAGATTGTACTAATGCTACCAACTACTTATAAAAGAGAACTTATGGTCCAAGAAAATCACAAAAATGAGTTAATTTATCCATTTCATTGTTGGTGGAGCCAAAATTTGACTTTGGCATTCTGTCTGTAGAATATATGGTTACCGAGTATTGTATATTATCTGTAATTTTTCAAGATAATTAGAAAATAGAAAAAGATGCAAATCTATAATTATTTTTCTATGCATCAATTTTCATCATGGGGTAGATGAACTTAACTGAATATTATATGATTATAAATATTCTGTGGAAATGAGCACTTACTTCTATAAGAGACTTTTAGGGTCTTTCCCTTGAAATAGGACATGTTTAAGGAGAAAGAGTGAGGCTCACAGAGGATAGCTGAGATGATCCACTCAAAGAAGAGCCTTTGAACTTGGCTCTTGCCTAGTTTTAGCCAGTTCCTTTTTCCATAAAAGGAAGTAACCAACTCCAGAGCACAGCAGAAGTTCACCCATATGCAAATGACAAGAAATGCCACAATAGAAATAGCATTTTAATAATTAACTCTCTGATAGAACGGATATCACAATCACAGTAGGCCTTTTTAATTTACCATGTCTAAAATCTATTCCCAAGCATATATCAGAAACAGAAATTTTTGTAGGTCTCCTTATAACGTGGCCAAAATGGAATTGTTCCTCACAGACTGCTGGAAATAGAGAAGAAAACCAATAATAATAGATTTGTCTACTAAATAAAATACACCCAGAGCCAACCACTGTGTTAGAGCCACACTTCTAATGGTATGAATCCATTAAGTTGGCAATGCTATGTTTATGGAAGGACACAGAGTAGAGTATTAAGACCTTTCTATACTTTGGTGATGGAAGAGAGCATGTAGTATAGCTGTTCACCAAACAAGTAGTGTGGTATAGAAGAGTGTCATCAAAAAAATAAAAAGAAACCATAGAATCAATGCTCAATAAGAAAACTGATTATAGATGGGATTTTTTGATTATTGTGATATGTTTGATCAATATTATTTATTCTCTAGGGCTTTCCAACAGTATTCCCAAATTTGAGGATATAATAAATTGTTGAATTATGTGGAATGAATTGTTGTGGTTTTGAAGCACAATAGACTTGTTTTAACATTTCCTAATATTTTCAGACCAAATTTTTAGTAACTCTCTAAAATAAGTGTGTTTACAGGATATTTTGTTCTCTGAGATCCCTCTTAATATTGAACATAGCATGAAACTCTGGATTTAATACAGACTCCCATATCATTAGAGTCCCCTATCTTCCCAAATATTCCATATGAAGCCTCAATTCCATCACTTTACAATGAAGAGACAAAGCAAACTTCCTTTAGAGTTCTTGATGACTAGATGAAATGATGGCATTATTATTGCATTCAATACCTAACAGAAACCTAAATATTTACATATAACATATTAATCCAGTTAAGTGCCTTTTCTAGTTGACAATAATTTTCTTTTAGATCTATAAATATCTTTAATTCCTGTCAAAAAAATTCGAGTTTGCTTAAACGATGTTTTGGTGATCTCTTCTGAATCTTAAAAGAGGATGTGTTTTTGTGAAGATGGCTCTGAAATGAAGACAAACACTGAACTCAAATCTCACAACAATGGATTTGAGGAATTGGTTTGGTCCACTTGTTCTTTGGATTCCTTATTTCCACAAACAGACTAACTCCATTACATCCAGTTTAGGAGAGAGTTGGTTTAAATAAGACAAATCATGTAGTAATTTTAGTTTTAGGGTGTTGTTTTCTGAGGAACTTCCATACTGATTACCACAGTAAATCCACTGATTCACATTTGTATGAGTGGCTTATGAGGAGCAGAGGGCCCTGAGAACATTAGGGAAGAGACAAATTAAAACAAAAAATAATCCCATATATGCATGAAGTGCCATACTGAAACACATTACTCTTTAAGGTAACCTAAAATACTACTACTAATACTACTACTAATAATAATGATAATGATAAATAATGAAGAAAAACCAAACAAATAGTAAATCTTTAATTTGTTGAGTGACATCAAAAACTAATGATTTTAACTTGTTCATGGGAAATCCTTCAGTAGTTTTCTGACCAAAACTTTCCAAACTATTTTCTCAGGTGACCAAAGGCTCAAGATTAGCTCAGGTTAATCATAAAATAAGTAGACAACATAGTAACATTAACTAGACTACTATGTGACTCTCCTCAACAACATTGGAAGTTTGGTAGTCAATAGAGGCATGATAAAGTGTACAAAATAGCCATAATAGGCACTCTTCTGGCTACTCCACTATTATTAGAAGAAAAGGAGATGTGTGCCATGACAGCCTAGCTGTTTGGAAAGCTATCACTGAGATTCACAGAAATGGAAAGATATGACTATGGAATTTCTGACTTGGTTTTAAGCACCAGGTTCATCAGCTTCAAGTGAATTCATTGTTCATTCTTACATTTTAGAATGGTGGGAATATGTATTTCTTCAACATTTTACCGTGAAGATTGATTGAAAAACATAAAAGATCTGACAAAGTTAGAAAATTAGGCCCCGTCTTTGAATAAGAACATCTCCATAGAGAGTGGCTGATTCTCACTATCCAAGTTCATGGGGAAAATATCTTTGAATCAATTATAATTTTCTTTAATAAAATCAAATAAAGCATTTTACTTAATTAAAATATAATTACATCAGTACCTTCTCCATCCTCTCCCTTCAACGACGTCCATGTTCCTTTTCAAATTCATGGTCTTTTATCGTGTGTGTGTGTGTGTGTGTGTGTGTGTGTGTGTAAATTTATGAATGAAACCTGCTGAGTACATTTAGTGTTGTTCATATGTGTATTTTGTAGAGCTAACTACGTGGGATTGGATAACCAATTAGGGTACCTATCTCTGGAAAAGACTGATTCTCCCTCTTTAGGCAGTTTTTAACTGTAGCTTTTCATCTTATTTTCATACAAATTAGCTATCCAAAACTAATCAAAGTGGAGATGATGTCATTAATTTGTCCAATGATCTTGTACTTATCTTTGAGTCTAATCGACTTTTTAGAATACAATCCTGTATATATTAAATTGAGAATATGTGTTTGCAGGTTAGTTTTATCACAAATGCATTATTATTATAAGAAATTTAGGGTTCATATAATCTGATAGTTCTTTCATCAATTGACAATTGTGTATTACTGTTGTATTATTTGATATGGCAACCATTAATGGAATGCAACTTCTGAGTACTCGATATGGCTAGTAAGACAGGCAAAATGAAATGTTTGTTCCGTTGAATTTTAATTAATTTGATTTAAATGTGTTTGTTTAAAATGACATACATATAAAAATATACCTCCTATTTATGAACAAAATGCCATAGAATATAAATCAACTCTTCAGGTTAAATTTTTTAGTCTACTAATTAACCTTTGTTGTAAAGATAAATATGAGATTTCAAAGATTTAATACTACAAGGGCATTATGGTAGTTACAGTTACTATTGCTCATATGTGTAACCCTGTGATTTTCCACCCATGCCTGAGTTCCTGAATAATAATTTGGAGACTATATTTATTAATTAAATGTCAAGGCCATAAGCCAGCTTGTTCCGTGACTTGCTTGTAATTTATATTAAACAGTTTATACTTTTCTATGTTTGCCACATAGCTAGTTACCTCTTCTCACTTTCGTATGTCCAACCACCTCTGAGTTCTTGTGGGGAATCATCTGCACCTGACACTTTCCCAGAGTTCCTTCTCTCCTTGCCAGATGTCCCACCTTCTATTCTACCCCTTCCTACAGGTCATAGGCTTTTTTTTTTTTTTTTTTTTGACATGTGATGCTTTCACTCAATACAGAAGAGATTATGCCTACAGGGATGAAACAGTATGACCAAAGCAACTTCTGGAGGAAAGGGTTTATTTGGTTTATACTTGAACTTCACAGTTCATCACTGAAGAAAGTCAGGAAAGGAACCCAAACAGGGCAGGAACCTAGAGGCAGGAAATGATGCAGAGGCAACTGCTTACTGGCTTGTACATCATGGGTAACTCAGCCTGCTTTCTTATAGAACCCAGGACCACCAGCTCAGTGTTGGGACCACTAAAACTGGCATCACCCTCCCTCATCAGTTACTAATTAAGAAAATGTCCTACAGCTGGATCTTACAAAGACATTTTCTCAATTGAGAGTGTAGGAGTAGCTAAAGTGGGAGGAGTAAGGAGAGGAAGAGGAGGAGTAGGTAGAGGAAGAGGAGGAACTTGGAGAGGAGAGAGGGAGAAAGAGAGGAGATGGAGGCAGATGTTCACGTTGTCTGAAGCAGTCAAAAGTAGTTGGTATATCTAGGTTGGCTTTTGGGTTACACTTCTGATTGTATGGGTATATTGTTACTGATCATTACCAAATATATAAGCCTTTGATTAATCTTTAAGCATTAGAGTCTCATCTTTCTACTGGGCCCACGTGGATGGCAGGATTGTCTGGGCAATGACCAGCCTTGTGGAGACAGCATAGAAGATTGGCAGAGCCATCTCCCATGCTGGTGTCTCGTGGATGGCAGGGCTGGTGTATCTGGCTGGCTGGTTCTAGCTGCTAAGTGCACGTGGCCTCTGGCCATGGAACATGGCAGCTGAGCTAAGCAGAGCTGCTGCAGCTTACATAGTCGGTTTGACCGGCAGCCGTTTTTTAAATAATTACTTCAACAGAGAGTCCCCCCTTTCAGATAACTCTAGCTGTAAGTTGTCACAAAACTAGCCACAATAGACAAAAATATATCAGTTGGCTATTTCTGGTGATGACATATCAAAATAATAATTTTAGAGGTTATTGGTTGAAGAATATTTTAAAATCAGTTTTCTCTCCATTTTAAACTATTAAAATGTAGCCGTAGGGGAAAGGATACATGGTTCCGCAGTTAAGACAACTTACAGTTCTTACAGAGAATCAGAATTTATTTCCCAACACGGGCATCAGGAAGCACACACTGCCTATACCTCAGCATCCAGAGGATCAAATGCCCTCTTCACATCTCATATATTATATGCATGAGCATGTATAGCCACACAGAGACAAACATATATATATATAGTTATAATTAAAAACTGAAAAATGACATTTCGACTTCCGCTTCCGGTCTGGGCCCAGGCAGCAGATCCCTGGCGGCAGCTCTGCACTGAACCTCACAAAACACGGCAGAAGTGGGGCACCCAGCAGCTCTGACCCAGGCAGTATCTCGGCTAAGGAGACAGCAACACCCACCCCAAACAGGGAGTAACTGGGACCCACTGGGACCCACTGAGACCCAGGGATTTACTCCTGGCCCGGAGCGCCGGCTTCTTCCGGTCTGGGTCGGAGCTCCCAGCAGATCCCAGGCAGCAGCTCTACACCAAATCCCCCGGAACCCAGGGGAAGCAGGGCTCCTAGGAGCTCTAACCCAAGCAGCTTCCTACGCAAGGAGGCAGCAACACTTGCCCCAAACCGGGAGTAACTGGGACCCACCGGGACCCAGGTACCCACTCCTGGCCCCAGCACTGGTTCCTTCCGGTTTGGACCTGGGCGCTCTGCAGATCTCGGGCGGCAACTCTGCATCCAATCTCACAGAAGCCAGAGGAAGCGTGGCTCCCAGGAGCTCTAACTCGAGCAGCTTCTCAAGCAAGGAGGCAGCAACACCTGCCCCAAACAGGGAGTAACCAGGTCCCACAGGGATCCAGGAACTCACTCCTGGCCCAGAGCACTGATTCCTTCCGGTCCGGACCAAAGCACTGAGCAGATCCTGGGCCCTAGCTCTAATCTCAGCAGCAACACCTAACCTAAACAGTTCTGACACAACCAAGAGAACAGGAAAGACAGGTTCCAGCCAGAGACAGCACAGGTAGCACCAAGGAGAACCAGATGGCAAAAGGCAAGCGCAAGAATACAAGGGCCAGCAGCAACACAGAACACATGTCATCATCAGAACCTAGTTCTCCCACATTAAGTCCTGAACTCCCCATATCACCAGGAAAGCAAGAGTCAGACCTAAAATCACTTTTAATGATGATGATGGAGGACTTTAAGAAGGACATAAATAACATTCTCAAAGAATCCGAGGAGAACACAGGTAAACAGGTAAAAGCCCTTAAAGAATCACAAGAGAACACAACCAAACAGGTAAAGGATTTATACAAAACCACTCCAGGACATAAAAATGGAAATAGAAACAATAAAGAAAACACAAAGGGAGACTACTCTAGAGATAGAAAACCTAAGAAAGAAATCAGGAGTCACAGACGCAAGCATTACCAACAGAATACAAGAGATAGAAGAGAGAATCTCAGGTGCAGAAGAAACCAGAGAAAATATTGACACAACTTTCAAGGAAAACGAAAAACGTAAAAAACTCTTAACACAAAACATCCAGGAAATCCAGGACACAATGAGAAGACCAAACCTAAGGATAATAGGTATAGAAGAGAGTGAAGATTCACAACTTAAAGGGCCAGTAAATATCTTCAACAAAATCATAGAAGAAAACTTCCCTAACCTAAGGAACGAGATGCCCATAATCATTCAAGAAGCCTACAGAACACCAAATAGACTAGACCAGAAAAGAAATACCTCCCGTCACATAATAATCAAAACACAAAATGCACAAAACAAAGAAAGAATTTTAAAAGCAGTAAGAGAAAAAGGCCAAGTAACATATAAAGGCAGACCTATCAGAATTACATCAGACTTCTCACCAGAGACTATGAAAGCCAGAAGATCCTGGTCAGATGTCATGCAGACCCTAAGAGAACACAAATGCCAGCCCAGGCTACTATACCCAGCAAAACTCTCTATTACCATAGATGGAGAAACCAAGATATTCCATGACAAAGCCAAATTTACACAGTATCTTTCCACAAACCCAGCACTACAAAGAATAATAGCAGGAAAGACCCATTACAAGGAGAGCAATCATACCCTAGAAAGAGCAAGAAAGTAATCCACCTCCAAGAAACCCAAAAGAAGATAGCCACACAAACAATGCCTCCCCTTTTAGCAAAAATAACAGGAAGCAACAGTCTCCTCTCCTTAATATCTCTTAATGTCAATGGACTCAATTCCCCAATAAAAAGACATAGACTAACAGACTGGATACGCAAACAGGATCCGACATTTTGCTGCATACAGGAAACCCACCTCAGTGACAAGGACAGACACTACTTTAGAGTAAAAGACTGGAAAACAGTTTTTCAAGCAAATGGTCCTAGGAAACAAGCTGGAGTAGCCATTCTAATATCGAATAAAATTGACTTTCAACTTAAAGATATAAAAAAGGATAAGGAAGGTCATTTCATATTTGTCAAAGGAAAAGTCAACCAACATGAACTCTCAATTCTGAGCATCTATGCACCAAATGCAAGAGCACCCACTTTCATAAAAGAAGCCTTACTAAAGCTCAAAGCACATATTGCACCTCACACAATAATTGTGGGAGACTTCAATACCCCACTCTCAGCACTGGACAGATCAGGGAAACGGAAACTAGACAGAAGTACAGTGAAACTAACAGAAGTTTTAAAGCAAATGGACTTAACAGATATCTATAGAACATTTCACCCAAAAACAAAAGAATATACCTTTTTCTCTGCACCTCATGGTACCTTCTCCAAAATAGACCATATAATTGGTCACAAGACAGGCCTCAACAGATATAAAAAAATCGAAATAATCCCATGCATCCTATCAGATCACCATGGTCTAAAGCTGGTCTTCAATAACAACAAAGACAATGGAAAGTCCACACTCACATGGAAACTGAACAATACTCTACTCGTTGATAATGGGGTCAGGGAAGAAATAAAGAAAGAAATTAAAGACTTTTTAGATTTTAATGAAAATGAAGACACATCATACCAAAACCTATGGGACACACTGAAGGCAGCGCTAAGAGGAAAGCTCATAGCTCTAAGTGCATATAAAAAGAAACTGGAGAGAGAACACACTAGCAGCTTGACAACACACCTGAAAGCTCTAGAACAAAAAGAAGCAAAAACACCCAAGAGGAGTAGACGGCAGGAAATAATTAAACTCAGGGCTGAAATCAACCAAATAGAAACAAAGAGAACTATACAAAGAATCAATAAAACCAGGAGCTGGTTCTTTGAGAAAATCAACAAAATAGATAAACCCTTAGCCAGACTAATCAGAGGGCAGAGAGACAGTATCCAAATCAATAAAATCCAAACTGAAAAGGGTGACATAACAACAGAAACCGAGGAAATTCAACAAATCATCAGATCCTACTACAAAAGCCTATACTCAACAAAATTGGAAAATCTGGATGAAATGGACAATTTTCTAGACAAGTATCAGTTACCAATGTTAAATCAGGATCAGATTAACCATCTTAACAGTCCCATAACTGCAAAAGAAATAGAAGCAGTCATTAAAAGTCTCCCCACCAAAAAAAGTCCAGGTCCAGATGGTTTTAGTGCAGAATTCTATCAAACCTTCAAGGAAGATCTAATACCAATTCTCTTCAAACTATTCCACAAAATAGAAACGGAAGGAACACTACCTAATTCATTCTATGAAGCCACAATTACGCTTATACCTAAACCACACAAAGATCCAACAAGAAAAGAGAACTTCAGACCAATCTCCCTTATGAATATCGATGCAAAAATACTGAATAAAATTCTCTCGAACTGAATCCAAGAACACATCAAAACACTTATCCACCATGATCAAGTAGGCTTTATCCCAGGAATGCAGGGTTGGTTCAATATACGGAAATCCATCAACGTAATCCACTACATAAATAAACTCAAAGAAAAAAACCACATGATCATATCTCTTGACGCTGAGAAAGCATTTGACAAAATTCAACACCCCTTAATGATAAAAGTCTTGGAAAGATCAGGAATTCAAGGTCCATACCTAAACATAGTAAAAGCAATATACAGCAAGCCAGTAGCCAACATCAAACTAAATGGAGAGAAACTTGAAGCAATCCCATTAAAATCAGGGACTAGACAAGGCTTCCCACTCTCCCCCTACCTGTTCAATATAGTTCTGGAAGTCCTAGCCAGAGCAATTAGGCAACAGAAGGAGATCAAAGGGATACAAATTGGAAAGGAAGAAGTCAAAGTTTCACTATTTGCAGATGACATGTTAGTATACTTAAGTGACCCCAAAACTTCCACCAGAGAGCTCCTAAACCTGATAAACAACTTTAGCAAAGTGGCTGGGTATAAAATTAACTCAAACAAATCAGTAGCATTCCTCTACACAAAGGGTAAACTGGCTGAGAAAGAAATTATGGAAACGACACCATTCACAATAGTCACAAATAGTATAAAATATCTTGGGGTGAATCTAACCAAGCAAGTAAAAGACCTGTATGACAAGAACTTCAACACCCTGAAGAAAGAAATCGAAGGAGATCTCAGAAGATGGAAAGATCTCCCATGCTCATGGATTGGAAGGATTAATATAGTAAAAATGGCTATCTTGCCAAAAGCAATCTACAGATTTAATGCAATCCCTATCAAAATTCCCACTCAATTCTTTACAGAGATAGAAAGAGCAATCTTAAAATTCATTTGGAATAACAAAAAACCCAGGATAGCGAAAACTACACTCAACAATAAAAGAACTTCTGGGGAATCTCCATCCCCGATTTCAAGCTGTACTACAAAGCAATAGTGATAAAAACGGCATGGTATTGGAACAGAGACAGTCAGGAGGATCAATGGAATAGAATAGAAGACCCAGAAATGAACCCCCATACCTATGGTCACTTGATCTTCGACAAAGGAGCTCAAACTATCCAGTGGAAAAAAGACAGCATTTTCAGCAAATGGTGCTGGTCCAACTGGAGGTCAACTTGTAGAAGAATGCAAATTGATCCATACTTATCTCCTTGTACAAAGCTCAATTCCAAGTGGATCAAGGACCTCCACATAAAACCAGCTACACTGAAACTAATAGAAGAGAAAATAGGGAAAAGCCTTGATCACATGGGCACAGGGGAAAAGTTCCTGAACAGAACACCAATGGCGTATGCTCTAAGATCAAGAATTGACAAATGGGATCTCATAAAACTGCAAAGCTTCTGTAAAGCAAAGGATACGGTCAACAGGACAAAGCGGGAACCAACAGACTGGGAAAAGATCTTCACCAACCTTACATCTGATGAGGGCTAATATCCAAGGTATACAAAGAACTGAAGAAACTAGATTCCAGACCATCAAATAACCCTATTAACAAATGGGGTAGAGAGTTGAACAAAGAACTCTCAACTGAGGAAACTCGAATGATTGAGAAACATCTAAAGAAGTGTTCAGCATCCCTAGTCATCAGGGAAATGCAAATGAAAACAACACTGAGATTCCACCTCACACCAGTCAGATTGGCTAAGATCCAAAACACAGGTGACAGCAGATGTTGGCGAGGATGTGGAGAAAGAGGAACACTCCTCCATTGTTGGTGGGATTGCAAGCTGGTACAACCACTATGGAAAGCAGTCTGGGGATACCTCAGAAAATTGAACATAGTGTTACCTGAGGACCCAGCTATACCCCTCCTGGGTATATACCCAGAAGATATTTCAACATGCAACAGGGCCATATGCTCCACTATGTTTATAGCGGCCTTATTTATAATAGCCAGAAGCTGGAAAGAACCCAGATGTCCTTCAACAGAAGAATGGATACAGAAAATGTGGTACATTTACACAATGGAGTACTACTCAGCTATTAAAAACAATGAGCTCATGAAATTCTTAGACAAATGGATGGAGCTAGAAAATATCATCCTGAGTGAGATGACCCAATCACAAAAGAACACACATGGTATGCATTCACTGATAAGCGGATATTAGCCCCAAAACACACAATACCTAAGATGCAACGCATAAACCTCATGAAACTCAAGAAGAAGGAGGAAGACCAAAGTGAGGGTGCTTTTGTCCTTTTTAGAACGAGTATCAAAAGATTCAACCAGAGCTCCCAGAATCTAAACCTCCAGCCTGAGAACAGACAGGGGCAAGCTGTCCTCTGAGAGGCTCTAACCAGCAGCTGACTCAGACAGATACAGACATCCAGAGCCAAACAGTGGATGGAGCTTGAGGACTCTTAAAGAAGAATAGGGGGAAGGAGTGTGGGCCCTAAGGAGATAGGAACTGCACAGGAAGATCAACAGAGTAAACCAACCTGAACCCTTGGAGCTCTCAGAGACTGAATCACCAACCGTGGAGCATACCTAGTCTACACAGATCTACCTCCATGGGCTGGACCTAGGCCTCCCTGAACATATGTTGTAAATGTGCAGCTTGGTTTTCATGTAGGTCTCAAACATCTGGAGTGGGGGCCATCCCAAAACATGCAGCCTGTATATGGAGTATGGTCTAGCTGGGTGCCTCATCTGGCCTCAATGGGAGAGGAAGCACCTAGCCTCTCAGAGACTTAAAGTGGCAGGGTGGGGGATACAGGAGGAGGGGGGACTCAGAAAACAAGAGATGGGGAAGGATTGTTGGAGGGGGTGATTGGGACGGGTTATAAAGTGAATAAGCAAAAAAATAAAATTAAAACAAAACAAAACAAAACAAAAAAACTGAAAAATGACAAAACTGTTGAAAATTTAAAAATTTTCGTGTACTCACATATTGTTTATTGGGCCTGTTGATTCCTTGTTTCAAGGAGAAATTTATTTGTTGCAGTAATTATTTAAAAATCGGCCATTGGTCAAACTGACTATCTAAGCTGTGGAGGCTCTGCCTAGCTCAGCCGCCATGTTTCTCAGCCGGAGGCCACGAGTGCGCCACAGCTAGAAAAGGCCAGCCAGAAACTCCAGCCCTGCCACCCATGAGACATCAGCATGGGAGATGGCTCTGCCAATCTTCCACACTGTCTCCAGAAGGCTGGACATTGCCCAGACCATCCAGCCATCCATACAGGCCCAATAGGAAAGTGAGACTCTAATGCTTAAATTATCCAAAAGCTTATATATTTGGTAATGATCAGTAACAAGATGCCCATACAATCAGAAGTGTAACCCAATACTTGACCTAGATATACCAACTACCTTTGACTACTACAGACACATGAACATCTGCCTTCATGTTTCCCTTTCTCTCGTTCCTCTCTCTCTCTCCTAGCTCCTCCTCTTCCTCTCCTTACTCTCCTCTTCCTCTCCTTACTCCTATCACCTTAGCTCCTCTGACATTTATTTGTTTTTAAATTTTCTGAGTGGTGAGAGACTCAATCATGATATTCATAGGTGATTTTATAAAATTGTCCCATTCATTGGAATGGTCTCTCTTCTTCTCTCTCTCTCTCTCTCTCTCTCTCTCTCTCTCTCTGTGTGGTGTGTGTGTGTGTGTGTGTGTCTTTCTTCCTCTCTCTTTCTCTCTCTATGTGTAAGAGAGAGAGAGAGAGAGAGAGAGAGAGAGAGAGAAAGAGAGAGAGAGAGAGAGAACTTGTTATCTTTTCCTTCTCCATTCTTGTAGTCATGGCTTTTATTTTAATATCTGACAAAAGTAGATAAGAATGTCTTCTTCTACAAGTTAGCTCATCAGAAACAAAGAAATGTTATAATAGTAATTATAAAAGCCATTAACTATTTATTGTATGCCAGACAATATAAATGAGTCTTTAACATAAAATAGCCCACTAACCAGGTCAGATCATCTATGATATTATTGCCATTTTATGAGCAAGAGAACTGAAGCTGATGTGAGGAGAAGTGTTGCATACTTCAGAGTGAAGTGATATCATTGATGCCACAACCGATGATTTTATTAGGGTCTCTCTTTCTCTCTCTCTGGAAAACTTTAGAACTCTTTCTACTCTGTTAGCAATAAGAGCCTGAGTCACTTCGTGGGCAAGTTGCCCATCTGAGCAAAGCAGGCTTAGGAGTTTGTGCACTATAGTGTCATGGGGAGGGCCTGTGTTACAGAAATGGATCAAGGTACAGTGGCTTTTGGATATGAGAGTCTAGTTCAAGTCTATTCCAGACTAGCGCCACAGAATTAGCTTGAATTGGAGTATGGAGCCAAAGGGCAGACTGGGTAGTAGGTCTCAAAGCGGTGAATAGTAAACACCAGATACAAAGGACCTTTTACATTTTATATGTATTCATTTACTGTATATATATATATATATATATATATATATATATATATATATATATACACATGATACAAAGAGAGACACAGAGAGAACAACAGATAAACAGAGGGAGAGAGAGAAAGAGAATGCTACATCATGTGTCATGGTGTGCGTGTGGAAGCCAGGGGAAGACTATGAGAGACTGTTATCTTTTTTTACTATATAACTTCCAGTGATTGACTTTAAATGTTTAGACCTGGTTGCAAGCACCTTTACCCACTGAGCCACCATACTGGCCAGAAAATCTTATTTTGAATAGCAACCTAATATGGTGAATCTAAATTGACCTCCCTGAGGACATAATCAAAACCTCCATCAAAATAATATGGTTAATTCAAAATCCAAGATCTCCAAGAATGAAAAATCTTTTCTATATTCGTGGAGCAGTTGGTTAGAAATTAAAAACATATCATCTGAACCATCAAAAACATATATACCTGATAGGTGATGGTATCATGAATATAGGAAACTTTGAATAAGAACTTATTATAATACCCTTATAATAATGGGTATCTGAAAGCTGATACCCATCTGAAAGATGTCAGTGATACAGTGACATATGCAGGCATTATGAAACAATCTTGCTCTAGAAATGAATTCCTGGGGTTTCCTGGGCTATTGTCTACCATGGCTTTAGTTCCACATACCAGATCACTCTTTTATCCCCCAAGGTCAAGTATGAATGAAAGGTTGACAACATGAATTTCAGTGGATGCTAGACTTTCAGAAGACTGCTGCTAATTTGGCAGGTATACAGTATTGTTGTCCTCATGGTGTTATACCTGCATGTATGTTTGTGTGAGCCCGTTAGATCCAGTAAACTGTAATTACAGATAGGTATGAGTTGCTATGTGGGTTCTGGGCATTGAACCTGGATCCTTTGAAAGAACAGCCAGTTCTTTTAACCACTGAGCTATCTCTCTAGCCCAAGCATGAAGGTCTAAGGTGGTTGTATCATCAGAACCCTTTCAAGAACTGGTTAGTAACTGCACTTACAGTTTTGTGTGCATGACTTCCTTCTCTACTTCTTCACCCATGTGTCACTCTCTCACATCCATGGTGGCTTCTTTGGGGTTTGTAATAGTGTAGCCTTTAGGGAAAGACATACTATCAGTCTGAACTTTAGTGGAAGACTGGGGGTTCTAGTCTCAGTGAGACATTTCAGGGGGATTCTGTGCCCAAAATTAAAATTTGATTTAATTTTACTTGTTCCACAGGTTTGAATCATTTTTCTGACTCTTTAAGGAACTGTATCTCTGAGCCCTGTCTTCCTCTTTTGTTTCTGTGTACAGTGTGGGAAATTCTGAGCTCTACTCTCACAGTTGGTTGTTTAAAAACAAAAATAAAAAACTGAAATTTGTACTCATTTCAATTATTTTCTATAGGAAGCTCACAGTAGATTGTAGATCTGCTTACCAAATAATTTCTATGTGACAGCTATCACCAAGTATTTCCTACTATGACAGATTACATCATGATGCAAATGTCTGTGGTTCTCCTCTCGTTTAGTGAGAAGAGTGTTTCTTCAGTCCAGTAATACCAAGTCCTATGATAGAACACATGACTTGTAACTGGTAGGATGTTCTGTATGGGACATAAACATCACTTGGAACAGTTGTTCACTGGGTATGCATCTTTATGTATCTACAACATCTTTATGTATCTGAGTAACTCCTGAGCAACAATTTGAAATTACAAAAGGAGATAAGACCATCCAGTCCTACGGATTCCAAGAGAGTTGAATTCAATCTTCCTCAGCCAACTAGGTGTATAAGTAAAAACTACCTTAATTAAAAACATTACATGTTGAAACAGTTTGATATATAGATACATAGATATATAGATATATATGTTAACTGAAACACTCTACATGTAGTAGGCCTTTATGTTTATTTCTTAAGGATGTTTATCCTATTATCAATTGAACTTTATTGTCTTACTATTAAACCAACATGACAAATTTTTGATATAGTACAAATTGAAAGTATAAGTTCAGTACTATTAATCATGGGTTAGTTGCTATAATAAAAATATCCCAACATGTACAGTGGTTCAAGTTCATTCAGCAAGACAAGGTAGACAGGGGGTTGAGGGGTAGTCTGTAATTTAAAAGTTACATTGAGATGTAACCTTCATTTCATTAAGCTCTGAAAAGTGCATAAAGAATGTATTAGATGTCATTATCACTCATAACTAGACATGGTGTACACTGTGTCTGTTCATATTTTATTGTGTAGAACTTGTTTATTCAGGCATACCTAATGACAAAGAGTAAGAAGAAATGCAAATTAATTGAATGGTCCCTCCAAAATGGTGTAACAGTACTTTTGTTGACTAAAGAGAAATTTCTGCTCTACCACACATGGTTCATCCCTGAGGTAGGGGAATTGCTGACAAAGCACCAGTTTCTGCCTTATTTAGAGATTTTAGTGCTAGGATCTATATTATCATTGACAACTCTGTTGCTTTGTACTCCCTTTTGATAAGCCCTACTGTCTTATAGACACTTAATTATCACTTATTAAGGTTAATCATCACACTGAAAATGAGAAATATAATTGTCACAAATAATTATAGGAGTCAAGGATATCAATTCTAAACTGTTACCTTATATGTCGATATCTAGCCGAGCCCATCATAGCTGACTGAAAGTGTAACACACACACACACACATACACACAAACACACACGCACTGTAATATTGACAGTATCAAGCTTCTGTGACTTAACAAGAAAAACCAGGAGTAGCTTCATGTCTTTTTCAAAAGAAAAAAAAATAGTTTTTCAAATTGGAGGTCATATTACTTATATCCTCCCAAATAAAAAAAATTCAATAGTCAAAGGTGGTCAATGAAAAAGTTCCTTAATTGAAAGAATTGTGTTAATCCTTTAATTAAAAAAAAAAAAAAAAAAAAAGAGGGCTACTTTCTCTTCAATGCGTTGCAGCTTGCAAGGGGCAGGGCCAACTATGTTGTGCTCATCCCAGCAGAGCCTGCTCTCCAACACTGTCCCGGTGAAGGGTGAGGCCAGCTCCCCAGGGCTAGTGGAAGACATCCAGAGCCCTGCCTATCTGCCAAACCATGCTCCAGGCCGGTGCTATTCTAATGAGGAACTTTTTGGTAGAGAGATGGAAGAGAAAGGGAAGAGAAACACCTTGTGCACTATGAAGAGAGGCAGAACTGGAGATGTGAGGATGGCAAGGAATAGCCTGATGTGAGTAGTCTGTGCTGCCACCTGTACACACTGTTGGCTAGGGCCGTGTTTGGGTCCTTAGCTGTGCAGCAACAGGGGTTTGTATCATTGTCCTTGGCCCACATTACCACCAAAGGCCCTGGTCTGGGCTGCTTGCCAGAGTCATGTAGCCGTCTGAGGGAAGTGGTGAGCCAGCCCCAGCTCCATGCCTGGGCAGTATGGGAGAGCTAGTCCCATGGCATGAGCTTGGGAGGGCTGGCCTCATCCCTCACCTGGGCAGTGGCATGGGCAAAGAAAAGCCACCATTGGGGGCCTGAGCATGAGAGCTGGTCTTGCCCCTCATGAGCTACAGTTCAATGGAGAGTTGGCCTCACCCTTCACCTTAGCTAAGTGGGAGAGCTGGCCCTGATGGTGTGCATGCAGGACATCTAGTGGGCTGACCAACTCTACTACCACCCATGCCCAGACTCAGGGCTTTCTATTGTTTCACGCCAGCATCTGTCCTACTACAAATTGCTGGAGCATGTGAAAAGGCCAGTCTTGTAGAAACAAAGCTGTAGGATCTCCGTGACTCAGGACAACAACAGAATATCCCAGGGAGTATTGGAAAGGATCCTGTACTGATGTTGTAGTAGAAACCAGAACCTTCAAACCAGACCAATGACTCATTGTAATGAACATTTGCCAATAAAGATGTTTGGGCAAAAGTGTATACTATGAAACACATCAGGACACACCAAGCTTCATGGCAAGATGTTTTGTTGTTGTTTTTGTTGTTGTTTTCTTGGGGGAGGATTACAAGGGCAGAGGGTGGATATAGAGGGATGGGGAGAGGAGTGGGATTGGATGCATGATGTCAAATTCACAAAGAATTAATATAGAGTTAAAGAATAAACTAAATAAAAATAGCTACTTAATGACTGACTACCATCTACAATTCAGTTATGCTCATAGCTATACCTTGATAAATATAGTTTTAATGTGTAAGAAAAGAATCACAAGCTTTGTTACTGAAAACCAGGATTATACAGTGCTTGGCTTTTCTGATGAGTGAGGCAAGTTACTATCAGGTGGTTAGAAGCATCTGTGCATGAAAGCTTGTAAGACAGAAAGATAACATGATAAAGTCTCAAACCAATAGGAATTATTAGATCTTCAGACTTTAAATACAGAAAAGTCCAAACCCAATGCATTCTGTAACCCTGTCCCCTGGCATCACCCATTGCTATAACTGTTCAAATTGTGCTTATGATTTCGTAATTTGAAACCAAACTGTTTCCACTCATAAACAAAATAGAAAGTCGGAGACTCGGGGGATGATCAAAGATCACGTAAATCACTGACCAGTCAAGGCACATTTTGATTTCTTTGTCTTCATTTACACAAAATTCTAACCACGTGTTGTGTGGCAATTTCATCTGAGACAGCACATTCTGTTTTTGAAGAACTTATTATGATTCAGGAATCATTAGAGAAAGACTCCTAAGACTCAGAATAAACCACTCAGACAGTCAATGAAACTGAATCAATACAGTAGGTAACTTCCTCTCCAAGCTGACATAAGATGTAAGGACAGATGAGACATGCTTTCATCCAATACTAGCCAGGTAGAAGAGGTATATACCATCTGAGCTGCATGGAAGAGGCCAGGCTAAGCTGAGGTATCTAAAATAGAGACTCACCTGTTAAGCTGTGTGCAATCCTATAGTGAACCCGAGGGTTCCAGCTTTCACAAGTTGGGTAGATTTTGGTGAAGCAGCTACTTTTCAATCATTTCAGTTTTTTTTAGTAGTTATTTAATTTTTTTTTTTGCTCCATTTCTCAAGAATAGATTTAAATGGTATTAAGATTCAGCTTCATATGTGATCTCAGACAATGAATGGATACAGAACATGGCTGGTCTTCCTACTTGTTATATCAATTTGAATGCACACTTCTAGACACTTTATAATGGAAGAGATTCTCTGAAAATGTAATATTCTATCCATAATTGGAAACTTAGGGTTTCTTTGGAAAGGCAGCTGTCTCAATTGGTGTTTTGCTGGGGTGGACACATGAAGGAGTGTTTGCCTAAATCAAACACAGAAAGAGGGTGTTTTACTAAAGCAAACACACATGAAAGGACAGGGTAGATGACACTGGATGGTGTTGGAACTCGTTACCATTGTTTAATGTGGCTTCATAGAAAGAAATGCACCAAAAACCTTCTGGTGGTGTTCTGGTGACTTCTTGCCACTTCATCAGACTCCTGCCAGTTGGCAGAGTGATTAGCTGATACAGACTCATGTGGTGTTTTACTAAGACAAAGAAGTATTTTGCTGAGGAAAGACCCTTGGACAACACATGATGTTTGGATGGAGTATAAATAGAACTCAGTGGACAGTGACTGTGGGCTTGCATAGCTAGCTCTGCAATCTTCATCAGTTTCCCGTCTTCATCTTGGTGTTCTTCACTTTGTTGAGAGAGGCACAGAGAAAACTTTTCTTGGTGTCCCTATTGAGTCTAGTTTTTGTGCTGACTCAGGCCAATTTGGTGGAGGCCAGGCTGTTTCTGCTAGGTCATGGCATTGCTGCTGATTTGTGTTTGCTATCCTGACACTACTGAAGTGGACTGCTGGTATATTCGTGAAGTATTTGTGAGTGGATGGAGCCACCGCTGGTGATTTCTGTGAAATAAACTGCCGATTTCCTGAAAAAGCAGATGGGATTTGTTACAAAGAACAATTTCTAAACAGGTCCACTTCCCCTGTATCCAAAAATCCTTTCTTTTCCCCTACCTCTGGTGGGTGGTGGGCTAGAAGAGAGGTTAAAGCATTCAAGAACCCTTATTAAAACTAGGTTCTTCTTTTTTTTTTTTTTTTTTTTTTTTTTTAACACTATCCAGTATACTGACTGGAGAAAAGTAGCAATTGGGGGGCACTACTCTGGAGGACTGGGAGTTAAGAAAACGTAAAAAATGAGATGCACATATTTCAGTACAATGACCAAGCTACACCAGCAAGTGTTGAATAAATAGCCAAACATGTATAGTCTAGTCAATAGAATGCAAGAGTGAATAATTTCCCTCTGCTTTTTTCTTCTAAAACTCAAATGGGTAAGCCAATGTTCCAGAAGAGTAAGAAGAAGGAATAGGGGCCTGGAAGACCAAAGCTATTATTTTTAAGTGTATTTCTCTTCTCTTCTCATCTCCTTTCTTCTCTCTCTTCTTTTCTAGTTTCTACTTCTTGCCTATTTATTGTTTTCTACCTTCACTTTTCCTCTCACACTGTCCATCTGTTTCTTTCTCTCTTACCAATGCACATCAAAGAAAAGTGTGTTTAAGTAAGATGCTTAAGGAACAATGAATTGTGGAGCCATTTATGTTCTTCTCAATGAAAAGTTTTTAAAAGCAAACAGTACCAGTAGACTGACACTGAATCAGGTAGGCCTCTGTGGGGAGCAGGGAGGTGCAAGCAGATGAAGACATGCTTGATTTTTGCAAGTTTTGTCAGTGAAGTTTTCTAGCTTTCTCTGATATTCAAAATGTTCAAACAGGAAGTGATCTAGTTTACGCATGACATGGCTTCTAAATAGTCTCTTTGCAAATGTTTCTCATTGTGCTTAGATGACATACAGTCCAAATATTTAATGGTGTCATTTTGCTTTGGCTTGAGAGTCTAGCCAAGAGAATGTAGGAATGAACGTTTTCCCTCTGGCCTTCACCTCTAAAATCAGATACTCTCCAACTTTGCTGTAACATATGTCCTGATATCTATACATCCACATGTCTCTTCTTCTTCTTCTTTTCAAAAAAACTAGAGACACACAAAGAAACTTGAAAAATTGTATGAAATGGTCAATAACCAATTTTATGTTCAAGAGCAATTGTGTTCTCAGGACAATTGTTTCTTTTTCTTTTTCATTAGCTGTAAGATGAACACAGTGATATGACCCTATTTTCATGTGTCAAGCTACCAAGATAATTAAGAAAAGTAAGCCAAGACTATGAAGCTTTGCTTGGAATACTGTGAAGTATTTTATTTCATAAGATTCAACATTACTGGCCCCACTTTAAAAGGCAAGAATATTAAATAACAATTGGAGACGTAACAAGAGGACATAGGGCCAAATTTCAGTCCATGAAGGACAGTAAAAAGGGAGAAAGGAGGCTTGTAAGATACAATGATTTGAGCATCCCCTTGTTTCTGATACTTTTAATCTGAAAAAACTAGGGAAGCACAAGTCTGGACATTTGATACGCTACGTTGAGACAAAGGTACTAATTCTGAGCCAGTGTCATGAGAGAGGATCAGTCAGTCATTCTGCATGGTCTTTTCCGACCATAGTGGTACTAGGAGTGTGGGTAAGAGAGGGTAATAGTAGGATGGGCACTGTCAAAGTACCTCATATATATGTTTTAAATTGTTATGATCAAACACATAATTATTTTGTATAGTTAATATATATTAATAAATATAAACATCTAAGTCAAACTGCTGTCTAAATTTTAGCAGATACAAGTGACCACTATTCTGTGTCTCCATAACAAGTGAAAGACAAAGCCCCAAGGACTTTTTCCTTCTTCCTCCAAGCCCTCTGTAGGTAGACGGTTAAACATTCTTATGGCTAGCCAGAGGAGATTATAGTCATTTGTCAAGATGGTACTTATTTCTGTTTATATCAGGATGCATATATGCTTCATTGTGGAGCACAACAGTATCCACACAGGGTGCTTTGGTCAAGGAAATAGGGGGAAAATCGGCTGATTCCCTCAAGAATGTAATGAGTAATGAATAATACAGCACCAAATTATAGGCTGAACAACCACTGATGTCTATTGAGGTCTGAGTGTTTTCTGAGGGTAGAAGTTTCAGTGTGAAATCTTTCAATTTCTCAAGAAACTGCCCAGATTTGTTTACATTTATTTTGTTAATGAAAACTTCCCAAGATATAATGCAGTCCCCTGGCTGCTCTGGATCTCTTGCCAAATCCTTTATTTATTTTATTACATGTTGGCTTACCATCTCTCTGTCCCAGTACCTTCTGGGAAATATGGGAGGGGTAGAGAGATGTCTTAGATGTCAAGAGCACCTCCTCCAGAGGGCCAGAGTTTGCTTTTTAGTGCTCTTCATAATTGCTTGCAACTCCAGCTCCAGATCCTGGTCTCCTTTGTTACCTGTTCGTATGTATCATACTCTCACACATAAATAAAAATAAATCTAGAAGTATATAGAAAAACAAAGCCAATAAATAAATAATAATCCAAGGAAGGCCAACTCTTTATGACACCATTGTAACTTATCATATTAGTAACATTAAGTGGAAACATGCATGTGAAAGGTCTCAAGATTATGGGAACACAGCAATTCATCTTACACCATGTACACTAATGCTGTATTGCAGAAATAATTCTTCATATACTAGACCTAGCTTCAAGCTTTCACTCCTCTACCTGGTAGCTCTGTGCCTTTATGAAGCCATGTAATCATTTTGATTTAGAATCTTCATGTTTTTAAAATGCAAAAATAAAATTAAAACTACAGTATTCTCAAAAAGTCTATAAAATAATATCTTTTAATAATAATGATGATGATAATAATATTATCATCATTATTATATTATCTGTACTTATAAAGATCAGCCATAAATTAGATATGATTTTAACCTATCACCATTTCCCTCTGTATAATTCACATCCATGTCCTCAAATGATATCTATCTCTGGTCTACAGATAGGAAAGTGAAGTTAACTTACATTACATAGGAAAGCATGGTCAGGATCTTAAATGTTCTTCCAAGGATCTTAAATGTTGGGAGAGTAATAGTCCGTGTCAGGATCTAGGGGAGACGGTGGAGACATTAGGAACTTACTGAGGTTAGGTCACTAGGAAGGTGACCTTAAATAAGACTTTAGGACCACAGACTTTATCCTTCTTTGATCTTGGCTTCCAGGAAGTAAGCAGCCTTGCTGTACCACACACTCTCTACCATGATATCATACCTCAACAATTCCTCCAAACAATGGAATCCAGTGACCACTGAGTGAAGTCTCTGAAGCAGTGAGCCAAAATAAATCACTACTTCTTTCAGTTATTTCCTGTTACTATGTCACAAATGTCACAATGACAGAGAGCTAGGAGTTGGCTTTGTCATATAAGCATAAATAATTACTGCTAGGGATGTGCATTGGCAGTTCAGGTGTGAGTATGGGGTCTATTTGAAAAAGACAGTGAAGTACAAGGAAAAATAACTTGACATTCCTTTCTATCTCACCTCTGCTGAGAAGGGATACAAAAAGTCTATCCCAGAGCTACTAAGACACATAGGGTCACTTCATGGGGAGGTCTCAGTCCTAAGTCACTACATGCTAAGTCCAAGTAGAAGGATTTTGAAATGCATTTCATTTTCTCATCGTCTGCCATTTTTCTTATGAAAGGATTAGAGTAGGAACTGAAGCAAAGTCAGAGCATTCCCCAGCTGATTACTCCACTGTCCTGAAAGCTTACTAAGGGTCAGCCTGTGGGTCTCACCTGAATGTTGCAACTCCAGTCATAACAGTGTTCCCACTTGATGCATGCTGGCTTCTGTAACTACTGGCTCGAGGAGCTAACAGACCTGTGGTGTCAATATCTGAGGAATACTCTGCTATCAATGCATGCTTTCCCCAAGTCCCATTCAACCACTTCTGAGTAACCCATCTGGAGAATGCCACTTGCCTACCAGTGGTCCTTTCTTAAACAGCAAGAATCCTTGTTTCCTTTTATTTATAATAATGCTTTCTCTTAATCATTATCTCACTGAAAGTACTTTTGTTAACTCTTCTGTCCTTACCTGTGTTAAAAAAGAAATTAGCCTTACCAAGACTCTGTAGAAGTCCAATTTAATAAAGGTTACTGAGCAACTCAAAAACCAGAGTTTCCTGCCCTGGGCTCTCTGCAAGATAAGTGCAACCGAGCACTGGCTGACTTCCAAAGCACTGTGTTAAAGGCCTGGCTTCTTTCTCTTGAGGCCTTTCCCAACATCTGTGACCATAACACATGTGAACGATCTGAGCCTTGCCAGTGTATTTCCTGGCAGGCCCAGCGCATGTCAGCTTTATTGCTCATTCAGACTTGGGAATTGAATTGAATGTAACAAATGCTTATTAAAGCACAATTTTGTGTCGGTGTGCTATTGAGAATAACACCTATTGTTATCAAGACCCAAAAAGACCTTAAAATTTTAAAAATATTTCTAATCGTAATAGGAGCTATTAATTGTTATGTTCGCTATTTCTCAAACCTTTACACTTACCCATTGTTTCATACCATTTAATTGTTGCAACAATACTTTAAGGAAACACTTTTTTAATTGAAAAACATTGAGACTCAAACATAATAAATGAAATAAGGGAGAACAGCAATAGTTTGGATTCAGTTCTTCCTGTCAGAAAGCAAGTTCATCAACTCAGTCCTTGAAAAAGTTAGTAACTGCATTCCAGCTTCCAACCAGGTCAAAGAACTGATCTTTAAGTGACAGACATCAATCTAATCACAGTGAGTGTCTTCGTCTTTTGAGCAGCTGCTGGAATATAAACAAAGTCATACCATACAAATCTGTTATTTCTGCCCTATAGGAGCTGTCAGGCAGGAAGCAGACATTCACTTCTGTCTGACAAGTCCTATGTCTTTTCACACTGAGCAGAACTCAGACACAGTGAAATGAAGAGACCTAGAAAACTCAGCGTGCTTTCTTCCAAGTAAAAAAATGCCCAGAATTCTTCCAACTGTACAGTTTTATTGCAGTGCAGAATTGGCTAGCAACAGAGACTCTGAAACTCACATCTCTTTAAATACAGTAGGAAAACGTGACAGTTAGGGGAGAAGAATGATTTCATCAGTTAAACAAAACCTCCTTTACTAACAAGTCTAATCATCTGGCTCATTAATTTTATTTCAGGTTGTTACAAAGGCGCATTTCTTTTCTATTATCACACATTACTACTTTGTATTTCCTGGTTACATATTCCATGATAGGGAAATTATGATGCAGGCATGCATTTCCTGCTTAAAGAAAAGGATACTCATTAAATTAAATAATTGACACTGCAATAAAGCTACTGCTGTCTCTGTCCCTGGCCAAAAGACTGGGAAAATCAGTTGCTAGTCACTTTCTGACAAAGGAGATTGGTTGTGTAAGCATCTTATTCAATAGTTAATCATATAAATTTATTCTAAAAGAAAAAACCTCATAAGACCTCTTTTATACTATATTTTTTAAAAATATGAGACATATTTTGGCCTTTGTCCTGGATGATCTCATTATTCACATCTCAGAAAAAAAATGAAATTTCAACTCAAACTGAGTATGAATTCTTAAAAGAATTTCTAGGAATAGTAAATGTATCTAGATTGCCTATGGCTATACTTTTCTAAGGTGAAGTTTGCCTTGAATGGCCCATATACAAGGTAGACAAGGCAAAGCACACACATAATTCAAAACAGAAGGAAAGAAAACCCTTTTCTGTATGCTGCTGTTTTCATGGTGACCCAATATTTCAACAACATCAAGGATGTACCATGAATGTCTTTTTGGGTCTAGGTTACCTTATTCAAGATAACATGTTCTAGTTACATCCATTTGACTGCAGAATTCATGATGTTCTCATTTTTAATAGTTGAATGGTATTCCATTGTGTAAATGAACCATGTTTTCTATATCCTTTCTTTGGTTGAGGGGCATCTAGGTTGTTTCTCACTTCTGGCAATCACAGATAATGCTGTTGTGTGTCCTGTGGTACAGTGGAGCTTCCAGAGTAGTTGTAAGACTTTACAGTCCCAGCAGCAATGGAGAAGTATTCCTCTTTCTCCACACCCTTGCCATCATGTGCTTTTACTTGAGATTTTTGATCTTAGTCATTCTGATTGGTGTGAGGTGGAATCCCATGATCATTTTGATTTGCATTTTCCCCAATGACAAAGGATGGTGAACATTTCTTTAAGCGTTTCTCCACCATTCCAGATTCTTCTGTTGAGAAGTCTTTGTTTAGCATGGTATGTATTCACTGGGAAGTGAATATTATCCCCAAAGTACAGAATACTCACGATACAACCCACAGACCATAGGAAGTTTAACAAAAAGGAAAGTCCAAGTAAGGATGTTACAATCCCACTTAGAAGGGGGAACAAAATAATCACAGACAGCAGAGGGAGGGAGGGTTCTGGGTGGGAGAGTGGAGAGGGACAGAACAGGGGGCAGGATCAGGTATGAGGGGAGACAGGAGAAAAGCCCACAGGGTCAGGAGAATGAATGGAAATATGTGGCTGAAGGAGTTGTGGGCAGGGCATGAAATCTCTAGGAAGTCCCAGACACTTGGGATGTGAGAGGCTCCTAGGACTCGATGGGGATGAACTTAGTCTAAATACCCAACAGGGGAAGATGGAACCTGAAGGAACCATCTCCAGTAGATAGACATGGCCCCTAGTGGGAAGATTTGGTCACTAACTATCAAAATTTTTGACCCAGAATTTTTACTGTCTAAAAGAAATACAGGGACAAAAGTGGGGCAGAGATTGAAGTAAAGGCCATCCATTGACCAGCCTAATCTGGGATCCATCCCATGAGCTGGCACCACATCCTGATACTATTACTGATGCCATTTGGGCTTTCAGAAAGGAGCCTGTCTCTAGCATGGCTACCCTCTGACAGGCTCTCCCAGTAGCTGACTGAGACAGACACTGATACTTACAGCCAAGCATTGGACTGAGGTTGGGGACCTCTATGGAAGAGTTAGGGGAAGTATTGAAGGAGCTGAAGGGGATGTCAACCTGATTGGAAGACCAACAATATCAATTAACCAGGACCTGTGGGAGCTCCCAGAGACTAAGCCACTAACCAAAGAGCATACAGGGCTGATCCAAGGCCCTGAACACATACGTAGCAGAAGACTCCTTTGTCTGGTCTCAGTGGGAGAGGATTGTCTAATCCTAGAGAGACTTGATGCCCTAAGGAAGAGGGATGTAAGGGGGTGAGATGGGATTGTGTGGGCAGGGGATGAAATGGGGGTGATATGGGGAGCTACCTTCTCAGAGGCAAAGTGAAGGGGGTATGGGGTAAAGAACTCTTGGAGGGGGGACCAGGAAGGAAAGCAACATTTGGAATGTATACAAATAAAACAATTTAAAAAGCATATTGATGGCAGGACCTGTAGAACCTGTATCTTCTGGAGCACAGAATCCAGGTAAGGATGGCTTCTGTCAGTTGTTAACGTAGCATGCACTCCAGGCCTCCTAAGGTTGCTAGCTCTATATTCACCCAACATAGTACAAAACATGCTTGATTTAGGACATACACAAAGTATATGACTTTAAATAAATAACTTTCTTTGGGTCTCAGAAGTTTCAGGTATACACTGAATGAATTAAAATTAATTATTAAAAATGTAATAACTTTTAAGTTTTCTTGAGCACTATCTAACATGCATGAATTAACAAGCATTTGTTTCCATAGATTTCTTCTTAACATGAAAACAGTGTTTTTAGAGTCAGTATCTGCCAATTTAAAATACAGACTTTTAGTATAAGATACAATTGGTATCAGTATAACACTGACTGAAACAAGACTCTGGTCTCTCATTTCCTATCTTGCTCCTTATGTAACAATGTCCAAATTTCTTATTTACACAAGAGTCAAGAAACTGAGGACCACCCATTGTGAATCTTAGCCATTATGTATGAAATGAGATTAGATAGACCTCTATACTTGGAACAGAAGATGTAATATATGAATTCATTTTGTTAGAGGACAGATAACACTGTTTGGAAGGGCCCATAACTGAATCTTGCTAGACTAAACAGTCCAGCACTAGAATGAGCCTGGAACATATATATTAGAGACTACTGATATACTACAGTTATGGTGTGTCATTCTTTGATAAGACAGGTAATTGTTTTTCAAATAACAATCATTCATCTACTACCTGCAGGAATTTTGTAAATTTCTATTTAAATGTTAGAATTCATCATTTCAATGTCATTCATTGATTTAAAGCTATTTTCATTATGATAGAAGTAAACTGAAGATATGAATGTATTAAGAAAATATCAAGTAAATCTTTGGTATCAAATTGAATGTTTTTCATTAAACTTGTTGTATTTGCAATTACACACATTCGCACATGCACACACACAGAGACACACACATACAGACATACAGAGTGCCCTCTGGTGACTGTCACCCTCAACCTATCCTATTTCCCTGCCACCTCTATCCCTATAAATCCATTTCATACATTCATGTTTGTTGGTGTTTTTGTGTGTTTTGTGATCTACTGAGTTTATCTAGGGCTATCTGTGTAGACATATATCACTAAATCTTGAAAACTAAATTAGGGGAGGGCATGTTATATAAGATGGTTTATCTCATTTTTCTATTATATCTAATTAACAAAAAGCGTGTATAGTTATTATCTATAGTACATTATTTTGATATGTACACATTGTGAAGTGGCTATGTGAGGATAATTCAATATTTTTAGTTCATGTACTAATTTTTGGTGATAAAAACACTTCACATTTACCATATGAGTAATTTGAGGCTGGTCCAATGTATCAGTGGATAAAATATTTGCTTTCCACACACGAGGACCAGTGTTGAGATGTCTTCTTTTCACACATCCGAGTGTGGTGGCGTGCATCTGTAATCCCATATACCTACAGTTAGATGGTGGGAAGAGAAGGGGAATCCCGGGAGACTCATAGGCCAGCTAATCTGACATTCCCAACAGAAGACAACAAAAGACTGCCTAAAAAGAAGACAGAAGACAAAGGCAAACACCTGAGGTTCTCTGTGCTCTGTACTCCACAGGAGAGCAGTGGCTCATGTGTGCTTCTATTCTCATATACAAGCACTCATACATGAACATTCACTCATACACACATGCACATTAACATACACATACATACATAGAGCACATATACATTATGCACATACATGAAAAGTAATTTAAAATGATTAATAACTTTCACAATAGAGACTTAGACATAATAACCCTGTAGGAGAGTGTATGTTTCAAACTTATTCCTCACAAAATTCCTTGGACTAGCCCCTCCCACTTCTACACTTATCTCTAATCTCTTAGCAACCACCATTTGACTTTGTTATTCCTGTGAATTTGACTCTTTACATATTTCACATACACATGAGATCGAGAAACATTTGTCTTTGTGTTGGACATGTTTTCCTTAACAGAAAAGCCTCTAGGTCCTCTATAGTGTCAGAAGGTATAGTGATGTCTTAGTTTTATAACTGAATGGCATTGCTATGTTCTTAGGAGAATGTACTTCTCCATTTACACATGCATTTGTGACCACTCAGGCTCATAGCACATAATGGCTGTGGTGAATAATGCTGTCTACTCGCTCTGATTTCAGAGAGGGCAGATATACACACAACATGGTACTGTCCTATGCCAATTGTGTTACAATAAAAGCAAATCTGTATATTTACTGTAGTCTCTTTGTTTTCATTTCCACTAACATTGTGTGAAGGTTCTCTATACTCCACATCCTTGGGGTCATTTATCTATGGTCTCTCCATTAGGTCTCTGAGTCAGGTATTCAGTATTTGGAGATGCCAATTTCTTTGTCATTGGAATCTAATGTTCTTGTTCATCTCATGGCATTTGGCTAGTCTTGGAGGAAACAACACATGAAGAGAGCTCATAGAAACTGCTGGTGTTTAATAAGTGCTCTCTAAGTGTTAGCCATGTTAACTTTTATTACGAACATGACAGCATCCCTGGCCTCTATTTTCACTGCCAGTTTTTAAAGACAAAGTAACTCTGCAGCTGAATAATCAAAAGGACAATGACACATGCTTTTTTGGAGCCTTTAAAATAAGCAGTAACAAAAATCTTATTTCATCTCTTTTACTAGATAGTAAAACATTAATATTTGACATTTACATAGCACCTGCAGGGCATAAAGCAGTCAGGGTTGGTGTTTAATAAAGGAGCCCTCAAAGGGTTCCACCTTTGGAACAGTTCTCATTAAAATCAAAGTAACGTGACATTACCACTCACCTTAAAAGAGTGACACAATTTCATATTACCGAAGAGCCTCATCATAGCAGAGCACAACAAATTATCTATTTCATGTATAATGTTCTAGAATGTTGCTGTTTATTCTATGATACCATATGTACTTGAGGTAAAATTTCCTCAAGAAAGAAATAAGAAACTGCATGATTAAAAATATAGCCCATTGTAAGAGATCAAACTAAATAATAAAGTCCTCTGCAACTTACAAATCTAAAGAAGAAAGGAAGAGAAGTATTTGTGCGAGTCCCTGGGCTTATGCATGATTCCTTGTTATCCTAATACACAGAAGTACACTCGCCAACTGATAAACTCAAGTAAAAGATTGGGAAGTTTATGTTAACAGAAATGGCTCAGAACTATACAGCTAGAATATAATGGAGATCAGATTCCAACTTAGTTTTGTTTCTCTTACGAATCCATTGTTATTCCCAGTACTTTCATACAAAGGGTGGCTACAGAGGCTAAACTATAAAGGGATTGACTTGGCCATACATGTGTAGTTGAGCCCGGAGTTTGATTCTAACTCTTTATTCTTAACAACTTTTGAGGACATGAATGCATTTATCCCTGTACTTTTTTTCCTGGGAGTCAGGCAATTGTTAGAGTATCAACTCAAAAGTAGAAGCTTCGATGCTTTTCAAATGACTTTGTGGGCCATCATTGATTGATACTAATAACTAGCACACTGGTGACAGAGAAGATGCCAGACAATGAGTAGACCTGGCAAATCTCTTTCCCACAAATGACTTACATAGAAACCAGGAGATACTCAATCGGAAAATGCAAGCCAAGAAGCAGTCTGTGTCAGTGTTATAAAGCAGTGGTTAAAGTAAAGCATCTTTTAATTTCTTTCATTATTTTTAAGGTACTTTGGCTGACCTTAACCAAATACTCTCAGACTCTCTCACCCTGTATAGAATACATGACAGTGTGTTCTGCCAATGTATGAGGTCTCTATATGGTTAAGCAGAAGCAAAATAAGTAAGACACATTAACATAGGAAGCAAAGTGCTCCACCAGAAATATCTGATGAACAAGGAAAGATTCTTGATGATCTATGTTTTGGCTTCTACCAATATCTCACTCAGCTAATCTCTTAAATTCTATTTCCACTTGTTAACTACAATTTTATCATATATATAATATATATATAAATATATAATCATATAAAATATGATTATAAAATAATATATATAAATTATTTTATAGTTATCTTTAATATCGCCCTTGCCAACATTCTAGCTGTAAAAGCTTCAAAGAATAAGTGTCAGTCTTCTGTATTCCTCTCATTGGTAAGTACAGTCTGTGTTCTCTCCTCTTGCAGTCTGAATGTACTCATGACTAGAGCCACAAATAGCAGATGACAGAGATATTGTTATATTGTTGTACAACTTCCAAGATGAGGTTTTAGAAAGACACAACCTTCTGGGTCACTGGAGCACTCATTGGGAGCCCCATATCTCCATTTGACGAGAGCCTCTACAATACATACCATGGTTAAGAGGCCAAAGCATTCATCAGTGTCTTCTCTTTTGCATACCTTCCAAAGGCTGAGAAAAGCAGAAAAATTGATCCAGCTTTTAGTAAACAATCACACCTGGTCATCTGAGTCATTTCAGCTGATGTCTCATATACAAACATGGGGCATCCTGATGTGCCTAATACAAAACCAGCTAGAGCTGCCCAGACACAAATACATAGAAAATTAAGAATGTTATGATCAAACACCCAACAAACACCAATTTCAAAGAAGATTTTGAGTTGTCTTGTAGTTAAAGGAATATAATTAATCATGGAAAGGGAGATATAGCAGCTCCTTTCCAGAGTGAGTAGTCATTCACATTGCCTCTGTAGTCATAAGCAAAGCAAGATGAACACCCATGTTCTGTTCTATTTATTAGTCAGTCCAGGACCACAGTCCATGGGACGGTCCTACCTACATTCAGAGTGCATCTTTCAATTTTAGTGAAACCCTTCTACGATTATCCTCATCCGCAGAGCACAAGAGGTATATTTCCATGGTGATTCTATATACAATAAAGCCTATGGCCTTGCCATTCTGAACTCATCTGTTCTTGTCAAAATTCAGTAAAACTGAAATCAAGATAAAGCATCACAGGTAATACATAAAGTTTCAACATATAATATAAGATCTGTATCGTGATTATTTCTTATATGTTTTAAAGTCTGAACTATATTCATACAATTAAAGTTTAAAGTGAAAGTGTTTATTTGAAGAAAAAGTTGCTTTGGTGTTAGAAGAAACTACAGGGCATAGTAAATTTATTTAAGTTCTTTAGGTGTGGCTTTAAAATTGAATTGAAAATAAATTGAATTCTTATGAAATTTTGCTAAAATAAAGCAAACAACTGCAACAATCAACAATACAATCAACAAACATTTCTAAATTATGTTTATTATAGAATTGCTTTATGGGTTTGTTGTGTTATTCTGTGGACATACTTGTCCATAAACACTATATACAGTTACGGGCCTAGCTGACAAACAGTAGTTGCACTTGATATTTTATATCTCTCCAATAGGAAAAAAACTATAATATAGCTGCAGATATTCTTGACACCGAATTTAAAATGACATAGATTATCTTGCTCTAAATATTTCACTATTTTAAGTCAATTTTTATTTAAAGAGATCCTAACTCTATCATGATATGTTTGAGTAAATAGTCAATCAATTAAACTAACTTTTTTACTTATGATACAATGTTGTCCAGAGATCAAATTAGAGATTTTATTTTCTTAGATCCATTTGCTAACAAAATATAGCATCTTCTGTTTTTTCAAATAAAATATTGATTGTGACACAACCTAATTTGTGTACTGACTGTGTATAATTTATTGTCACAGGCAAGATTAATTAGTATGAATCAAACTACATGGACTGAAAACCTACATTTTTTATCTGGCCTCTTTACAAAAACAAAAAACAAAAATCAAAACACAAAAAAAAAAAACACAAAAAAAATCAAAAAACAACAACAAAAAAACCCCATATATTTCCAGATCTAACTCTTTTAAGAAGGAATTCTTTCTTACCATTTCCTTTAAAAACTCCAAAAAAATTTAGAATTTTAATTACTTACATATTTAAGTTCAACTCTTCACAAAGAAATTCAGAATATTCTAGAGCTTCACCGAGATGCTGCTTTACCAAGGACTGGACAAGAGTGCAAGGCCCTATCATCTTGATACCTTATCATCCACACTTCGAACTAGATTATATTCACAAGCTCATTCTATGAATTTGTGTATAGACAAACTTATTATGTTTCCTTTCTCAGATTCTCTTCTAGAGTGAACAAACTGTAAGATAACTTCTAACTGAAAAAAAATTCAGTTTACTCATGGAAAGAAACAAGCTGTTAGCAAACATGATCTGTCAAAATGAGCACTAAATTTGTGCAATCAACGGAGCTTCCTCTGGGAGGGCTTGGCTTATCTAGCTTAAATGGAAGAGCAGGGTAGTTGGGCAATTGTTCATGACAAAAAAAAAAAAAAAAGAAAAAAGAAAGAAATGTTCTCCCTGTCTCTGCAGATGATAGCAAAGAGATTTATTGAATAATCAAATCACTTTCTGTTAATTCTTTCTTTAAAATATTGCATGAAGCAATGGACCACAATGAGCATCATTAAGGCAATGCAGTTGCCCAAAGAGCGAGCAGGCCAAGAGATCCAGATGACCCATGAAGAGAGAATACCTGACCAAGAGCTAAATAAAGAAGTCTGGCAAGGAAGACCTACGCAGAAGAAAGGCAAAAGTTCTCTGTCCCTTTCTATTCGTATCCATATCTCTCCATCTCTTTCAGTCTCTCTGTGTCTCTGTCAGCCCTCTCTGTCTCTGTGTCACTCTGTATCTCTCTGTATCTGTCTCTGTGTCTGCAAACACACACACACTCACACACACACATGTCTTCATAGGTCTGGGCTTAGTATGGTAAGCTCCTGTGTGACTCAAGCCTTTAACAACCTAAAAGTCTTTAACAACCTATTTTGATTATAAAAATCTTGATTTATACCTGAGGTTACAATGAACTGGAGAAGATGTGACCAAAGGAGCCTCTGTGAAGAGCATTTCTACGGATAGAAATGGAGAATATAACATCCCCAAACTAGTTTGGAATAAAACTACTTGATATGAGATACAGTGAAAGGTTATAGTCAGAGAAATATCCAAAATGAAGCCCAAGGACTGATGTGATATTGAAACAATAAGCAGTTGTTGACAGATCAAAACCCTATCATGAGTCAGAAAACAACATGAAGATAGAAGCTACCAAAAAAATGGCTGGGTATAGAACTACAAGTTAAACTATTATCTTTGATGAATATAGATACATCCAATGTCAGCAATGCATGGATGTAACAAGCATTTCAGAGCATTTGATTTATAATTTTTTAGCGCTTTATAGTGAATTTCCTATTATATTCACTAAGTTGTTTGATATGTTTTGGGTTTGGGGGGGTTGTTTTGGTTTTAGTTTTTTTAATCTGATGGACTATAGCTTGGTAGAAGAGAGGACTTTTTTCCATTTATTTGAAGGGAGGATATATCTTTACAGAGGAAATGATGACCCTGTAAGACATGAGCTTCACAGATATCTCACCAACCAATGGATGACTTACTAATCAGTTCTTATGTTCTTCACATAGAATCCTACATAGCCTGTATATTTACAGTTAGCCACAGCTGGTCCCCAATACTTACATACTTTGTACCTGTGTGTCTGTTTGTCTTAATCATAGAACAAATAACAACCTTGGAAAAACTATTCTGCCATTAAATATTCAAGAATATTCCAGATAGGGTGGTTAACACATCTTTGTTCACACATCTAACACCATCTGGAAGCATTTTGTTTTCCATGAAAAATACAGGTCATGTGATTATTCTAAGTTTCATTACTGTAGAAAATGCTTTATAAACAAAACTAACTAACAAAATAGCCATTGAAATAAAAGAACAGGCTACTTCTACACCGTCAGTTCTTTATTAAAGTAATTTCTGAGGCCATGAATTTTAAGACACTAGCTCCCAAATAAATCAACACAGAACTAATGTATTTGGGTCAGAGTATATTGAAATCCTAAGTGACAATATGGCATAGATTGAGAATAATACACTCTAGTGAGAATAGGTAACTTACATGAGCTTTCCAGCACAGCGTGACCCAACCTCTTCTGCTCAAAGCTGTTTACAGCTGTTTACCTCCTGACCTCATATAAGTGCAGGTTTTGTGCCAGAGCTATCCAAAAACACAGCCAGGCCAATATATCCTATGCTCTGTCCCAAGATTGCTTAGAAAAGTTACCCATCATCTATCTATTCCAGCACAGCTGACTGTGTCAACATTAGAAACACACAACTAATGCAAAAAGTCTACATGCCCACATGCCATCATACAAACAATATGAAAGAACAAAACAGTATGTCCCTCCTCCACTGCCAATCAAACAGTCCTATAGAAATGTTCCACAATGAAAATTACCTAGACAGACTCCAGAACACATAACTTAAACAGAAATATCATAAATTGTGGATTTCATTAAATAGTTCACAGAGACACACACAAAAATAGATGATAGATAGTTGATAGATACATCAAAAAAAAAACAGATAATAAATAAATAAAACAATCCAGTGAGCTTTAAGAGAATAGATGAAATAGAGAAGAATCCCAAGTAAAGGATAAGGATTCTCTTTCCATGATACAGACTAAAACAATTTATGTTCTAAGACCACCTCTAGAGAAAATACTGGACGCAATACTTTAGACTGAGAGGAATATATATGACAAGAGAATTAAGAGAAAAACAAATTATCAAAACTATATCAGTTAAATACAAAGCACAGACCATAAATAATGAATACTATAAACACATACAATTCAATGATAGCTTTAAATATTAAAGGTAATAGCCCCAATTTTCTAATCAAAACATACAAACTTCTGGAGTGAATTAAGAAACAAAAAAAGTATACCCTTCCATTGTCTACAGGAACTCACCTTAGCTTTTAAGTAAGTGGATGGAAATCAGACTCTAATGCAATGGGACCAAGAAACAAGCTGATATCACTATTCCAACATCTGCAAAATAAACTAACCAGGGAAGATAAAGAAGTATACTTAATTCAGATCAAGGAATAATTAATCAAGAAGACATTACTATTCTAAACATATATACGCCTAACTCTGTTGTACCCAATTTCATAAAAATATACTACTGAAATCAAAGACACAGGTTACACAAATTAACCCACTGACAATACCACACTTACTGCATAAGTATAATCTGGACAAAAACTAAACACAGAAATATTGGAATTAATTGACATCAAAGAGACAACCAGATTCTACAGAATATTCCCCACAAACACTAAAGAATATACATTCTACTCGGAATTCCACAGAAGCTTCTCCAAAGTAAGCAATATTCCTGGGACACAAACTAAATCTTAGCAAATTTAGAAAACTGAAATAATTTCATGTATCTTATCTCTCCATTGATCAATAAAAAAATCAACACCAAATAACGTCTATTAATTACACAAAGCAACTGAGATTAGACAAATCACTACTTTGATGACTAGGTCAAAGAAGAAATGAAGAAAGAATTAAAAAACATTCATTGTACTAAACAAAATAAAAAAACACGCAACAGAACTATTGGGATACATTGAAACCAGTCTCCTGAGGAAAATTTATATCTCTACCTCCATTAAGAATCAGAAAGAGCACAAATAAATATTTTGTGATCACTATTCTTGGTTATTAGCTTGACTACATCTGGAACTAACAGAAATTCAAGTGACTGGGTACATCTGTGAAGATTTTTCCTAATGAAGTCATTTAAAGTTGGAAGACCCACCTTTAACTCAGATCTTTTGAGGTGGGAAGACCCACCTCTAATCCAGGCCAGAGCTTCTAGTGGCAGCCTATATATAAAAGGACATTGGAAGAAGAAAGCTTTTGTTGTTCCCTGCTTATCTTTGCTGTTGTTGACAAGTCATTTCTTCACTGCCATTATAAGTAACTTCAGGATTCCAGCACATCCTGAAGACCAGCTAAGACTGAAGCTTCATGGACCAAACAACTACTAGATTCTTGGATTTTCTGTTGGTAGACAGCCATTGTTTGACTAGTTGGACTACAGCCCATCAGCCATTCTAATAAGTCCCCTTTATGTATATATTCATTCTGTCAGTTCTGTTCCTCTAGAGAATCCTGACTAATATATGATGCAACTTAAGAATTTGGAAAACAACAAGAACAAACAAAACTCAAATCCAGTAGAAAGCAAGAAATAATAAAATCTGAACACAAAGTAATGAAATGAAAACAATACAATAATCAGTGGATCTAAGAGTTGATTCTTTGGGAAGATGAACATGACCACGAGAAAAGAATGAAAGAAAGGGCCCAAGTTAACAGCATTGTAAATGAACAGTGAAACATTATAATAGACAACAAAGAAATTCAAAATGTTCTAAGGGGATACTTTAAAATCTGTACTTCTTTTTTTTTTTTTTTTTTGAAAATCTAAAAGAAAAGGACAAATTTCTAATTCATCCAAACCACCAAAGTTAAAGCAAGAAGGGATCAACAACTTAAACAGACCCATAAAAATTGAGGTGACTCAAACAGTAATGAAATCCTTTGAACAACAACAACCAAAAGCCCAGGTCAGATGGACAGATGGATTTACAGCAGAATTCTACCTTACTGTTTAAGAGTTTGCCCCCATTTGCCACCACACACAGGTTCTTCTGCAATGCACTTAACCTCACTAGTCAGCCAGTATTCCACTTCTCTTCCCCAGTGCTAGTCCATGAGTCTCACTGAGACTCCCCATCCATGCACCCTTCCCAAATCCACCAGATCTAGCCTTCTATTTGGACCCACATCCAGTAGGCTGACCATGCTCCACCAACAGGTTTAGACTTTGCAATGAAAAGTCTCAATACCAGAAATGACCTTTCCTTTTGAGCTGCTGGCCAGAGTAACCTTACAGCCTTTAAAGCCTCTTGGTTTCCTCTCAGAGGCTGAAGTTCCTATTTTGAAGATAAGACCTAAGTTTCAAAAAACCCAAACTGGATCTGACTAAAAAGCCCCCTTCTGGAGGAGTAGCTTTCATAGTAGCAGAAGGTACTATACAAGCTTCCAAGAAAGGAAAGGAACCAATATGACACCGTACCCAGCTATGACACCTATGAATCACAATGACTACATCATGGAGTGGTTTTACTTAATAAGTACAGCATCACCATCTTTCTCAAGAAAGAAGTGTTCCAGAGTTCGCATCACAGGGCATACCTGAAACCCTAGAGTATGCCAAACCAAAGTGCAATGCAGTTGTTACTATGTACTGATGTCCATAAAAGTACTAGTTTATGAATAAGCCACAGCGGAAGATCAACAGTAATTAATAATATAATAGTACAATAATAAGTATATTCATAATACGTTTTGTGTGTGTGGCCTCTTCAGAATAACTTTCCTTCTTTTTGAGATTATAAAATAATTACATTTCCCATCCCTTTTCTTACTCCAAACCCTCCCATATATGCCTACTTGCTCTTCTTCAAATTCATAGATTATTTTTCCAGTAATTGTTATTATATGCATATATATGACATATATAATGTGTTATTATATGAATAATAGTTAATATATGCATATATTACATGCATATATATATACATACATAATGTTCCTAAATATAACTTGTTTATTCCATCTAATGTTATCTATATGTTTTCCTGGCATACCATTTAGACACTGGCAGTACATTGGACAATTCATGTACTAATCCCTGGCAAAAAACGACCTCTCCTGTCTCCTGCTCGCAGCTTTCCTCAGTTGCTTATAGTTCTTTGCATAGAATTGAGACCCAATGGACTTTTCCTGATGAAGTTTGGCATGTCTATTGTTGTCATCCCTGCTTAGCTGATGGTCATGATGGTGATCATGTTGGGTGCACAGTTGAAACTTTATGGATATTCATATCAAACTCACCCTTCTTGGAAGGATGGGAAATGCAATTTAATGGAAGAGCTTCACATCTTCTCATTTTGAAGATCTAGAACAACAACTGTTGCAACTTGGGACTATTCTTACTAAAATAAGAACCACTTTAGCAAAGGCTCTATGAAGTCATGATGATTGATCTGAAAAGCTCACGGGTTACATACACAATGTGGATATCCTGGGGGAAAGGTGCACACAACGAGGGTCACTGGACTAGGATAATGCAAGAGTTCATATGCAATCAGAAATCTATACCATTTTATGTTAAATTTACACGTAATTTCTAAAAGTTTTCTGCTATTATATTTACATTAACATTTTATTATGTTTTGCTCTTTGACACATTCATCCATGTACATAAGGCATTCTACTTTATTATTATTTCTCACCATCATCCTTGACAGCATGCTTCTTTAGATGTCTTCTCCATAATCGTAATTTTTGCATTCTTATGATGTCTCACAGAGTTGAACTTTGGTCATCTGTGTGGCCATGGGTTAGAGCCTGAAGGACTCATCACTGGTACACACAAATGGATAGAGTTGCCTCCCACACACAGAGTATATTGTTGCCAATAGTTAAACAGCAAGTTGTAGGACACTGCCAACCCTACCCTACCCGTTCCATTCAGTGTTTTAGCTTATAGTTGACCTGAGTAGATGAAAGAAAACTTTGAGTGAGAAGACACTCTAATGCCCCAAATTGTTCCTTCTTGTTATCTCTAAATACAATTGTTTCACCTATATAATCCATATCATTAAGGTGATAGGATTATTTTAAACATAATATATTCTCAGAAGTAATATGAATTTGGAGAATTGATGCTTATTTCTATAGGGAAGGCACAAAGCTACTTATATCAAACCTAGAAAAAAACTCAAATAAAATGAATCCTTCAAAATGTCAGCCTATCTATTCACAATTCATCTTTGCCTGAAAGGGAGAGAAGTTAGCCCACTCGAAACTGGGGTAGCATTGAAGTTACACATAGTTTCTGGCCATGAAAACAGTCCCACTGTGATAATGGCATGGCTGTGGTGTGATGTGATCATAAGGCCACTCATTTTGTGGTGATAGAGTATGTGCTCCACTTGCCAACTAGAACATCCAGTTCAGTGAACAATTCTCTGTTGACTCAAATTGTCACTGTGGCATCTAAATGTCACCACGTCAGGAATTTCAAAGAGCAATGCTGACACCACAGACAGCAGACAGCAGAAGTTACTTGTCTGTATGTTAAAAAAAATAAAAAATAAAAACATGACCAAAGACATAGCACAGTGGCAGACTGCTAGCCTACTGTGTGCAAGGTCCATGGTTCACTTTCCACAACTGCAAAAAGAATCTTGAAAACATGACCACAGAAACCAAGAAGATTTACAGCTTTCGTAGTTTAGTGTCCAGATGCAAGCCCTCATCCCAAAGTGCAAATGTGAGGAAAGCCTGAACTACCCAAAGACAGAAAAAAAAAATTCACACTTTGGAAGCAATGTTTTGTCCAATGATTAACATCATCATAAAACCTCCGTGATCCTTTCAGCTTCCTTGCCTTCCTCCTTTCCCACTCTCCTTACCTTCCTCTTTTCTTCCTTCTCTTACTTTTTAACCCTTTTCCCTTCCATCCATTTCTTTACCTGTTTCTCTTTATAGACCACTTGTGTGATGCACTTTTCACTAAAAACAAACAAATAAAAAAGCATAATAAAACAAAAAAACCTGTCCCTATATTTCCTATGTTATCATGTTATTATTCAAGAACTAATAAATATGATTTCAGGGATAGAAGCAAAAACTGCACTCCAACTTTAAAGCTCTCTGCCTGGCAATCTTAAAATAACCCCTCACTTTTAGTAGAATGAAATAATGTGTAGTATGATAAAAAAAATATGTCAAAGATATCTATCTATAAGAGCACAAAGCAAGTCAGGATGGGAAAGTAGTGCTACAAAAAGATATGCTTAATGGAGAAGAGAGAGAGAGAGAGAGACAGAGAGACAGAGAGAGAGACAGAGAAGAGAGAGACAGAGACGAGAGAGAGAGACAGAGACAGAGACAACACAGAGAGAGACAGAGAGAGACAGTGACAGAGATACAAAGCAGACGAACACACACACATAGAGAGAGAAAGAGAGAGAGAGAGAGAGAGAGAGAGAGAGAACAGACAGACAGAAAAAGGCTGAGACAGAGAGAGGCAGAGGAGTTGGGCATGACAAGAGAGACACAAGGGCCACCTAGACAAAATGAGGATGTGTGCAGCCCATCTAATGAAACGTAGCACAGCACCCTCACAGATCTTAGGAGCAGAACACTGTTGCTGAAATGACAGTGTGTAGAGAAACAAAAGCACGCAAGATAGAGAAAACAGGAGTGAATGCATTTTGTGTTTGAAGTTGCATTCTCTCAATGGGGAAATCACTGAAAGAAATTTTTATATGACCAGATTTTCATTATAAAGAAACTATTTTCAGAGGTTAGATTAGAATAAATTATAATTGGAAGATGACTTGAGATCATATCATGAATTAAAATTGCAGCTATGGATGGAAAGAGGTCAGGACAGATAGAAGAGGAAGTGATGATGTGGACTGATGTGAAAGAGAGAAAGAGAAAGGGTCCTATGGTTATCTGAGGTCTTGTCTATTACTGCTTACTTATATCATTGTTGGATTCCAATTATGCATGTTGAGAGCAACTGAAGCCTATGTTGTGTGGGCAAAATATACTTTCCATTTTGACTGTTTCCTCCTATCTCTGCCTGAGGCATCTGAAATTCTTTCATCATGGCAGTTCCTCCTCCTCTTTCAAGACATTCAATATTACAGGAATGCTAAAAAGAAGTTCAGAATTCTGAGAGTAAAAACATCAGAAGTCTCCATAATTATGGGGACATTATCTGAAGAACCTTCATGTTAAACTGGGTACTAGGATTGGACATGCAGAACAATAATTGTACAAAAGAACTTTCATTCACATACCTGGTAATTGTTGCTGACTAGTATCTGGGACCACAGCTGGCACATAAAGTTGGGTGGGCAAATTAGCATATTGAGATTTACCATGAGCAGGTGTCTTACATGCTTATATGTACCTTGAGCAAATCTCATAGCTTCATTTACCCTGTTAGGTCTACAGCAAATGCCACAGCAGTTTATAAACCAAATGTCCCTATTAAAAGGTACAGTTAATTTAAGCTGAAACAGGGAAATACAAATGCTGTTTTCTGAAGGTTGAGAATGGAAATGTGTGTAAGACTCTACTTGATGCTACTTATGGACTCAACAGCAACGAGACTGAGTTGATTCAACCTCCTCCTGCTAATTTCTTTAAGCTCTCTGTGGGAGAAACATCCTGGACTAGGAGACAAAGTTCAACTCCAACAACTTCATAGACAAAATGAGGTATCTACTAGCTCTCTCATGCTTCCTATCAATACAAATAATAAATTCAATGTCCATGAGATTTCCTGATATGGGACAGAATACATGACAGATGTTTAATAAATTCCAAGGAGTTATAATCAAGTGTTCCTATTGAGAAGGAGCATTGTTGGGAAGGAATAAAGCAGAGGATATCAAATTATGCAGAAGCCATGTTTCTAATACCATTTCAGACTTGACAAACATAAAATGGGATGGATTAAACACTCACAAGAGGAAAGTAAAGCTAGTATCGAAAACATATGAAGAAGAACAACCACTAGTCCAGGATGTTATAATTGTCACACAAACACCACTTGTATGGAAAATAAGGCACACATCCCAGCTGCAGTACTACTGCTCTAGTCTCTTCCTAACAATACCGTTATCCTAAATATGACTATTCAATCATATTCCTAAATATGATTGTTCAAGGTGACAAGCACTCTACAGAGCGAGCTCCACATGAGGCTGCTTGAGGGAATTGTTGGAAGCCCTAACTGCTGTTACAGACTAATTCCTTTCTATTTGCTTCCCATAAATGTTCAAACTGTGGGCACTTTCCAATGAGCTTGCTGTATTCAGATCTTCAATGTCTCTTTCTGGTGCTGACCAAAACCATACCCACCCAAAGGAAAGTTCTTCAGGGCCTCAAATAGCAATCAAATACTTTCTTGGAGACATTCTACAGATAGATGTCTTCAAGTCAAGCAAGACAGAGAACCAACATTTGAGATTCTGATGTATACAGTTATTGCTAAGCTACATCTCTTGTTTAGTATCCTTGGTACAGTCAAACTACTCATCTGACAATTTCCCCTTATTCTTGGAAGGCTAGCATTTCATCATGTAGCCTAAATGCATGGGGTAAGGAAGTTATGCAACCTATCATAGAAAGGAGCCAAAGGGAAAAGACAGCAGAGAGTACTGTTTCTTGTAGTTCCCACATAGATGTTTTGATTGATCATTATATCCAGTCTCTACACTAAATGATCTTTCTTCACTGCCTATAACTTTTGCCTGGATCTTTTGGCCTCTTGACCTACTACTTCTAACTAGTGAGCCATCATCTCGGAAAAGCAGTAGGAAATATCATGGCAGACCTCAATGCTGTTCCATTCTACCTTTAAGTCCTAATTGCTTGAGTTTTTCTAAAATGCTGATAGTTTATTGTATTGTGACATTTCATTGTTCTCCATATTGGAGTCAGTCAATATGAATACTCCAGTTTACAGAGTAAGAAACTGATACAAACATTGATGTGAGAAAAAAGTGAGAGACTTAGAAACAGTGAGGGTAAGTTTACCATGCTCCAGTTTCTGATTCCAGGAAATTATCCTCCACCCATTGTTTCAACCAAACACCTTAGTTGCTTGCAAACTTCAGAATATAGTTGATATTTTATGTTCAATTTTTTTTAAATACATGCCCAGTAATGGATTCAAAATACCTATAAAATAAAAATAAATAAATAAAAATTACTGCATAACAGTATCCTAAGTTTTAAAAGATCTTTCTTAAACCAGTGTTTTCCTAGCTCATCTTATTTTTAAACTGTATCAGCATAAAAATAAAGGCATATTCACTCAATTCACTAACCTACAGTTAGTGATAAACATTAGAGGATTCTTAAATAAACACAACAGCTCACAAAGACAACTGAACTAGCATAAACTTACAGCAGTGCCCCCAAGGTCATGTGAATGGGTGGAACAGGAATCTGTACTGTTTACTCTGGGTGAAATGAAATTTAGATGTTAAATTTTTCAAATAAGCAACTGTGGTTTTGATGGTAGTTTTCCTGAATCAGCTCAGCCTATAGTTAATGGTATTTGTAGTTGTGAGGAAAATTAATAGTATGCTATCAAACCTATTTCATAACATACAAATGTTCAGACACTGAGTAGAAAATTAGGAAATTGCAAAAATAATCAAGAAGCTGAACAGAGGAATAAGAAATTGTCTTTCTAAAAGTTTGATACATGTACAATTCTGCTATGTTTCAGTTTTAATAGTGACTCTTCACTAAGGAGCTATCATATATGTCTGCTAATTTATCCCCAATATTTTTTGTTGTTGTTTAATATCATTGACTATCTCTAACTTAGATAAAGTTATATACTAAAGACTGTTACCAGAGATGAATGTCAGGCTTATTCCACTTGTAATCTTCAGATTCTAGACTTGTTCTTTCCTCACTCATTCCGTATCAATAGGATAAATTCAGTGATCATAGCTGCTTCAACTGATTTACTTTAAGTACGTAAATGGTGTATGTACAATGAAAATCACTGTGATGACGTTTACCACTCATGAGAAGATGGAATCTTAAGAAGATATGATGTAGTCATATGTAGCTCATATGTGCCAGAACTGGTGATCAAATAGTTATTTATAGTGTGTTCATATCACCCTAATCATCTCCAAATACCTATTTGTTGACTTCAATTCAAAATTCAAGACAATGAGTATGCCATTTCTAATTACTGTTACCTATAAAAGGCATGATAAGATGAGGATATCTCCTGTTTATTAGAGTTCACAGACACTGGTACTAAATGATAGACATAAAGGATGAAGAGCTAGACTGCTAATCCTTACAGGACTAAAGCCCAGAGCATTTGTAGCCAGTTGTATTCTTAAAATGGTACAATGGAGAGAAAAGTGTGCTTCTAACTGCAACTTACCTACAGATTGGGAAAAGACCTCACCAAACCTACATCTGATAGAGAGCTAATATCCAAAATATATGAATAACTCAAAAAGTTGGACACCAACAACTCAAATAACCCAATTAAAGGTGAGTTAGTATTAAACATAAATTTTCAATGGATAACCTGTAGGTAATCATTTAATAAATGTTCAACATTCTGAATCATCAGGTAAATGCAAATCACAATGACCGTGAGATAACTTAGATCCATCAGAATGGCTAAGGTCAAAACACAAGGGACAGCACATGCTGGCGAGGTTGCGGAGCAAGGGTAACACTCTTTCATTGCTGGTATGAGAGCAAACTTGTACAACCACTCAGGAAATAAATTAGGAAGTTTGTTAGAGGATTGGGAATAGTTGTAGCTGAAGATGTATCTATACCATTCTTAGTCATATACCAAAAGATGTTCCACCATCCCATAATGACACTTACTCAACTATGTTCATAGCTGCTTTATTTACAATAGCCAGAAACTGGAAACAACCCAGATGTCCCTCAACTGAAGAATGGATAATAAAAACGTAGTTCACTTACACAATGGAATACTAGCCAGCTATTAAATAAAGGACATCATGAATTTTGCAAGCAAATGGATCAACTAGAAAATATCATCCTGAATGAGGTAATCCAGATCCAAAAGGACATGCATGGGATGTAATCACTAATAAGACACTATTATTAGCCATAAAGTACAGGATAACCACACTAAAATCCACAGATAATAACAACAAACAACAACCAAACAAACAAACAAATAACAAGAAAGACCCAAGGGAGGATGCTTGAATCTTTCTCAGGGAAATAAAATAGATATTCGAGGTGGATGAATGGAAGTAACTGGGCGGTGGAAGGGACAGGGAGTGGGGCATGGTAGGGATGAGACCAGGTGTAGGAAGAGCAAGGCAAACAGAATAGAAATCAGCAGTGGGAAGGGAGTTGGGCATCTCTAGGCCATGCCAGACACCTGGGCCTGGGTATATGGAGAGACCTCAGGGAATCCTTGGATGTCACTCTTAAAAGAGACTCCTAGCAGTGGGAGATATGTAGCCCAAAGTGGCTACCTCCTATAGCCAGGCAGGACTTCCAGTAAAGGATAAGAACACTAACCCACCAATAAAAATTTTGATCTAAAACATGTCCTATCTTAAGATGTGCAGGGACAAAGATGAAGCAGAGATAAAGGGAATGGTCAACCAATGACAGGCCCAACCTGAGACTCATCTCATGGGCAAAAACCAATCATGACACTATTAATGATATTCGATTATGCTTGCAGAGATGATCCTAGCATAACTGTCCTCTGAAAGGGTCCACCCAGCAGCCGATGGAAACACACACAGAAACCCCAGCCAAACAGAGGTAGCTCAGAGAGTCTTGTGGAAGAGTTAAGGGAAAGAATGAGGGAAAAGGATAGAGACTCCACAGAAAGACCAAGAGAGTCAACTAACCTGGGCTCTTAGGGGCTCTCAGAGACTTTACTAGCAACCAAGGAGTGAGTATGGGCTGCAACTAGGTCCCCTGCACATATGTAAGAGAAGAAGTGCAGCTTGGTTTTTATGCATGTCCCACAATAAGTAGGGCTGTCAGTGAATCTGTTTTCTGTCTGCAGATCCCGTTCCCCTATCAGGGCTGCCTTGTATAGCCTCACTGGGAGAGGATGCACCTAGGCCTAGTCCTGCAGACTTGATGTGCCATGGTGATGTCCAGGAGCTTAGGAGGGACCTCCCCATTTTCTCTCTCCTCCCCTCCCCCAACACAAGTACACATATTCAAAGAGAGAGAAAGAGAGAGGGAGAACTGAAGGGAGGGAGACACACACACAGAGACACATACACAGAGGCAGAGAGAGAGAGAGAGAGAGAGAGAGAAGAGAGAGAGAGAGAGAGAGAGAGAGAGAGAGAGAGAGGAACCCATAACAGAAAGGTAGGCATTTCCCTGACCCTACTGAGCAAATGGTACAAGAGAGGCTAACCGAACATAATACCACTGAATGAATGTTACAGAGACACCACCAGCGTATTCCAAATTTTATCTCATCCCATTCAATTTTACCATCCAAAATGGCCCAAGTGCTTTAAAATAATGAACAGACAGTGATTGCCACTATAACATTGTTCTTGTCATCTGACTACTTAAAAGTATCAAGCAGTAGATATACTTGCATACTGAGCTCAAATACATACTGATTGCCTTTCCATTTAAAATTTCTGCTCCACCAGCATTCTGATTCTATAATCAGATTCCACAGTTAATTGAGCTTATAATAATAGTAAGCAAGAACTAAAAGAAATTATATCTTTTGCTAGAAAAAAAAAATGCCACAAATGTCCACCACAGGTGAATATATCCAAGTATCATATCTTGATATCTTGCAGAATCAGGTTTAACATAAAAGCTGGGGCCTACACATTCCACTTTTGCCTCAGAAGGTTCTGTTTGGGGTTTCTACTAAACACACACTATTTGTTTTGTTTTACTAACCACGAACTCTCTGATGCCATTCTCTCTGTATCCACCCACACACATTCAAATGCTTCCATTAATGGTAAGCCACTAAAGCCATGTGAGTATAGCAGTGACTCCACACAACCCTTATATCTTAGGTCTTTAAACAAAAGATACTTTAAGGTCTTCAGGGCTTAGGTTATTCATGCATAGGTTTAGGCAACTATATTATGTCTAATCGATGCCACAGAAGCCAAAAAATTGAGGGAGAACATTTTATATTTCTATATAATGATGACTAAATTAATGTCAAAGATTTTTATGAGGTCTTTTTTTGACATAGCATCGCAGATTTATGTTTTAAGCTTAACAACAGTGTTAGTATTTAGTGCATTTTAAATCTTAAAATGATTATGAAAATTCACCATGATGGACTAAATCTGGTTATGTTCTTAATCATAACACATGAACGTATTATGTTCATAATGATACCTTAGATATTCATATACTCAAAAGAGCATTTCAATTAAATAAAACCCAGCAGCATAGTGCTAGCCTGCGGCAAGTCTACTGGAAGTACTCTATTTTTAGTGTAATGGTTGTCTCTATTGTTAATTTTGGTTTTTTATCAGATATATGTTTATTAGAACACATGTTTCATAAAACATTTTCAGCTAGGCATAAAGCATATTTTCTTGTTTTTAGTGATCTGTGATGAGAGCAAGTTCGTTTTAATGAAGTCTAATTCATTCATTGAATTATGTAGATGGCTAATACTTTTTGTTCTTTGTTTATGAAATTTATCCCAAGATTGTAAAGATAGCAGGTTTTCTTTTCTAGAGTGATGAAATTTTATCTTAGGTTTCTTCTATGATCCATCTTCAAGTAAATTTGTGTCTTGAATGTGTTTATGAAGCATAAAATCCCTTTCCCTAGGACCTTCCCATTCAAAGATCTACTGTGAATTTGCTTTCTTATTAGCTAAGGGCAGAGTTTCTGTGGATGCAATACTATGGTCTGTCACATATACAAACATTCCTTAAACTAGAATAATTAGGAAAAACTTCCTGAAGGTAAATACCAAAGAAAATGATTCATATAGAAACAGATTAATCAAACTATGAAGGGATGAAATTATTCTAACTTTCACTGAGGAAAATATAACTAAATTAGGAATTTAGTGGATGCTAAGAATCAAACCCAGGTATTCTGGAATAGCAGCCAGTGCTCTTTATCACTGATCCATTTCTCCAAGACTGACATTTTCACTTTTGTGTAGTTTGTGTAGTGAAGTCGTTCTCTACTCAAAGTCTTCTCCATTAAGCATTTTCCAATCTCCTTTGATGGAAATGTTTTCTCTTTTAAACAGCTGCTGCAGCTTCTCATAAACTGGTATACAGTGTCTCATTAGAACTTGCATCATAGTTGGAGCATTTCATAGCTTCTTGTCCCCTCCTGGCCCTGTATAATAATCCTGTGAAGAGAAACTGGTCATTATTTTCTGTACCTTCTAATGAATTACTAGATATACTTTTTCCCTTCTTCAGTGGGGGATGTTCAGAAAGGAATACTTTTTTTTTTTTTTTACTAATTTATGGAAATCTTTTCTTTTGTACAATTTTATGTGTACATACAATGCACTGTGATTATACTGGTTCCTCATGGTTCCCTCATGCCCTTCCACTCTCTCTGACCTTCTTTCCAAATATCCCCATAATACTTTTATGTCTTTTTTCCTCCACTGCACGTAATTGTGGTTGTTTGTATATGTATGGGTGTGAGGCTGTTTTATGCAGCAGAGCAACTTCTCAGAAGCTACACCACTGAAAACAAGTGACTCCTGCAGCTGGACAGATGACTACTGGTTAAGACTGCTCTTACAGACGACCTGGGTTCAATTTCTAGCACCTACATCAGGCTCTTCATGACTGTCAGTAACACCAGTCCCCATGATGATTCTGGCTTCAGTGAGTACGTATGGTCACAGTAAAAGTACATATGCATATATAGAATTCATATATACATACACACATGTATGCATATGTATGTGTGTAATATATATGCAATATCTATATGTATATGTATATATATGTGTGTGTGTGTGTGTGTGTGTGTGTGTGTTAAAACAAAGAAAGAAAATAGACTTTCCCCTCACAGCTATCAATTTCTAAACATTCCTGAGGAAATGGCTGTCTTACAAGTACTGAAAAACCTATCAAAAAAAGCTTCTGTTTGAAGCAGATGGAGACCAACAAAGAAGCCCACAACTAGTTAAAATGCAGACAACAATTGATCATAACGTGCCTAGTTACAACTTATATATCTACAGCACAACTACTATACCCAACACCCAAAGAGCATTGAAGAAGGATGCCTAGAAAAATTGCAAATTCCAGAGGACTCAGATATCCTTTGTGAGACATTATCTTCTGCATATAATAGGGAGTTACACTCTTCAGCTCTTAACACAGCTTCCCTAACCTCTTCTCCTCTCACTTCACCTAGCCCCAATCCCTCCTCTCTCCTCAAAGAAAAGTAGGCCTCTAATAGACATCAACACCCTTGGCCTTTGAAGTTGCAGTAGGACTAGGTGTATTTTCTCCACTGAGGCTCGATGAGACAGCCCAGTTAGGGAAAGGATTAAAGGGAAGGTAACCTTTGGATTGGTTAGGGGACCCATATGAAGACCAAGCGATACATTTGTTAAATATGTGTAGAGGGCCTAGTTTCATTCCATGCATGCTCTCTGGTGGGTGGTTCAGACTCTGTGAGTCTCTATGGGCCCAGGTAAATTGATTCTGAAGGTTTTCTTGTGGTGTCCTTGACTTCTCTGGTTCCTTTAACCATTCCTCCCCATCTTCCACAGACTCCCTGAGCTCCTCTTATTATTTGGCTATGGGTCTCTGCATCTGTTTCTATTAGCTGCTGGGTGAAACCTCTCAGAGGACAGTTATGCTAGGCTCCTGTCTGCCAGTACAGCAGAATACCATTAATAGAGTCAGGAGTGCACAAAAAGAACACTAGTGGCCATGCCAATGTGAGTGGATGGTGAAAATATCACAATGAACCACCTGGATGAAGCATTATCAGAAATTAATGGAAGCTAAAGAGTGGGAAGACCAGTCTTCTCCAGGGGTGAACCCCTAATAGGATATCCAATCTGAAGGTGTCAGATCTAAACACACTTACATATATGCAGCACTAAATGAACATATGAATACACAAGACACATGCACACACAGTGGGGTGGAGACTGAGAATAATTGAATAAGGGGTCATGAATTAAAGAGGGAGATAACATGGGAGTTGTTGGAGAAGGGAGAGGTGATGGAAATGACATAAATATTGTATACACACTTGAAATTCTCAACAAAAATAAATAATGATGGCAGGGGGAGACAGGAAGAAAGGGAAAGTTAGAAAGGGAATCATCTGTGTTTACACATATCTGAAAATGTTTCCAGGTGGGATGGAGGGGATCACAGGGGAATAATGATCGAGTAAGCAAGCCAGAAACAGGGGCCAGTGATTTTGCAATGTCGGAGAGAAAAAGAAGGGTGGATGTGGGCAATCTATGAGTTCAGAGGATTAGAGAGGGATATTGGGGGAGTTGGTGTCCAAAAACTTCCATAAATTTTCTAAGCAGAGTAAACATCCAGAAGAGTCTTGGAACTGATGCACCATGGGAGCTAGGGAGTCAAAGGAAACAAATGCTTAGGACGTTAAATGAAAAAAATAGATAAATTGAACACTTCACAAGGACATACAGAGCTGAGAAATACCAAAATCAGTATAACAGCTAGAAGGAAAAGGGAATGAGGAAAAGGAAGCTCAATTCTGAGAACTGAGGGAGGATGGACAAACAGAAGAGAGAAAGAGAGGGAATGAGTGGAGATAGAGAGAGCAAAAAAGGAGATTATGAAGGAAGACGAATCAAGAAGCCATAGAAAGAGATGAATGTCAGCTCAAAAAGCTAAAAGGCCTCATTCTGTGTTTGGATTCCTAGAAAGGTGAAAAACTAAACAAAACCATAAATCCTTCAACCCTATGGCTAACCAGATAGCTTTCCACTAGTGATAAATTCTAGGTCAGTGGTTGTCAAAAGAGAATGCAAAATGGAGAGAAACCTTAGATCCAGGAATCAATGTATTCCCGGGCTAGAGAGCCATTGATGGTTTAAGATGAGAAATGGTGAAAACTTTGCTTGTAAATTGCACTGATTATTATTTAAATGAGCAGAAAATTAAAATGTGCTAAGGTATAATTTTCCTGTCTTCTTAATGTAAATGAACATATCCATGAGTATGTCATTCTGAGTGGAGAGGAGGCCATTGCTCCACTGTGGTGATTTGTGTTTCCTTTGGTGCACATCTGGGCAACAGCAGACCCCCAGGTGGCTCCAGCTCGATGGATGACTGCTTTCAGTTTCACACTGTTCAAGCAAAGGTTATTCTCAAGACTGTTTTACTCCATGCCCCTGTGAGGAACTGTCTTGCCTTAAGCTTCACATTTTGCCTCAGATCCCTAGTGAGAGCCTTGGAAGGGGTGAGCTAGGAAGTGGGGTGGGAAGGAGGATTTCAGAATACTGTCCTTTTCGCAGAAACTCTATCTTTAATGTATAATTGTTTCAACCATAAGAGATTCTTCAAGGAAGCAGAGCTACCAAAACAATATCCTGGGTGGTAATCTTCCGTTACTCTTTCTGGGGAATACTGGATAAAGAACCAGTGAGCTGCTTTAAGATAGTGTTTGTCTATGAGTCTTGTTAAGTCTTGCCTGTGACGCTGAGCCCATCCAGCTGTCTAAGAAGCAGAGGTCAGGATATCACAGGAAGCCAGATGCTGTAGCAGCATATGCTGCTTTGCAGACATGTGTATGTACTGTGTAAATATACACACTGCCTCGTGTGTGTGTATAAACACTGAAAAACACCTCACCCTGCCCCCTAGCCTTTTAGGTAAACTGAAGGAGGAAGAGCCAGTTTCCTCTGAAAACAATGGTTACTGATTTCTGTTCAGCTAATGTGTTTGGCTGATATATTGAAACCAAAAACATAATCAGTTGATAGATGTTGTTTTTATAGGCAGTTTCATGCCAGGTTGCCAATCTATATATTCAAATTCTCAAACTTGCTCCTATATCTTGGCACATTAGATATCAAATACAGCACAAAACAAGTCATTTATTCCCTCTGTTTCATAACCTTTAAAAGCATTCTTACCTCCCTAGTAACTGAGTCCTTGTGGCTACTATCCCATTTACTGTGGTTACTTCTTGGCAGAGATGTCATCATGACATGACAGGAAGAAGAGCAATGGGAAAGGCTCTGGATCAACTCTACCATTATGTTTCTTTGTTTCTTGGTATATTCCATCTCAATTTTCTTCTTTCCCAAAACCATATCCAGAAAAAAAAGATAATTTTTTTTGTCTATGAAGTAATGTGGTTATAGTAGAACAAGTTCAAAATCTAATTACCTATAAAAGACCCGAGTGGGTTCCAAGTATTGCTCCAGAGATTCAGAGACTGGACATGAGAGACAGTTGGCTTTCCATCTTCCACCAACCACTGGATGCCCCCGTGACAATGTGTCCTGTTCTCAATTCTGAAGAGAATCCTTGTCATCTGTGTTCTTCTTTGATGCCAAGCAATTCTTTTTTTTTTTTTTTAAATCAACTGTTTAATCCATCTGTATTTCCACCTACAATTTACTTCATGATTTCTCTGATGTGAGTTCCTGACACTTCTAATCTTTTTTTCTAACCTACAGAAGTCCTGTTACAAGAAAAACTCTGTTCTTAGTCCTGTTATATCTAAGACTTCCAATTCCCCTTGTTACTTCTTTTTTTTTTTTTTATAGCAAAATTCAATTTTACTGAAAGAGAAAGACCTACATCTAGGTCAAGTTCCAACACTGTGAGGTCAAGACGTTCTTACAATTCAACATGCTGCTGCCTAGTCCCGGAGACACGCATACAAACAACATTGCAGAATGGCAATGTCACTTTTCCAAGAGAGCCTTCTATAGTGGTTCTGGTTCCTTTCTTCCTCCTTTCTTGTACATTCATAGGCTCCAGGTATAACACTATTTTCCTGGTTACCAGAGCATCCAATGGCACATTCTGTGGCTATTCATCAATGTTAAAGTCTTACTGGAACATTCAAGAACTCCTTTTCTTTTTTTTTACATATCCAGTTTGTTACCTTATGTCTTTTTTTTTCCTTTTTTAATTTTATTTTTTTGCTTATTCACTTTATAACCGCCCCAGTCACCCCCTCCCACAATCCTTCCGCATCTCTTGTTTTCTGAGTACCCCCTTCCTCCTGTATCCCCCACCCTGCCACTTTAAGTCTCTTAGAGGCTAGGTGTTTCCTCTCCCATGAGGCCAGATGAGGCCCCAGCTAGAAGACCATACCCCATATACAGGCTGCATGTTTTGGGATAGCCCCCACTCCAGATGTTTGAGACCTACATGAAAACCAAGCTGCACATTTACAACATATGTGCAGGGAGGCCTAGGTCCAGCCCATGGAGGTAGATCTGTGTAGACTAGGTATGCTCCACGGTTGGTGATTCAGTCTCTGAGAGCTCCAAGGGTTCAGGTTGATTTACTCTGTTGATCTTCCTGTACAGTTCCTATCTCCTTAGGGCCCACAATCCTTCCCCTATTCTTCTATAAGAGTCCTCAAGCTCCATCCACTGTTTGGCTCTGGATGTCTGTATCTGTCTGAGTCAGCTGCTGGTTAGAGCCTCTCAGAGGACAGCTTGCCCCTGTCTGTTCTCAGGCTGGAGGTTTAGATCCTGGGAGCTCTGGTTGAATCTTTTGATACTCATTCTAAAAAGGACAAAAGCACCCTCACTTTGGTCTTCCTCCTCCTTCTTGAGTTTCATGAAGTTTATGCGTTGCGTCTTAGGTATTGTGTGCTTTTGGGCTAATATCCGCTTATCAGTGAGTGCATACCATGTGTGTTCTTTTGTGATTGGGATCTCACTCAGGATGATATTTTCTAGCTCCATCCATTTGCCTAAGAATTTCATGAGCTCATTGTTTTTAATAGCTGAGTAGTACTCCATTGTGTAAATGTACCACATTTTCTGTATCCATTCTTCTGTTGAAGGACATCTGGGTTCTTTCCAGCTTCTGGCTATTATAAATAAGGCCGCTATGAACATAGTGGAGCATGTGGCCCTGTTGCATGTTGAAATATCTTCTGGGTATATGCCCAGGAGGGGTATAGATGCCAAGCAATTCTTAAAGACTTTACATGACAAAGCACATCTGGGTGAAGAGCCCCTACTCACATGTTGTCACTTTGCCATCTCAGGACTGAATGAATGAAATGATCACATCTTAAAATGATTACTATAAAGGTCAATGTGTCTATCTCACTAGTCCCTGGTTACCTGGGTATCTTCTGCAGCTGGCAGAAACTGTGTTATTTCTACCTTTGTCTGTGGAATAGGTGACTTACAAGAGTCACACAATATGTAGTTTATAGCTCTTCTAAAGACAGTTTCTAATTTTAAATCCCAAGAGAGTTCCAGACTACCCAATAGCATTCCCAGCTCTAGAACTTACAAAAGGCCACCAAGCCTAGCCCATGACTCTTCTCTCAAAACCTCTTCATTTATATCTACTTACAGTTGGAGGTAAATTTTTCTTCTTGGATAAAAGTCAGGCCCTCAGCCTGCATGATCACAGATTAAGAATTTAACCAGTGAGAAGCTTACTGAACTTTAAGATTACTACTCAGATATTACCAATTTACCTACAGGCAGGGACCCTAAGCTACAACCTCACTTTAGTCAATAAATACATTTTGTGTCTTCTTTCTTTGAACACTGTCTAAAAGTTGTCTTCCTTCAATATTTCCTCAGAGCTCTAAACTATCTGAGTTCTGTGTCTGATTCACAAATTGCTGTCTGTTTAGATATATTTTTAAAAATGCTATCTACCTGAATTTGATCTCCAATGGCATTAAAAATGAAGAAATATAACTAATATCTAAAATAAAGAGCACGTGCCAAGTCTGTTGCTAGACATTTTCACACAATTTAATGCAATGAAATCACACAATAAAGTAGAGAAAATATTGCCACTGAAGTGCATGGTCTGATAGACTACAAATAGACAGACAAGAATGGAAGGTACACTCTCTAAGGTGATGCTCAATTTTCTCTTCATTTAATTCTTTTATATAGTTCATCATAACTGTTCTACATCATGCCTTTGACATAGCCACCATTATACGGACTAATTTCTCTAAAGTATATAGGCACAAAACTTCTCAATGTCATCCTCACAAACTAAATTCAAGGTCAAATCAAAGTATTTCCTCATGTATAAAATGCCTCTGTCTCATAGGCACAGAGTTGGTTCAATATATGTAAATAAATAAATGCAATTCTTCATGTAAATGAATCCAAATACAGTAATCACATATAGAATAGATTCAAGAAATGCCTTTGATAGAATTCAGCACTCATTCATGATTAACAACAAACAAACAAACAAAAAAAAAACCAAAGCAACAAAAACGTAGAGGGTTAGGGATGAAGAAAACATAACTAAGGATAATAAATTCAATACATGACAAACCTGCACCCAAATCACACAAAATGGAGAAAAACTCAAACTAAGATTGGGAACAAGACAAGTATGTCCACTCTCTCTACTTGTTCTATATACAGTGTCTGAAAATTTCTCTAGTGCAATAGGAAATGAGATGGAAATCAAAAAGAATACAGACAGGAAAAGAAGAAATCAATGCATCCTTATTGAAGATCATGTGATTGTAAGCTAAAGAGACCAGAAATATGTCACCAAAAACCTCTTAAAGCTGATAATAGCAAAAAAAGTAGCAAGTCACAAAATTAACATACAAAAGGTCAAGGAGGGTGCTGCTTCCAGGCTTGCTTTCAATGGTTTATTCACCCTACTTTCTTAGAGAACCTGGAACCACCAACCCAGGATGGCAACACCCACCATGAAATGGTCTCTCCTCCATTGATCACTAATTAAGGAAATGCCATACAGATGTATCTCATGGGAACATTTTATCAATGGAGGCTTCTTCCTTTCTGATGACTTTAACTTACATCAAGTTGGCATGGGAAATCAACCAGTACAAGTCCATTTCACCCCAGTCACAATGACTACCATGATATAAATGTCAAAAAAAAAAAGTTGACTTTTGTGGGGCAGTGGGCTGTGAGAGGCATCAGGATACCTGGTCGAGTAGGCTTTGACCCCTGAGACCCTCAGGGACATAAGAGTTTGGCCTTGCTCCTGGACCCCAGGCTCCTTTCACATAGCTACAGCCCCTACAGAGAGGTCTGTGGCCATCAGTCACATAGGATAATGCTTCTACTAGCTCTTCCACAGGTAGAGAGCAGGACTACAAGCCAGAGAACCTCAAGACAGATCTCCATATTAATGAAGTACCTAAAGGCCAGAGGGTGAAGTCAATTAAGCATTCCTTTCCATACCCTCCTCCTTGGAAAAGGTGTTTAACCTCAGACCTGCCCTGAGAATAGTGGGGTATAGTTTCATCCATTTCCTTCTGATTTCTGCGAGCATTTCATGCACATGCTGACATATTTACATACAGACAAAACAACCATATACATAAAACAATACAATAAATAAAAACTAAAATATTTTCCCTTCAATTGAAAATATTCCTCATTAGTAATTATCACTATTATAACCAAAATGTAGTTGTCTTCCACAAACTACATTGAACTAATCTGTATCCTAACAAAAATACCTTAAATTGTTTAAGTAAAATGGCACTTGTTGGGTCTCTAATACCAGTTATTATTATTAATAATATTGTTATTATATTGTTATATTCAATAAACCAAGGGATAATTATAGTATCATCCTGGACCTATAAGAGAGTAGAGAAAAGCCTGACTCCTTGTTTTTATAAATAAACCTTTTGTTGAAACACATTCATGTTTGACAAGTATTGCTTGTTTCTTATTTGTGCTCCAAAAAAACTAAATAGTTAAAACACAGAATGTATAGCTAACAAAAAGCAATTTATGTATTGGTTTGAACTCTGCAGAAAACTTTGCCTACTCCTTATGAGATACTTAAAATTAAATACAAAATCACCTATGTTAAAAGTGATTGACCATATTATATGAAAGTTCTTTGACATTGTCTGAATATGTAGAGTACTTAGAGTTCTCCTGTGAATGTGTATATGTGAGTCGAGTAATGTTGAAAGAATTTCAACAAATTCCCTATATCAAATGTGCACACACTACTACGAAAGTCACACATTCATTACAAAGATCTCTGAATCTCTCTGGGCACACTGTCAGACAAACATTAACTGTTGTCTAGTTAAAACCTGAGTTATGGATTAAATGTAAAACTGAGAGATTTCTAGAATTTATTATAATAGTCTTAAGAAAGTGGGAATTCAATCTAAGATTTTTTGAAACATTCCTACAACTTACTATTTTCCTGCTCAAAGGACAAACAATTCAGTTTAAAGGCAGTCATTATATTTGAATAGATGCTTTGCAGAGTAGATGCACAAATGACTAGTAAGACCACAAGGAGATACACAACATCAAAAGCCATTAGGAAAATGCAAATCAAAGCTGTGAGCTAGCTCTTTAGAGGTAGAAGGGCTGTAATCACAGAGACCAAATGTGGGAAATATGTGGAGAAATCAGAACTTTCTTATATTCCTGGGTGAATTTTGTTATTTAGGCATGTTGGGAAACAGTTTTGTACTTCTTCAAAATGTTGGCTGGATTTAGCATTTTACTAAATAATTCTACTCTGGTGTATATACACAAAATACATAAAAACATATGTGAAACTTTATGCACACACTGTCTGTTTAAATGTTCATAGAAACATTATTAATATAAAAAAGAAATTGTAATACAAAGACCATGTTTATTAATGATGAATATATAAACAAAATACCATATGACCATACAAAAAATATAATAGGGCTTGGCATATTGGCTCTTGCCTATAATTCCAAGTCTTGGGAAGCTAAAAGGCAGAAAAATTGTAGTGACTGGGAATCAGCTTGGGAATTCAGTATTCTTGAGGCCCACCTGGGCTGCAGAGAAAAGCCTTAGCTAAAATAATCAAAAAGAAAATGTTCTGTCATTGCCAATAAAGACTAATGAAATAGTAATAAATGCTGTATTAATTGAAAATATATAGCAGAAATTAGTCATGGTATATACATTATGTACCAAGTGTTCAGCACTGAACAATCTATAAGACAGAGAAAACACATAAGTAATTGGCCATAATGAGTAGTACAGGAAACAGAGAGTGATTGTTAGGATTTACTGAAATCCTATGATTTTAATATGAAAGCCTTTTGAAATTAAGTTGTGAGGAACATGACATAACTCTGTGAGTACAACAAAACTACCAAATTATATGCTTTGGGAAGACGACTCATGACACATGAAGTAAATCTGTCATTAATAATTTGTCATTGTAAATAAAAATTCTCACTATACTAGAAATGTTTATGGATGCACTGATGATCTTCCATTACAACAAATTTTCATGAGACTAAGCTTAAAATTTGTAGGTTTATTAGTAACATGAAAATGTCAAAGTATTTAAAATAACAAAAAAGAGAGTAGAGAGATTGCTCATGATTAAGAGAATCTGCTGGTATTGTAGAGGACTGAGTTTGGTTCCAAACAGCCATATTGGATTGCTCAGAATTGCCTGTAATTCCAGTCCAGAATCCTTTGGGTTACCAGGTACATGTATTCACAAGCATATACTAACACACACACACACACACAAAAATAAATAAAAATAATAAAGATATCATTCATGAAATACAAAACTGTTTAAAGCCTTTAGATATATATACAAATATTTTCTGAGAAAGTCTCATGTAGCCAAGAATGACCTCAAACTTACCATATAGCTAAAGGTGACTTTGAGTCATTCCTTGTCTTCCACCTCCAAAGAAATGGTACTAAGGTTTAAGAATGGACACATGGCACAGCCAATAAAATAGTTATTCTTTTAATGTCTTTGTTAAAGAGGTTTTAGTGTTTCCTGGTTTTGAAATTCTATTTCAAATAATTTAACCTGAAAATAATATATCTGAGATAAATATTATATATGCATCCATGTGAAGAATATTTTGTAGCACAGTTCATAATTTGGAAATGTATTATCAACAAACAGTGTTCAAGGTTTATACTTTCTCAGAGTGCAGCCATTAAAATGATGTGTGCATATCATGTGTAAATTGGTAGGCCTAATTATTATTCTCACATTTACTAGAATAAACACAATAATGTTATACTGGCAGTGATGCTTTAATAGGGTTATAATAACGACAGTGTCAAACTCTGCTTTGAGGAATTTGACATGCAGCCAGTCTGAATAGAGACATTATTATAACATACACACTAGATTTCAAAAGCTTGGCACAAAAAAAAGGGGGGGGGAGAGCAGAATATGTCATCAGTTCATTGATTATATTGTTTGCCTTATATTAATATTTTGGGCATAGTGGGCTAAATAAACATGTTACTAGATTTATTTTACTTTGCTTTAACTTGTGTGTGTATGAAGTAGCAAATACACGGAGTGTGTACATGCCTGTGTACATAGGAGAATCTCAGGTATATTGCTCTGCCAATCTCCATTTTTATTTCCTTAAAACAGTCTCCCACTATAAATGTAGCTACATATCATCACCCAAATATGGCTTCAGCAATAGTCTTACAAAGTCCACTTAATCAGTGAACCCTAATACTTAATATTGCTTCTTAATTAATTCTCCATCAATGAGTTCCATTCTGTGCCATGATTTTCAATTCCCCTTGTCCTGGCTGAAGTCACAGTGGAATCCAATTATACTATCTCAGGATCCTTGTCATAGCTCCAACTCTGATGGCCTCAGACAAAGTCAACCTTAACATCTTTAAGATATAAAAGAATAAGTTATGAGAAAACATTGTGATTATATTTTGCATCTGTATAATCTGTAGCACTGTCTAAAGTTTACCTAGTTATACAGTTTACAAAGCAGTCACATGGGGTAAGTAGGCATATTAGGAATACCCAAGATACAATTCACAGCCCATATGAAGATCAAGAAGAAGGAAGACCAAAGTGTGGATGCTTCAGTGCTTCTTAGAAGGGGGAACAAAATACTCACAGGAGGAAAGATGGAGACAAAGTGTGGAGCGGAGACTGAAGAAAAGGCCATCCAGAGATTACCCTACCTAGGGATCCATCCCATATAAAGTTGCCAAGCCCGGAAGCTATTGCAGATGCCCAGAAATGTTTGCTGACAGGAGCCTGATATGACTGTCTCCTGAGAGGCTCTACTAGAGCCTGACAAATACAGAGGCAGATGCTTGCAGCCAACCATTGGAATGAGCACAGAGTCCCCAATGGAGGAGTTGGAGAAGGACTGAAGGAGCTAAGGGGCTTTGCAGCCCCATGATGGGAGCAACAATGTTAACTGGCTAGACCCCACAGGAGCTCCCAGTGAATGGACCACCAACCAAAGAATACACATGGAGGATGGCTCTGGCTGCATATGTGGCAGAGGATGGCCTTGTTGGACATCAGTGTCCAACAAGCACCTTTGTGCATGAGGGGGTTTGATGCCCCAGTGTAGGGGAATGCCAGGGCAGAATGGTGGGAGTGGATAGGTGGGGAGGGGGTGAGCACCCTCATAGATGTAAGGGAGGGAGATGGGATAGGGGGGTTCTGGAGGGGAGAGCTGGAAACAAGATAACATTTGAAATGTAAATAAAGAAAATATTCAATAAAAGAAAAAATAAAGAAAAGAAAGGAAAAGAATAAAGAAAAGAAACAAACCAAGATTATCTCTTCCCCTTCCAGTCTGTGACGGGAGTGTGTGGTGAGGATGACCCCAATGTCTGACCTGGTCTCTTTTTTTCCATGGAGAAGAAAGGAATACAGACAATTCGATCTAGTAAGAGAGGAGTAACTTTTAGATAAGCCAATCCACCATAGGTCTCTAGGAAAGTGTTCACAACAAACGTGCGGTGTGTTCCCCTTTGCACCGCATAATGGTCCTCCATTATAAAAGTTGGCTATAGTAAGATGAATTGGAGAGGTTGGTGTTTAAAACATCTAACGAGAGGGAATTTATGTGTTTTCTCAATCTGACAGGAGATGTAGAGAACTTATTTTCAGTCTGGGATGTTCTGAGATAAGCAATTTAGCAAAGTGTGCCCTTTAACAAGAAAATTTGAGGATAGGTCTACCTAGATAATCTACATTTCCAATGTGGAAAAAAAAACAGGAGGCAGAGTGACAACTTAATCCTAGCCAGTATATGTGCATTTGTCACCATGGGCAACCACCCAGGACAGAAATGGATACTTAAAGGTGATTTTTTTTAATTTACAGAAAATTAGAACCAGCTTAATGCAGAATTTGTGTACCCTCTTAAGGAGATTAAACAGAGAGTCAGTCATTTGTCCTTTGGAGCTAGAAGATCATGGTTGAAGGCCTGGATGTATTCCCTGACATTCTCTCTCTATAAACTTCCAGTAGAATGAAAGACAAAAAAAGCTTGTAATAACTAAGAGTTCAGGGAAAGATCTGATTTATGCAATTTTTGATTTTGACAATGTTAGCATCTATCATTTGGTAATAAAAAATATGAATTGTTTCCCAGAGTAAGTTTTTGGCAATTAAGTGACAGAAAATGTATGCCAGAAGCATACCCCAATTTGCTCTTTTATTTCCTTCAAGCTAACAAAAAACAGACTCAGGGACCAAAAAATATCAGTAGGAAGAAAATGAATAAGAATCTCTTTATTTCACAACATTTTGTGTCTGGTTTATTCTGGGTGGTGGAAATTCAGCAAGAACAAAACAAGCTCCATGCTTTCGATGTGATATTGAATAATATAAAAACTTAAGACATAGTTTATGTTCCCTAGTAATGTATTTGCTCAATAAACATCAAGGAGATGAATGGACACCTCCTTTATGCTAAATAAGCTGAATGCTATTAGCAGACATGAAGAGAAAACAAACTACTAGAGGAGGCTGCGAGATACTACATGGAGCAGGTAAAAATTAAACTACTAGACCACATATCCTCTCTTCAAATATAAGTTGTCCATATCTTTTCACTATTCAGTTACTGGACATATGTGCAAACAAAATAGCTACACATAATTTCTTATAAACTGTGTATATAACTATCAGAGAATGTGACTATTCTTCAATGAAAACATTGTAACACTTTAGTCACTTCTAACTATGGCCACTGTTGCCATCATTGTTTGAGCCATCTTCATCTTACATAACAGTTTTCTTATCACTTTCTATCCTGGCTAATTTTTATTCTGTCTTCACACAAGCTAGAGTCATCTGACAGGGAAGAACCCAATTAAAAAACTGCCTCCATATAATATGGCTGTAGGTAGTCAAACTTGTGATGCATTTTCTTAATTAGTGATATATGTGACAAGGTTCAGCCATTGTAGGTGGGAACAGCCCTGGGCTGGTGGCCCTGGTTCTATAAGAAAGCAGACAGAGAAAAGAATAAGGAGTAAGTCAGTAAAGTAATGCTCCTACATGGCTTCTCTATCTGCCTTGTTACCTACATAGTTTGAGTTCTTACATTGACTTCCCTCAATGGACTATGATTCAGTAAGACAAATCAAACTTTTCCTCATCACATTGTTTTTAGTCATGATGTATCATCACAGAAATAGTAAGCCTAAGACAGTTTCCAACCATGTCAATCTAACATTTGATTTAGATCAGGCATCCAGTGTAAGTCAAACAATTAATGATTTGTTTGACCTTTTCCTTTATTCAATCTTTCATAGGACCATGCTTTGTGTTGCTAAGAAGAAAAGAAACTAATATACCACAGTTCTAGAGGTTAGATTTAGAAGTCTAACATCAATGCCCACATGGACACCCTTGCTCTTATTGTGTTTTCATAAACAGCTGACAAGGGAATGCACTGGGAACACTTTTATAAGGGCATTATATCCCATAGATGAACTTTTCTATTGAATATTTTTGAACATAGATTATTTTAGAGGAATATATGTGTGTGTCATCATTTAGTTTATTCTATATTACAAAATATAAAACAATAGCTAAATGATGTATATAGCTAAATGATACAAATGATAAATGATAAAACAATAGCTAAATGATCAATATTTATATGGAATAAGCAATAGTAGTGTCATAAACAAAGATTTAGTCAATTAGCTTTGTATTCAAAGAAGATCAAACAAAATAATGCTTATTTAGCTGCTGGTATATTATTTTAGTATTTTTTATAAATAGACTATTTCTTCAGTCATCTTGCTTAAATGTTGTTCATATATTTAATAAAATTGATTGAATACCTTTGCATACAGACCATTAAAGGATAATATAATCATGGAGGCCTTTGGGATGCAAAAAGGAAAGAGGCTATGAGAAGCAGAGAAGTAGGCTGGCAGTCTTGAATAATCTTCAGGCATCTTCCGTTTTCTAGTAGGAGTGATATATATGTGTAAAATGAATTATTTTTAGTATAAATGTAAGTAGCAAATTAATACAGCTACTGTAGTTCTTTATCTTAGCTAGTTCCCAATAACGACACAGAAAGACCAAGACTTATTTCCATGCTTCCACTCAATATCTGGGAAGGCATCTTACTACCCTAAAATAATCTGATTACTTCCAAGCCAGGATCCCAATAATACTTGCAATTAGGACTTACTGTTTCTGATGAACTCTAAGGACTTTTCCTCCTTGCTCTTCCTGGAAGATCTTCCTCTTCCTTCTTCTCCTTCTCCTTCCCCTAGCTGCCATATTCTCTCTTCTGCCCAGCCATTGCGTGATCAGTAGTTATTGACAAGGCAGAGAATAAATGGTAAGAATTGTTTATAGAAACTTGAGAGAGGAGATTCTTGACATAAACATTACAACTCCATGTCTGGATTGAAACAAGATACAATAGAAGAGAAATCAGCATTTGAGTAACACAAGGATAACCCTTACACAGTGCACAAAAACAGTATGCCTACAGGAATGTTGAGGGAAACCAGGTGCCTCTTCTGTTTTATTTCTCTCACTCATATCATCTGTCTACTGCTTGTTTGTATACAGTCATTGATATTTCTTCTATATTTTATCACATAGAAATTATTAGTGCAAGATAGTCTGGGGTTTTTTGTTGTTGTTTCCATTCCCCTTACTCATCACCACCCCCCAGGTTCTTCTCATTAAGACCATCAGATAACACATCACTGAGACTAGCAATCTGAATTACTTCATTTTAATAGTTTCTTTCAAAAGCTTGGACTAGTCAACATGACAACTCACAGGCTCTCCTGGGACCACCCATTCTGTCTTCCAGTCAGCTTCTTTGACCTTTTTCCAGACATCTGTTTTATTTGGGGAAAGATAATCAGTTTTAATGTCTACATATTTTTCCTTTCATCTTTATTTTTGGCACTTTTAGTTACTTCCGAGTTAGCTCGAGAAAGGAAATGTTAGCATCTCCCAGCAGCTGCTCAGTCCTGGAGAAGAAGGCAAATGCTGTTCATCTTCCCTGCTGACCCAGTATCTCACTTTTTGGCTACAGTTTTTCCATCTCTTTTGCTCTCCAGCCTTTTTGACACCTGAATATACAGCTTTTCACTTAGAAATGAAAATAATTGCTTCTGGATTCCACTCCTGTTAATTCAGTTTTTCCCAATCTGTTTGAGCTCTTATCCCCACTGTATCATTTCTTGTATTCTCCCAGTACCAAATGTACCATAATTTCAAATTGGACCTTAAGTTTCCAACCTATGAAATAAAAGTACCAATCTGTGATAAAGGTTCTTAAGTAAAATGCCATTATCTACAGGCAGATAAAGGGAAGCAGAAGCTGATAAGTGAGATATTTTTATATAACAAATGAACATGGCAGGGTTTTGAAACTGTGTAAGCATAGCCTACCTAAAGAATTTTTATGAACTTAGTGGTGTCTGTTTACAAGTGCCTCACTAGAAAACTGACATCAGCTGACAGTTTTTGAAATAAACAATTCCTAAAGCCCTGACATTCTGTAAAACTTATCTTCCATTTAATGAAATAACTCAAAAATAATTTTACAGGTGCTGGAAAGATAGCTTAGTGAATCAAGTACTTGGCAAGCAAGTAGCAGAGCAATAATCTGGGTACTAAGTGCTGACAAATGTATGCATGGTTTAGGAACTGGAGCCTGGATCCCCAGAGCAGGCTTGTTAGACAGATTTACCTCTATGGGCAAGTTCCAAATCCAATTGAGAGACTCTGTCTTGGCAAAAAAACAAAAAAAATAGTGGAAAGTAATGGGGAAAGACTCATGAAGTTAACCTCATTCCTCCACAGGTACACACACATGCAACTATACACAAACATAACACAGAGATACAAGTAAAAAACAATAATCTCATATATAATGTAAATAATGTAGGAAACACATGATATAATGTTATAAATATCAGTGCCAACTCTCTGCTGTTGTTGATAGTATATTGATATAGATATATGTTCTTGTCTTGGATAGTTGTAGATATACAAACTCATTACAGTAAATGTAAAAGAAAACCCATTATGATAGAGAAAACATAAATTCAAAAACCTTGTTGGGATATTATATAGAACAAAAATTCATAAAGACTGGAGAGAAATGTACAGAGATGAAAACAAATTGAAGTAAGCATCAGAGTTCTCTTGACCTTCACCTGTATGACATGACATTTCAGAGTCTACAATAGTTGGATGGCCAGAAAGGCCTAAGAGGAGCCTAGATCCTACAGATTCCTAGATGTTGATCTACTCTCAAACATAAGCCCATCAGTTTGGGGGAAAAACTATTATAACATCAAATAATAAGATTGTAGCTAAACTTATTTAGAAAGTAGAAGTGAATACTAATAAAATGCATTAAATTCTAAGAACTCAGAATCTTATGATTAGTATAAGAATTGGTAGACCTATATCAAATAGTCTTCAACAGCAACAGCCAATGATAGCAATCCAGTTAAATCACTGGTCTAAACAGTGACTCTCTCTGCATTTGAAGAAAATTTAATAGTCATTATTTGAATTATATAAGTCACAGATTTCTTGAAAATTTTATTTGGAGAATTCTACTTGGAAATGGGAAAATGGGAAATTCTGTGATACCATGGTTATCTTGGCTCTTGATTTAAAAAGTTTAAAACTAAAATATGTTTTATCAATTAACTGTTGAAACAATGGTGCTGTGTAACAGACAACATTTCCACAAAAAGTCAGAAATACACATTCAGACTGTGTATTCAGAGGTGTGAAGACTTGGATGATCCAGTTGTGACTGCAGGTAGCCCACATTACTTAACTGAGGAATGGTGGGTAGTTTTGGCCACTTAATCCTTTACATCTCTAGTCCTTTAACAATCATAAAGTTACAGCATGTTGTTAGAATCCTGACAGTAGACGTTCCAAAGAATTCTCAACTGAGGAAACTCAAATGGCCGAGAAGCACCTAAAGAAATGTTCAATATCCTTATTCATTAGGGAAATGCAAATCAAAGAACCCTGAGATTCCACCTCACACCAGTCAGAATGGCTAAGATCAAAAACTGAGGTGATAGCAGATGCTGCTGAGGATGTGGAGAAATAGGAATACTCCTCCATTGTTAGTGGGATTGCAAGCTGGTACAACCACTCTGGAAATCAGTCTGGCAGTTCCTCAGAAAATTGGACATAGTATTTATTACCTGAGGACCCAGCTATACCACTCCTGGGCATATACCCAGAAGATGCTCCAACATATAACAAGGACACATGCTCCACTATGTTCATAGTAGCCTTATTTATAATAGCCAGAAGCTGGAAAGAACCCAGATGTCCTTCAACAGAGGATTGGATACAGAAAATGTGGCACATTTACACAATGGAGTATTACTCAGCTATTAAAAACAATGAATTCATGAAATTCTTAGGAAAATGGATAGAACTAGAAAATATCATCCTGAGTGAGGTAACCCAATCACAAAAGAACACACATGGTATGCACTCACTAATAATCAGATAGTAGCCCAAAAGCTACATGAAACTCATGAAGAAGGAAGACAAAAGTGTGGGTCCTTTGGTCCTTCTTAGAAGGAGTAACAAAATACTCACAGGAGCAAATATGAGACAATGTGTGGGACAGAAATTATAGGAAGGGCTATCTGGAGACTGCTTCACCTGGGTATCCATCCCATGTGCAGTCACCAAAGACAGAGCTGATGTGGGTGCCAGGAAGTATAGCTGACAGGACCTGATATAGCTGTCTCCTTAGTGGTCTGCAGAGCTTGAAATACACAGAGGGGATACACACAGCTAACTATTGAACAGATCATGGAGGAGTGAGATAGAAGACTGAAAGAGCTGAAAGGGTTTGGGGCCACATGGGGAGAGCAACCATACCAACCAACCAGAGCTCCCAGGGTCTAAACCACCAGCCTGGGGCACATAGGGTGAGAGTCATGGCTCCAGCTGTATATGTAGGGGGGGATGGCCTTGTTGGGCATAGGTGGGAGAGGAGGTCCTTGGTCAAGTGAAGGCTCAATGCCCCAGTGTGGGGGAATTCGTGAGTGGGTAGGTGGGAGTGGTGGGCTGTGGGGGTACATTCTCATAGAAGCAGGAGGATGGGGGATGGGATAGAGGGTTACAGTGGGAGGGAATGGGGAAAAGGGATGACATCTGAAATGTAAATAAAATATCCGATAAAAAAAAGAAGTTCCTGATAAAAAATATTAAAGGCATAAACACAGTTTAAGCTCTTGCTTGCATTTTCTAACTTCTATTAGTCAGAGAAGATACACTGTTTGGTTCAAGTAAAAAGTTTGGAAAGGCTGCTTCAATAGAAGAAAGCCATATAGAATCAAAGCCAATAATTGAATTTACAATGGATGTGAGCATATTTTTTTATCCAGAATTGGGAAAAATGTTGATCAGATAGTTATAGAGTTGGATGAGTTTCAAGAAGTTATATATTTCTTGTAAAATAAAACACATTACACTTTAGCATAGTGATATAAACCTGACAAAAGATATGAAAGATTTTGTGTTATGTGCATGTATGTGCATATATACATACCAACTTATGTCATATGTAAGTGGCATTCCATAGTGGAGGCTGCAATTTATCATCAAAAGCCTATGCTTATCTTTTAATGAAGTTCATGCTAGACAGGGCATATAAGTTTAGGAGCTGGGCTTTTTGGCCTGGCATGGAAGTGTTATGCAGTGACTAGTTCTTGCTAATGGTCTAGAGATAAAGTGATAAGACATTGCTCAACTCAGAGTATCAAATGAACATCACTTTCCCCTTCATTTCCCCTGTGCTAAGTAAATGAAGAAGAATACAAGAAGAACATGTGTGGGTCATTCAAAAGATGCTCTCTACCAAGGTTCTATACATTAGAGAAGAGTTATCCTTCACTCTTTGTGTTATACCACTAAATCTGGGTGAGAATATCATACACCGACTCAAAGGTTGAAGAACTTTTCCCCTCTGTAAGGAACTCACAAAGAGAATATTTACATCTAGCATTTCACAGTTTACTAGAAATATATTGTATAATTAGATGTTTTGATCTTATAATGTGTTTAAATGAGTAACAGGACGAAGCCAAAAGAGATTTATCTGATTGATCCAACCCATGCTGCAATGAGCTCTGAAAACTGCGAATGAACAGAGAATCATAGAAAATTAGTACTTTAATTTGTTAAGATGTACATGGAGATAGTGACACCATGTTGACCATGTGGACAGATGTTGCCCAGGTAGGAAGTTTAGCTATGTGTTCACACATGGCATGATCAGGATATTCTCCCTCAGCTTCAGCATTTGGACATGAGTAGAGAGTATGCTTCATATATTTTTCCAAGAAGACACTTTAAGAAATAACAGCACTCATTCATTCTCTTGGTAGCAACTCTATTCTCATAGAGATATGGTGAGGAAGTGAGAATTATCTTGTTTTCAACCAAATTAACACCTATTTCAGGTTTTCTGTTGTTAGCAAATGTTTTTATGCTCCTACAGTCAAGAAAAAAAGAATACACAGATGACTTGTAAATTAATGTAATGTCCCTTTGCTAAAGGAAGACTGAGTAGACTGCTTGCCTTGATTTCTCAGCACAGAGTTTCAGTACTCTCCTTTATAAATGAGCAGAAGTCAGCCAACCTCATAAAGACGGATGATGCCATTACCCAAACAATTTAATAGTGTCCATTCTAATTTCTCCTCTGTCATGACTTTGGCTCAGAAAACTATTTTGAAACTGCAACATAATGAGATTGACTTTTGGAAGAGACCACTTTCCTCAGGAGAACTTTGAGTTTTAAAGCAAACACGCCAATCTATTTGCTAGAATTCTGGAGATACTTACTTGGTAAGTCAAGTCAAGCTCAACAAGTTGTAAAATACATGGTATCCTCTACTTGGAGAATTATTATTTCCATATAATTGGGACTGATGACATGATCCCATAATTTTTGCATCTCAGCCAAACTGAGAAGTGTTATCCTAACTTTGCAGTTCTATACATTCTTTGTATGTGATTTCTATGGACGGTTAGTACAAATTTTGTTACCTAACAAGTTCAGAGCCATTAAGAATGGCTTGATGGGTAAAAGCAAATATCACACAAGCCTGGCAACATGAGTTTCATCTACAGAACCCATAGAAAGGTAGAGGAGAGAATTGGCTAAAGAAAGTTGTCCCCTGAGTTCCACATATACACCATGACAGTAGTGCTCCCCCAAATAACATCATACACACACACACACACACACACACACACTTAAAATTTACTCTTATATTCAGGTACTCAGCAATCATAACAGAGTCTCACTGTGTTGGCAAAGCTGCAAAATTTTTATGTAGTCTTTAGAAGAAAATCTACTTCTTGTACTTTGTGATTTATAAAAAAAACCATACTCTCCCCATTCCTTGGTGCATGTCTCCATTCATCTCCAAGGCTAGCAATGGGATTGTAGGGTTTCCTTATACAGCATCACTCTGACATGGACTCTTCTCTCTTTTTTTGTCATAGTTAAGATTCTTATGGCTATATTAGATACTGCAGAATATTCTTCCTAGTATAAGGAATAAGAAACTTTATTCTTTTCAATTTAAAATAATATATTTATTGGCTCCAGATATTCAGATATGGGCATCTATGTAACACCTATTTCATTCTCATTATCAAATAATACTGTATAAGTTGTTCCTCTCTGCCCTTCATTGAGAGGTCACGGAAATTTATTCAGAACCTTAGTAATGTAAGTAATTTATAAATTAATAAAATTATGAAGTTCTATGAGTGCATTTTAAATTCCTAAGTGATTTCAGTTTTAACTTCTATCATATGATTTTTGACACAGAAGCCAAAACTATAGAATGGAAAAAAGAAGGCATCTTCAACAAATTGTGCTGGACTAACTGGATGTCTACATGTAAGAGAATGAAAAAAAGACAAATACTTATTACCCTGCATAAAACTCAAGTCCAACAGAATCAAGGACCTCAACATAAACCCAGATATACTAAAACTAACAAAACATAAAGTAGGAAATACACTTGAACACATTGGTACAGGAGACAATTTCCTGAACAGAACACCAATGGCTCAGGCTCTAAGATCAACAGTTGATAAATGGGACCTCATGAAACTGCAAATCTTCTATAAAGCAAAGGACACTGTCAATAAGACAAAACAGCAGCCTACAGATTGAGAAAGGATCTTCACCAACTCTACATCTGACAGAGGGCTAATATTCAAAATTTAAAAGAACTTAAGTTAGACACCAACAACACCAAAAACCCAATTAAAACATGGGGCACAGAACTAAACAGAGAATTCTCAATAGAGGAATCTTGAATGGCCGAGAAGCACATAAAGTAATATTCAACATCCTTAGTCATCAGGAAAATGCAAGTCAAAACAACTCTGAGGTTCCATCTTACAGCCATCAGAATTTTTAAGATCAAAAACTCGGAAGATAGCACATGCTGTTGAGGATGTGGAGCAAGGGGAACACTTCTCAATTGCTGGTGCTAATTGCAAACTTGTACAAACACCTTGGAAATCAATTTGGCTGTTTCTTAGAAAACTGGGAATAGTTTTACCTAAATACTCAGCTATATCACTCCTAGGCATATACCCAAAGGTGCTTCACCATCCCACAAAGATATTTGCTCAACTTTGTTGATAGCAGCTTTATCTCTCATAACCAGAAACTGGAAACAGCCAAGATGTTCCTCAACTGAAGAATGGATAAAGAAAATGGTACACACAATGAAATACTATTTAACTATTAAAAACCAAAACATCATGAATATTGCTGACAAATGGATAGAACTTGAGAATATTATCATGAGTGAGGTAACCCAGTACCAAAGGAATATCCATGATATGTACTCTCTTATAAGTGAATATTAGCCAAAAAAAATTTACAGGATACCATGCTACACTCCACAGACCCAAAGAAGCTAAACAAGAAGGAAGGCCCAGTAAGGAAGTTTGAATCTCACTTAGAAGGGGGGAAAATATAACTGTCAGATGGAGGAAGGGAACTGGGAGAGAGGAAGGAAGTTGAGAAGAATGGGGGCTTCAGGATCAGGTATAAGGAAGGACAGGAGTAATAGCTATATGGCTATGAAAATGAATAGAAATTTGGAATTGATGGAGGTGAGGAGATAGAGGGCATCTCCAGGAAGATCAATACCTGGGATAAGGGCAGCTCCCAAGAATCAATGGGAGTAAACTTAGTTATGACTCACTACGTTGGGAATATAGAACCTGAAGATGTATAGATCTTGTAGCCAGCAGGAATCCCAGTGGATCCAATATACACTAATCCACCCACAAAACTTTTAACCCCAAACATATTCTATCTACAAGAAATAGAGTATGGGGCAGAGTTTGAGGGAATGGCCAACTTGAGTCCCATTCCATGGGCAAACACCAATCCCTAACACTATTAATGATACTCTGTTATGTTTTCAGAATGGAGCATGTTGTCCTCTGAGATGCTCCACCCAACAGCTGACTCAGACAGATACAGACACCCACAGCCAAAGTGGATGGAGCTTGAAGAACTCTTATAGAGGAACACTGGGAATGATTATGGGCCCTAAAGGGGATAGGAATTCCAAAGGATCACCAACAAAGTCAATTAACCTGGACCCTTGGAGCCGTAATCATCTGTACCATCAACCAAAGAACATTCAAGGGATGAACCTCGGCCTCCCACTCATATGTAGCAGATATGCAGCTTGGCCTTCATGTGGGTCCCAAACAACTAGGAAGGGGCTATCCCATAAGCTGTTGCCTGCATGTGGGATATGTTCTACTTGCTGTGCTGCTTTGTCTGGCCTCAGTGGGAGAGGAAGCAACTAGCCCCACAAAAAGTTGAAGTGCCAGGGGCGCCCCCCACTCAGAGGAGAAGGGGAGGGTCAATGGAGGAAGGATTGTGGGAGGGGGCAACCAGGAGGAGGCCAGTTAATGGGATGTAAAGTAAATAAGTAATTAAATTAAAAAAGAAAAGATAACTGTGAAAGTTTGGTTTCTTTTGGCCATTTAGGAGTACTTCCACAAAACTGCATTTGTGCATCTCCTGCTTGCACACAACAGTTATAAATTCAAATACATTAAAAATAAATATCACAATGACACTCAAAACACTTTAACCTATAGTTTGTCATTTTCAGATAGTTACCAGAATTTTAAAACACTGTTGCCTCCAAACCACTGCTGGGAGAAATCACTAAAATCACATACACCAAGGCATTATGTCAGGATCTTTCCTGTAATTGTCACAGAGGAGGAGGTGTGGAGGAGAACTGAGGAAGCAAAAGTATCTATAAAATGGGTGGTAATTTTAAACAAAGGGAAGGACATTCAAAAGTGGGAACACAAGGTTACTTTCAGAATTAGCAAATGTTACATGGATTTTTGGAAGAGATGATAATTGACTATTCCTAACTGGGAGTGTGTTTCTTTAGGGATGTTCATCTCTCTGACTTTCCAATTTGCTGCTCTTTTCTGAAAGTCCCTACTCTCTGACTGTGGGGTGGTGGGCTGTGAGAGGCAGCTGGGTTCCTGGTCAAGCACGGCCTCGAACCCTGGAGACCCTAAAGGGACGGTAGATGTTCAACCTTGCTCCTGGGCCCTGGTTCCTTTCACTTAGGACAGCCCTCTACAGCCCCTCCCAAAGACAGGTTTGTGTCACATAGCACATGTAGAGCCTCAAGAGAGCTCCATATTCATGAGTTACCTTAAGGCCAGAGGGTATAGCCAATTAAACATTCCTTCCCCAGACCCTCCTACTTGCAAAAGGTATTTAACCTCAGGCCTGCCCTGAGAACACAGGGTACAGCTTCATCCACTTTTCCACCATACAATAAACATTTTAAAATCATGGACTTCTTTTAGTCTTTGGGGCCCGAGGTGGGGAACCGTGGAGAAGGTCTTCAACTACCAAGCTGTCATCTAATCTCCCACTGAGGACCATGGAGTCCACCAACTCAAGCAAGCTAGCTGAGCCAGCCATGACCCAGCCAAGCAAGCTGCCTCAACCAAGAGATCATTCCCCACAGGTGTATCTTTCGGCTGCAGGCGGGTCCAGCTCGTACACCCTGGGTCTCAACCCTTCTGCAGCTTCTCAGTGGAGTCTGGAGACCAAGGGCTTGAGATCAGCCAATCCTAGTCTGCCTCCTTGCCCAGGGGTCCCCAACCCTAGAGCTCTGCCCTGCAGAACCTCAGACTGGGATCTCCCCACTCCCAGAGTAGAGGTCTGTGGCTTCCATAGCCCAACTCTGCATGGAGTGAACTCAGTGAAATTCCCACACTTCTGCCCCCTAGTGTGGCCCCAGCTGCCTGGGGCAGCAGACACACGGATCCACAACTCAGCCCAACAGGACCCATGCCCATGCATGAGCCTCAGCCCCACATCTGACTGCTTTCTTGGCACTAATGCTCAGTTTAATAGCAAGGCCCAAGAGTTGCAAGCTCTGTATTTTTCTCTTCCTTCCTAGGAAATATTTCTAGGCAATGTGCCACACCGATGACATCAAATATGGAAGACATCGACTCTTCTCAAGTGCACATTTTCCTCTCTTGATTTGGCTGTTTAACCATTTCACAAATCTAACACTGTAAACAACTTTGACATTTTCCTTTGATCCACAAATCCATTTGTTCAATGGGTTGGTTTTACTTAACCATGTCCTATAGCTGTCTCTTTTCTATAAGTACTGCATTTTCTGTTAATGCTAACCCTTCTGAAATAAAGTCCTTTTCACATTGCTTTTTTAAAATATAATCCTTATCATCATTATTTAAAAACACAGATGTGATCACATGACCAATTGGTTTAATCATTTCTGGCTTTTCACCTTCTCTGTAATAAAAGCAAATTACTGGACAGAGATTTAAAGCCTCCTCACAATTGATCCCAAACCATCTTATTGCTGCTCTTTATTAGAGCTTGAGCACTGGACAACTGGCACCTCAGCTTTCTTCCCCACTATTCTCTGAACAGAAATAGCTTAATGACACACTGACAGTGAATAATCTGGCCAAGAAAAAATTTGTACTGTTGAGCACTTAGCTATCCATCTGTACTATTTTATAATTCACTTACTATTTTGTAAATCTTCTATTCATTCATTTATTCATTCATTCAATCAATCCCCACCCAACTCTCAGAAGTAAGTAGCCTGATATACAATTTATAAAGAAAAATCTCTCACACAGATGGCTTAAGAAACTTACCCAAAGTCACAGGGCATGCAAACTTCTGTTGATGTAGACATAAACAAGTCTTCTAATTATACAGCATCTGATTATTTTAGCATCATTCTGAGGAAAGTATAAGTACACAGATTTCATGGGCACTTGGGATTCACTGAACTCTTTCTAAATTTTCTTTCTAATTCCAGAGTAAAACGCTTCATCTAAGGAGAAAAGAAGGAGTTTTATTGTTAACTAAGATTTGGAGATTCCCTGCTAAACATGAGCTTATTTTTCTTTAATGTTTTAGTCCCTGGTCAAGTGATGATAATTAGCAGGCTGGGGTAAAACACTATTGTCCAGCACATACCATTCTGAAACACTCATTGGCTGAGACAAAAGACCAATATCCAGAGGCAGGGGGAGGGAGGAAGGTAAGGAGGGAAGGAGGGGATATAGAAGGAGGGAGGTAAGGAGGGAGGGGTGAGGAAGGAGGGAGGGAGACAGAGACAGAGAGGGAGAGAAAGAAATCTTTAATGTTTTAAAATACAATCAAAAATCCATAGTCATTTCAAATATTTAAGTTTTTCTATTTTCTACATTTTTTTTTGAGAAAATCCACATGATTAGTTATGAGCCAGACTGTTTGGAGTCAGAATGCTAAATGGGAGGTTTTTCTGTCTTCGCTCTTTGGGTGCATCAGCTAGACATTCACAATCACCCACATATGTTTCCCAAGATGGTGATTCCTTCTGCTACTGTAAATGGCATTTTACAGTCCTCAAAGAACAGAACAAAAACAAATCAATGATCAGATGTCCCTTCTAATAGTTGGATATTCCTTTCAATGACCAGATATCCCACTGTGTAATACTCAAGCTCCAAATTCTCACCAGCAATGTCCTCCCTTTTGGTTATTGCCCAAAATTGGATTAATACCTCTAGTCAAGAAGAAAAATCAATAATGAAAGTAGTCTAGAAGACTTTTTGATCACTTAAACACTTGAAGAAGGTGCATCTTTTCCACATTATAACGTAATTGTTCAGGGTAAATGGGTTGTGTGAAATTCAGTAACACCCATGAAAGTATGTTACTAAAAATTTCCAACTAAATCATGTGAATAATAATTTCCAACTAAATTTAATTTAAGTTTGTTTAAATCTAAAATATCCTGAAGGTCATGTAAAAAGACTGATTGCCTGTTAGAATCCCATCAAAACATTCCTCAAGGCTCATTGTGAAAGCTTGCATCCACCCATGGGGCTTTGATTATTGATCATGAGGATCGATTACATTAAAACTGAATCCTTCATGGATCATAATATGAAGACATAACTGAGGATGAAAACATGAAAATGAGCTCCATGAAGAACTGGTTCATTGCAGGGCAAACCTGAAGTTTATCTGGTTTCCAGTCTTCTACTTCTTGTCTATACTTGTCTTCACCATGAGAGAAGTTTGTTCTACTACAAGGTCTCAACCAGTAGTTGCGCAACAAATGAGACAAACTGACATGAACTGAAGCCTGGAACATGTGAGCTAAATCTTTCTTCACTGTTTCTCTCGAGACTTATCGTAGAGTCAAAATGGTTGGATCATATTTGCAGCAAATGCATTTCTGTATCCTATTTAATAATTACAAAGTAAATGTCAAGCATACAAAACTAGAGACTCAAAGCTCTAATGATGGGAAACATGTAGCACTTTTTCCTCTGTCTGGGTCATCCCACTTGATAAATTTTCCAGTTTCATCCATTTAGCTAGTAATTACTAATTGCAATTTTCTTTATAACTGAATAAATTCCATTTATATATATATGGCATATTTTCATTATTCATTCATCAGTTGAGAGGCTTCTCTGCCCATTCTATTTTCTAGCTCTTCTGAATAGAGCAGCAGGGAATCCTGATGAGTAGATATCTCTATAAGAGGTAAAGAGGCTAAAACAGGGAGAGAATACAGAACACAAAAGTTGAGGAATGAAGGGTGGTTAACCAAAATGAAGACAGAATGAGAAAGCACTAATAGTAATTCAGTGATTTTTCATTGAAAGCAGAACCCCTGGTTTCTATGATTTGCACAAAACAAGGTGAGCTTCCAGACGTTTGGTTTTGTTTGTTTTTACCCAGCAAAGATCAGACTAGCTAATAAAGCACCTTCAGTAAATGGTGGTTGGATCTAGGAATGGCTGCTTTGGTGAGGAAAATCAGTCAGCAATCCCAGTGGTGACTAGTGACAGAACTTTCATCGTGTGTTCTCAGTTTAGAATCCAAGATATGTCTGTGTCTGCTTTCTAACCTAAACACACAGGAAAAAGACCTGTTTCTCCCTCCTGCAGTACTAACATCTGATGGCCAGCTGTGAGGATGCCAGGAACCTGACTTCAGTGACTGCTCTCAGAGAACAATCCCCAGGGAAAGTCTCAGATCCCTCACAGACTGCAGAAAAGAGGGGCAGCAGAGAATACAGAGACAGCTGCAAAGAAACTCAAGAGAGAAAGTCTTAACTGTGTGTGCATATGATTTGAAGGTTGTAGGCAGGATGAAAGCATTACTAATGGACCATTCACTTTTCTGAACAGAAAGTAACAGGGCTGTATATTTTCTTTTCAAGACATGCTGCAGCTGCCATCCCATTGCCTGATGTGGAATGTCTAATGTTTCCTTCAGGTCATTTACAGCACTGCTTAGTTTAACTTCCCCATTTGCTCATCATCCATCCATCCATCCACCTACCCATCCATCCATCCATCATCCATCCATCCATCCATCCACCCTTCATCCACTCATCCTTTTTGATACTAGATGCTCAAATCAGGTAGTGTGCTAGAAACTGGAAGAAAGAACAAGAAATATTTTAAGAGAATGTCTCTTCTCTTCCCATGATGGAAAAAGACTTGGGGCATGGTTGGTACACAATTTGGAAAGCATGGACAGAGGTTCAATATATTAAAGGTCTCTGAGGAGAAAAATGTAGAAAAGGCAGACAGACAGATTTGTGTTTTGAATAGTGGTGAAATAGGAAGTGAAAAAGGCAAGAATGTTGGTAGACTAGAGAACTAGTTACTTTACATGGGCAGGGCATTTGCTTCTATAAGTACAGAAATGTAGCTCTTTATGTCTTTACAACACAAGTGAAACTTGTGCAAATACTCCTGTCACTGTGTTTTGCTCTCTTAAAAAATTAGATGTTTTATTTTATGTATATTTATGAATAGTATCAATATTTTGCCTGCATTATATATATATACAGTGTATACACATGTGGTGCCTGTGGAAAGCAGAAGAAAACATCAAATGTCCTGAAACTAGATTTATGGATGGTTGTTAGTTATGAGACCTGAACCCAGATCCTCTGAAAGAACAGTAAGTGCTCTAAACCTTCCAGCCTTCCCTCCAGCCCCATCTTCTTTCCTTTTGAAATATTGTATTGACTTGTCAATCTTCTTTATGCATTTCCTGAACGAACTGCAACACACACACACACACACACACACACACACACACACACCACACACAGAGGAGAAACATACATAAACATACTAATGTAAAAATCAATATACTTTCCCCATAAATTATAACCTAATTTTGTTAACAATATCCAAATATGATGAACTCGTTCTTAATTTTGTTTCTGTCATCTATTATAACTACTCCACCCAGCTTTATGCCACTTGTGTATTTCATAATCATCCTTTGTTTATTTGTTGTATTATTAACACTACTCCAATCAAGTTGCCACATGGTGAGCAGAGAGATCTTTATAAAATAATTAGAGGAAGCCTTTTCCCTGCCCATATGCCACTTGAATATGACAAATGCCTTGTGGAAGAATTCAAGGGATTTCATATCCTGTCGCTCACTTACTTCCTCTCCAATCGTGACAGTCACTCTGTGATGCTGCCTAACGTGTTAAAGTATTTGGAAGCCCTCAGAAATCCAACCAACCAATCTTGTCTACTTCCCTCTGTCTTCCTTCTGTAACACACTTTCTTGCCCAAATCCTGCTTGGGAAAGTACTACCCATTGGCAACCTTCACAATACATTACTTCTTTGTTAAGAGTTATTTTTGTTGTAAGTTGTATGCGTTCATATGTGCATGTGCACGTGTGTGCAATGCCTACAGAAGACAAAGAGGATGGTGAGATCCCCTGAAGCTGGAGTTACAGGTGGTTGTGAGCCACTCAAAGTAGGTGCTGGGAACTGAACTCCCTGAGTGCAGTAAGTGCTGTTGACTCTGAGCCATCTCTCCAGCTTGGATCTGTGACTTCCACCAGCAGTTAAAACTCAGACCTGACAGACTCTAGGTTTATACAAATGAGAGAGTCTGAGATATGGACATCAGAAAGTTTACTTTTCTGTTAACTTCCTGGTGTGTCCTGATGTAGATCGTCACAGACCACACATTGAGTAGAGAGACTCTAATTCCTTCTATATATTTTTCTTCTCAAACACAAACTGCTTACAATTAGGTAAGGTAACCTATTCACCTCTGACAACAACGTGCATTGAAATACATAACAGTTGGATGAGTTTGCCCAGCATTACCACAAACTAGCCTTTACTCTTTTTATTCTTTGTGAATTTCAAAAAGTATATTTTTAGGATTACTAAAAGTTAGTTTCCAAGTTGAGATTTATACAATCTCAATATTCCATTCAGTATAAAAATTTTGACACTTCAGTTTTAGTATAGAAATATACAAGAAAGACAGAAGAGTTCTAGGGAGCATATTTTCTATGGCTTTAGCTGAGGAACATTCACAAACGTGTGAAAATCAGCTGGATCCAAAGAACATTTCTGCTGTGATATTTGCATAATCCCTTGGTAAGCCATTTCCACACATATATTTCTTTTGGTGCCAATTCACATTTACAGAGTGAGACACAGTGATAAACATTAAGAAAAAAACACAGACTTTACTGTTTTTTTAACTGATATCATTGATGAACTGTTGGCTATTCAAGTTCCACTTTCCAACTAGAAAATGTCAATTAAAGTTTCTGATTTCCAGTGCCTACACATATTGCGTGCCCATTAATGTAGGAGTTATTATTTTCATTTATTTGTCTTGGTTTATCTTTGCAAATATTTGTAACTACACAGTGCTGTTCATTATGGTCAGCTCTAGAATGACAGTCATACCAAAGGTCAGAGAGAATATACCCTAAGAAAACCAAGCAATATACAGAGACAAGCAAATACATAATCACAATTGAGACATGTGGCGTGTATGAGTCAAACAAAGATATACTGCAGACCAGGAAAGAGTGGAGGGCATGTCAAAGTCACAGAATAGACAAAAATTATCTGTTAAGTGAGCTAGGAAGTTCAGAACTGACATATAATAAGCCAGTCAATGATAGACAAAAAAAAAAAAAAAAAAAAAACCCTTTCTAGGCAACAAGAGCATGCTCTGCACAGCGCTGAGGTAGAAATGTGTAACCATGACTCTTCCTGCACATGAAATTGGAATTTCAGGAAATTAAGTTACCTAATTATTGTGAAATTCTGATCCCCATCAGACAGATTACATTCTGTGTGTTTGTGTGTTTGTCCATGTGTGCATGCGCTGCGCGCGCGCTGCGCGTCGTGTGTTGTGTGTGTGTGTGTGTGTGTGTGTGTGTGTGTGTGATGTATTTATTTTGTAAAGGAGAACTTATTAGAATATTTTACCTAGGAACTATGTACTTCAACAATGTCCATCTGCTTGTTGGAGACACTAAGAACCATGTAAATCCTCAATGCCTGAAGGTCTATAAACAGATCCAATCTAGCACTGAAGACTTGGACATTTCATGGAGTATTTCTGGACTTCATTGACATTGCAAGGCTAAAGAAGCTAGATTCTAATGTCAGCGAAGGACTGTGGCAGAACAACAGCAGCAGAATAGATACACTCACCAGTTAAAAGCAGTACAGATGTCCCCCCCCATTTACATTCCTTCACTTATTTTTACATAGGAGTAGCCTACTGGATACTTTTGCTCACTGTAAAAAGTGTCTTCTCTCCTCAGTTAATTCTTCCTAGAAATGTCTTCAACAACCCATTTACATATGTCTCTCAGTTGCTTCAAGATCCCAGATGACAATCAATATTGGCCATCACATAGTTTACATTTCTTATTAAGATGACTTTGATCATATTGTTGATGAACATGGAAAGGTAAATCAAAGAAATGCCCAGCTATCCACTCATGATAATGGCTAAGCAGCTGTGCAGTTGCAAAGGGCTGTCAATCTTATACCATCCTTTGCCATCTATACTTTAGAATGGATAGAGGATGGTGTGGAATTCAGGTAATCAGATGGATCTAGAAAATATCAACCTGAGTGAAGTAACCCAGACCCCAAAGCACATGCATAATATGTACTCAAGGTAAGTAAGTGGCTATTAGCCACAAAGCACAGGATACCCATGAAAGACCCCACAAACCCAACGAAATTAAACAAGAAGGAAAGTCCAAGTGAGGTTGCTTGAATCTCACTTAGATAGGGGAATAAAATAATCAAAGGAGGCAGAGGGAAGGAGGGAATTGGGTGAGATGGGGGAAGAGGAAGGGAATGCAGCGATCAGGATCAGGTATGTGGAGAGACAGGAAGAGAGAGAGAGAGAGAGAGAGAGAGAGAGAGAGAGAAGAGAGAGAGAGAGAGAGAGAGAGAGAAAGCCAGGGGGTAGAAGAATGAATGAAAATCTGCAGCTGCCAGAGGTGGGAAGGTGAGGAGAGTCTCTAGGAAGTCCCACAGACATGGGATAGGTGAAGCTCCTAGAAGACAATGCAGGTGACCTTAACCAATATGCCTAAGGGTGAGGACACGGAACCTGAAGAGGCCACCTCCTGTAACCAGGCAGGACTCCCCCTCCCCCACTCTCCGCAATGGAGGGATAAAAACACGAACTCACCTAGAAAACGTTCAACCCTAAATCTGTACCATCTAAAAGAAATGCATGGGCAAAGATGGAACCGAAACTGAAGAAATGGCCCACCAAAAATCAGCCCAACTTAAGACGCATCCCATGGGCACTTCTAATCCATGACACTATTAATAATATTCTATTATGCTTGCAGACAGGAGTGAAGCGTAAATTTCCTCTGAGAGGCTCTAGCAAGCATCTGACTGAAACAGACCACATACAAACATTGGTCAGGCAGTCTTATGGAATAGTGGGAAGAAGGATAGAATGCCCTGAGGGGGATAGAAACTCCGCAGAAGATGAACAGAGTCAACTAACCTGGATTCATGGGAGCTCTCAGAGACTGAGCCACCAATCAAAGAGCATACATCACCCGACCAAGGTCCTTTGCACATATATAGCAGACATTCAGCTCAGTCCTCAAGTGGGTTTCCCAACAACTGGAGTGGGTGCAAGTCTCCAAAGCTGTAGCTTGACTGTGGAACCCATTCTTCAACAAGATTGGTTTGTCTGGCCTCAGTGGAAGAAGATGCTCCTAACCTGCAAAAACTTAATAACCCAGGGTAGGGGCAGACCCAGTGTGGTCCACCCTCTCAGAGGAGAAGGGGAGGGGGATGAGGGGAGACACATTGTGAGAGGGAGACTGGGAGAGGGGGTAGCATTTTGAATAAAACAAAACAGCCCAAGAAATATTAGCATCATCTTAATCTTTATTTGGATGTGGGTTTCTATAATCATCAGCCGATTTTTACTGTTTTGCTAAAATAACATAGAACTTCGAAATCACTACGTTTCTAAAAGAAAAGTGTTTCTTGACGGATTTACATTTTAGTTGCTGCTTCATTCCATCATCCAAGTGCCAGCTCCTTTGGAACGTTCTGCCCAATGGTTAATATAAAAGATTAAGTAAGGCCAGAACTATTCTAGATCCCTTAAACATCCCTGTGTGCCTTACCTTTATACAACGAAAAGTAGCTTGGCCAAAATCATTCCATAGCTTGATCCAGTATCAGTGAGAAAAAATTAGTAGGATTTGTAATTGTCTTCTCAGAAGAGTTAGAGAATAATCAGAACAATCATATACACTAACTAGTGAACTTTAAAAATTAATCTCATTTGCATTTGAAATAATTTGATAACTATTAAACACTGAGATGCTTATTTTATCTTACAGGATTTTTATTATTTGACTTATGCATATTCAATAATCATTGAGTATGCTATGAACAAAATCCTGTGCATATATATCGTTTACTGATAAATATATATGCTTATATGTAAGGAGAAAACATATGGAAGGAAAAAATTTATTCTCAGAAGGCAAAGAAAATGTTCTTACAAAAAAACATACAGGAAAGCAAAGAAATGATATTTACTGTCTTAATGATAAATTATAAGGACATAGATTAAAGATGAACCATTTACTTATATTTCTTTATGTTTTCTTCCAAAATTCCTGCCCAGTTTTCACTCAGTAGCTAACAGACTCAAAAACAGTCATAAGAAAAACATTAGTGCTCACCAGGCACCTCATAGGAACCATGATCTAAATATCATAGCAAAATACACACTGTAAAAATAGGAAAAATGTAAACATACATACTCAGAAAGCCTGTATAGTTTTCAATAATATAGAGAAATGTAATGAACTATTTGTAAAATGGTTTTAAAATGCCATGTAGGATTTTGTGTATATACTTTATAATATAAGATAAGCCTTCTAAAAAGAAATATATCTTTAATATATAATTGACTTATATGCATTATAGAAAGTGAAAAGCTTCATAAAATATTTTCATCAAAGTATGTCAAATAAATTGACCATATTTAAACTCTTTTATCTCTTCTGGCCCCTCTGTCCTGCTCTCCTTTCTTCCTTTCATAAATAGTTATCTTTAAGTCGTGTGTGTATGTGTATGTTTGTGTATTTATATGTGTATATATGTATATGAGTATATGTGTGCATGTATGAGTGTGAATATACATGTATGCATGTGTTTGCATGTGAATATATGTGTATATGCATGTGTATGTGTTTAAATACAAGTTTCATATTAAAATAGAAACATGATCGTTGTCTTCTTAAGTCTGGCTCATATCAGACTTAAACCTGATACTATCCACCTACATCTATTTTCCTGTGGAAGTCAGGGTTTCAGCATATGTATGTATGTGGTGTTTCTGAATAAAACTCCATTGTACATATGTACATATGTACATGTGCATATATGTGTGTGGTTTTGTTTTGATTGTTTTGATTTTTTTTTTTCATCTTGGTCTGCCTGTTGGTGGACACCTAGGCTGATTTCACAACTTGGTTGTTGTGAATAGTGTGGTAACAAACATGCATATGAGGTTTACCCTGTGGAATGCTTTGGGTTGAATTCCTGGGTGGTTGGTATAACAGATTATGAGATAGCTTTATTTTTAGAATTTTGAGTGAAAAAAAACTTTTCCTACTGTGTATGGTTTCATCTTTCACCACATCTTCAACAGGGTTTGTTGTTGGTTTTTCTTAATAAGAGCCATTCTGAATAGGCTGAAATGGAATATCAATGTAGTTTTGATTTCCATTTTCCTGATGGCTAAGAATCTTCGGGGTTTTTTGCAAATATTTATTGATCATTTCTACTTTATCTTTTAATAACATTTCATTTGCAAATTTACCATGTGGGTTGACATATGGTGTTTTAAAAATTATTTTATTTACATTCCAGCCATTGCCTGCCTCCCACAGCTCCTTATCCCATTCCCCCTCCCCCTTGCCTCCTAAAGGGTCCTCCCCACCTCCTCAGGAATCACCCTTCCCTGGGGCCTCAAGTTTCTCCCACTGAGGCCCAACCAGGCATTCCTTTGCTATATAAGTGCTGGGGGCTTCAGAGCAGTCCGTGCATGCTACTAGTTGGTGGCTCAGTCTTTGGAAGCTCCAAGGGATCCAGATTAAATGAAACTGCTGGTCTTCCTATGGGGTTGCCCTCACTTTATCCTCTTCAGTCCTTCCCCTATGTCTGCCTTGGGATTCTTACTTCAGTCCAATGGTTGGCTGTAAGTATCTGCATCCGTCTGAGTTAGGTGCTGGTAATTTTTAGAATACAGTATACTTCTGAGATATTAATATACCTCTAGAAATTAATATTCTGTAAATATATGTCTGATGAAGATTTTCTACCATTCTGTAAGCAATCGCTTCCCTTACTTTTTCCCCCTTGCTGTACAATAGCTCTTGGTACCACGTAGTCCTTTTTGACTATTCTGATATTATTTTCTGAGCTATTGGAGTATGTTTCAGAAAATCTTTGCCTTTGCCTAAACTATTTCTATCTACTTTTCTAGTAGTTCTAGTAGTAACTTCTGTTTTAAACTTGTACTTTTATTGGATATTTTATTCATTTACATTTCAGATGCCATCCCCTTTCCCTTTCCCCACCCCCAAAAACCCCCTATCCCATTCCCTTTTCTCCTCTTTGCTTTTATACCATTTTAATTACATGCAAGTATTAAGGTCAGTTCTAGGTTGGGGAACTAGCAATACAATAGATGCAAATAGTCAAGGAAAAAAACAAGACAATAAACACATATAGTCAAAGACCAAACAAGACAAAAAACAAAGGCCTGTGATTACTCCCATGATCACTGTTTTTAAGGGCTTATGAGGATGACCAAAATATCTGAGCCTACTTCCCTGTCCTAACTCAAATTCATTTTCACATCTGAGGCCTACTTCTTTGTTCTAGCCTAGGATTTATATTCCTGCCTGAAATTACTTCTTTGTTCTATCCTGTCAGATTCCTGCCTAGGCCCATTTCCTTGTCCTTGGCCAATGTCAGATTCCTGCCAAGCAGCCTCAAAAGCTCTCTGCCTCTCTTTTTTATTTCATAAACAAGACTGAGCCTGGCTTAGATCATTCTGAGAAGAATGCCTTTGTTACCTGTGGTGGAATACACATTACCAAAAGCAATACACTTATGTCTTAGGTTGGTAAGGCTCTGTGCAGAATCCTGCCTGTCCTTGGCTTGCCAGCCTGCTAATTTAATAACTCTGTCTGGGGATCCATTTTCAGGTTCAAGCCACGTACTTTGGCTACCAACATGTTGATGTTGTTAAAGACAAGCTTTAATACAATGGGCAGGAATAAAATATTCCCAGGACAAAAAGGGCTAGCATGATCAAGCTATATATGTCTTTCTTGAAGCTTGACCAAAATAGAAACACTGACCTCAGGCCATGGGTAATTATATCAGCAATATCTGCATCATCAATGATCAGCAGAGCAGCATTCTTAAAATTCATAAGCTCACTGTCAAAGTTAAAACATCCAGAGAGGTGTTAGAATTATGCCAAATGCACTGCAAGTGTCTTTAAACTTTTTCCTAATTATAATGACTATTATTGTAAATGTTAGAATTAACAGAATCCAATGGTATTTGGCATGATACTCAAGATGGCTCCTTGCTCTTAAACTCTGAGTCTCCTTCCAATAATTTGAATAGGATAAAGAACGTCAATCCATTGTTCCAAATGCCTATCTAAATCCTCTTGTATATTCAACACATTAGTAACATTTTTTGTTAAATGATTAACAAAAGTAGCTGTCTTAACTTCTTGTGTCAAAGCAATTGCAGAAGCAGTGGGGCTAGCAATTAATGTAATTAAAGTTGTTATACCAGTAATAATCAAGCCCACTACCCTCTTGCTTCTGCTTAAAGTCTGACTCACTTCTTCCAGTACTTACAAGCTTTTTTCAGAATACCAAGGTTCTGTAATAATGAGGGCACTAAAACAAAAGCTTGTTGATAGACCCCTGTAACTGACATGCCAGGTTTCAACACACTAACATAATTAGAAAGTGTACAATCAATGCAACTTATGATAAATCTGTAGAAGAAACAAAAGTAATTTTAACTTGACAATTAAAAGAGCTGTAGCACATGTACTAACACTTGTTTGAAATCCAGATCCTGTCCAAACTTTATCTCTTGCTAACATAATGTCATAGAGAACTGCAGCTAATCTTCCAATTATGTCACTGAAAATGTCCAGAACCAGCCTTCCAAATGAAGGCTGTTATTTCCAATATTGGATTGATTTCTATGCCAGTCCATGATTGAGCCCAAATAACTGGTCACATTTAAGAAAAATACAAGAATCATTATAACTTCTCTTTTTAAAGTTTCATATCTTAAATTAAGGCATCTCATTTATTTTTAATTTATTTTTGACCAAGGTAAGAGAGTAGTATCTGATATCATTCCTCTGCATGTGGATATGCAGTATTCACCTTACTATTTGTTGAGAATAGTTGAAAATTTGTTGAAAATCTTTCTATCTTCTCAAAAAAAAAAAACAGATGTTTATAGCTGTTTAGAATTATTTCTCTCTCTCTCCTCTCTCTCCTCTCTCTCTCTCTCTCTCTCTCTACACACACCACACCACACACTCACACACAACTGCACAATATTGTCTTTTTTTACTGTTTACTTTAGCAGAATTTGAAATTGTGGATTTTGAGATCACCAACATTGCTCTCTTGGCTTTGGATTGCTTCGGCTATTTGGGGTCTCCTTTCTTTATCTAATTGGAATGTGGAATTTTCTTTCTTTTTTTTAATCTTGTTAAAAAAAAAATGTCTTGAATTTGACGCAATTACATTGACTCTATAGATAAATTTGAGCAGTATAGCTATTCTCACAATATTAAATCTACTGATTCACTGACATGAGAGTTTGTTACATTTTCAGTGTCTTTGTAATTATAGAATACAAAATCTTTTGAGGTTTGTTTCATATTTTTTTCCAATGCCACATTGAAACTTGAATTTGATTTTTTAAGATTATACAATTGATCTACTGTTTTGGAAGAAATTAACCACATATGTCACAAGCAGGACTATTAATAGAGCGTACTGTGATACAGTAGTTAAAATCATGACATATTTCTGTATCTGTTAGTGAAAGTCATACTTGAACCTTTTTCTTGGTAATAAACATTTTAACCTACCACCTGGGTTGAAATTTTGGTGTTTGTGGTCAATGTGGAAGTGCAGATGGGGAGATGGGTGGGAGCCAAAGAAGAGAAGACTGAGGTTTGACGCTTGGTGCTTGGTGCTTGTCGCTTGGCACTCCATGAACTGGTGATGCACTACTTCATCAGAGTACTGACTTTTGCCATTTCTAAAAGTTTAAAATGCCAATGACAGCTTCTCAGTACTACCTCACAAGACTAATTTCACAAGTAAGTTTCTTTATGGAGCACCTTTAAGTTAAACATAGCCATAGACAACTTTTAATGGTTGTCTCCTGTACCCAAAGTTCTATGTATTCTCCCCAACTTACAATCATTTGGAAGAAGTTACTAGTATTCCTGTCTTAAATGAAGAAAAATATGAGGTTGTGGAGCATTTTACCCAAGGCCTAAGTGGTAACATTTCCAAAGCCTATGGCCAAACCAATCAAGACTCTCAAATTCAGCTCTCTCAGAAGGGAAATTAAAATAAGACTTTTGCCATAGCTTTGCTTTAAATAACAAGCATGAGTATTTGGATAAAAGTAGCAATAGACATTGGGAGATGACAGAAAAATATAAAATAAATATAAATATGAAATTTCAATTACATAAACTTTATACCTTGTATGAGCCTGGAAAGACTTTTGAAGCTCCCTTAACAAGGCCAGCACATCCAAGTGTTCTTATAATACTTTCCAAGTTTTTCATGCCTTTGATGATAAAACATGCAGCTATTTTCAGAACATGGGGCAATTCCTCTGTTCAGCTATCTTGGGAGGAGGGGTTGTCTGTCAACATCTGTTTTCTAATGGGAAGCAAAGCAGCCTAACATGCTGGTTCCATGTTTCCACAACAGTTGAAGGCTTGAGAGTCTCTTACCTTGAAACATGGTAGGAAGAAAACATTCTCACCGCAGGCTCATAATCTTTTCAACAAAGCCTTCTAGCCCAAGGCTTGCTTAGTTTAAACCTGTCTTTGCTACCATACGTACATTTTTGCTATTCAATGTGATATTATCCATTCCAGAGTTAGTTTTCCAGTTACTTTACATTGTTTGATGCAAGCTCTCTAAGTCTTTTTGCATTATGAAGAGATATCCTGGTTTCCTAATGTTTCCTCAACTTTTGCATACATATATTCCTGGGGTAAGATTTGCTAGACTTATTCCCTTGTGTATGTGGAAGGTCAGGATATGACTAATCTGCATTCTAACTTCCCTCTAAGATTTCCATTTAACAGGATAGGAAGTGGCCACCATAGAATCATCTTTAAAAAATCATATGAACTACAAGGTCAGTGCTCTGATGGATTTGAAATCATATTTTAGTTATGCTGTGTAAATTCATTCAACACATAATATACTTTGCTGTCTCACCAAAGGCTTCTGCAAAAAGCATCAAATGTACCAATAAAGAGGAAAAAAATCTGAATGCACAAATCACTTCAAAACATAGATCATCATTTCCTTGGTATTTTTTTTTCCTGCTTCTCCCTAAATGGGCCCTGTAGTGGGCATGGTACTTTACTATATTTAAATAGTTTTTATTAGGTTGGATTTCAGAATACAATTGGGATTGACCAACGATGGCTGTCTCACACTACTGGCAACAAGAAACTGGTCATTAGGTTGCATGCCTTAGCAGTTCCAATCTGGTGTTGAAGACCTGGAGAATTTCTAGAGAGCTGCTGTCTCCAGAAATGGTTCACATGAAAAACCAAATAGAGTTGGCTCTGATATCAGTGAAGGCACCACCTGGGGCAGCAATGGACTATGTGAAGTTGCCAGTGAAAATGATGTCCAAGAAAGGGGAAAAAAGGAATCCTTTATCATTTGATCTAAGCTATTACCAAGGCACCATTCACATTTAGGGTTCCATCTCCCACATCAATCAAGCACTCAAGACAGTCCCTCAAAAAACACATCCACAGCCAAACCAATGTAGACAATTTTTGCATCGAGACTCTCTTTCCAAGTAATTATAGCTTATGTCAAGTTGACAAAGCTAAATTAAAACTCAGACATTTCTGGAAGATGCTCTTCCTAGAAATCCAATTTTCCTCTGAGCTCTAATAGTAGTCTCTGTGTTATTCAGTTTCTAGTTCAGTGGTTACCAATGCTGTGATCTTTTAATACAGTTCCTTGTGTTTTGGTAACCTCCAACCATCAAATTATTTTCCTCACTACTTTATATATAATTTTGCTACTGCTATGGGTACACTGATATGCAAATATATGTGATTTCTGATGGTCTGAGGTCATTCCACTGTTCTAGTAGTTTGCATGTTTGTTCATTCATTAGTGACATCGTAAAGGAGGCATGCCTCACATCTGAAGGCCTAGTTATCCGCTCACGTTTCCCCTACAGAATACTCTTAACAAACATTGGAAAGCTAAGCTGGATAGTGATTAGATAATTATCATCTTCCATCATAATTCAAAGAAAATATTTTAGACTGTTTTTCATTTTAGATTCTAGAGTACATAGAATAATGTATTTTAAAGACATACACACACTCATATGTACAAACACACATACACACTAAAATGTATGAGACATATACAAAATAAATGTTGCTAAAGCTGAGTAACTAGAGGGCTCCAGGTATTTGTTAACCAAAATTGCAAAGTTTAGTGTTCAACTTGCTCACTTTCTTCGACAACAGAGAGCACAATATGTGTTCCACCTGCTAGAGCCCAGCCACCCGCAGAACGCCCATCTGAGCACCATCCAGCTTGATAACGCCTTGCTTCCAAATGCTACACCTGCTGCAACAGTCCATCCTTTATTTTGACATTTAGGGTTCTTTTCCCCACTTTCGTGATGAACTCCACTTTTGCTTTGCACTGGATAAAGGCCTCTGTTTCCAATAGATTTCCTTTTGTCAATCATCCATTTCAAAATTTCTCCTCAGCTGTCACTGTGTTCGCTTTCATCTTTGTACTCATATGTCTCAAAGGCTGTTTTGTATTAGTTATTCTTAAGGTATGATCCAGTCCACTTCCTTTGTCAATGTATTTTTGGTGTATCCAGCAGCTGGATCCACCCTTTTTAAAGAAGTCTTTTATCCCTGTACAAATATATAAATAAATACACTTGGAGAGATTTCTAAGGAAGTTGTAGAAATCTAAGACTATAAAGAAAATTTAGGATACTGTGTGACTTGGTTTAAAAGCAAAGAAAAAGTGTAATGGGCTCATATTAGATCAAATTATAGTTATTTGTTCTTCCTACTAGATACATTTTATCGATACATATTTATGAAAAACCCTCCATATGCTGTACACCATAATACAGCACAGTTGGTGTACATCGAACAACACACAATATTCTCCCATGAGCACTTGAAATCAGTGTCAGAGAAAATAAGCAAATGAATAATGAAATGTCTGAATGAAGTGAGTAAATGAAGTGTTTATATGATTATCAGGTGGCTAGACTCTAAAGCTTGAAACATCAAGAAATAAGTTCACTGAAGTTAAAACTATAAAGAAGTCTTATCATGCCACTGGGAATTCTCTATGAGCTGTCCACAGACAAATATGGGTTTTCCTTCTCTGTAGTAAAGAGAAAGAAACATGTTGATTCATAATCTGGTTCTGAAACTCAAACAGAGCAGTTCTCAATCTGTGGGTTGGGACACTTTTTGTGGGTCACAAATCAGATATCCTGCAGATCTGATATTTACATTATAATTTGTTACAGTAGCAAAATTACAGTCACAAAGTAGCAATGAAATAATTTTACGGTTGGGAGTCACCTCAAACCTAAATAAGGTTCCTCAAATAAGGAACGGTAGGAACTGGCTCGTTTTGTGTGTCGGCTTGACACAAGCTAAAGTCATCAGAGAGAAGGGACCCTCAGTTGAGGAAATACCTCCATGAAACTATAAGGCTCCCAGCTATAAGGCTCAATTGTGATCAACAGGGAAGGGCCTAGCCCATTGTAGGTGGAAGCATTCCTGGGTTGGTAGTCCCTGGTTCTATAAGAAAGCAGTCCGAGCATGCCAGAATCAAGCAAGCAAGCAAGCCAGTAAGCAGCACTCTTCCATGATCTCTGCATCAGCTCCTATCTCCAGGTACCAGCCCTGTTTGTGTTCTTGCCTGACTTTGTCCAGTGACCTGAAAGTGTAAGCCAAATAAATCCTTTCTATCCAACTTAGTTCTTGGTTATGAGGTTTTATTGCATCAATAGAAACCATGACTAAGACACTGTATTAAAAGTTTTATCATTAGAAAAGTTGAAAACCACCACCGTTCTAACAAATGACATATCAGATCCCATTGGTCACATACATCATGTGTTCATCTTGAAACAAGGAAATGTTACTCTTTTCCATTCCTGAAGAAGTAAAGGACATGTAGGAAAATTTTAATAAATGCCTATTTTTAACTATTTACAGAAAACAAACAAACATAAGAAAATCATGTTTTCCACATAAGTCCAAAAGTACCTCTGAATCCTTTATGCACTCCAAACCATTTATAGTACATTTCTTCTTCATAAGAGATTAGTTGGATGAGAATCTATGACATCATATTCTGTACTACTTTCCATGATATTTATAATTTTTAACTTTTTATGTCATTTTCTCTTCTTTTTCATTAACTTATTCATTTATTCACTTTTCAGCCTGATCACAGCTAACTCCTCCTCTCTGCTCCACCCCTATGCACACAGCCCCTCCCCATCACTCCTCCCCTTCTCCTCTGAGAAGGGAAGCTCCCCTGAGTACCACCCTACCTTGGCATATCAAGTCACTGCAGAACTAGGCACATCCTCTCCGCACTGAGGCCAGACAAGGTGGCTCACTTAAGGGAACAGGATACACAGGCAGGTAACAGATTCAGGAACAGTCCTCCCTCCAGTTGTTGGGGGACTAGCATGAAGACCAAGCTGCACATCTGTTACAAATGTGTAGCGGGCATAGGTCAAGCCCAGGCATGTTCTTTGTTGATGGTTTAGTTGCTGTGAGCCCCCATGGACCCAAGTTAGTTGACTCTGTTAGGGTTTTTTGTTGTTGTTGTTGTTTTGTTTTTGTTTTTGTTTTTTTTTTTTTGGTTTTTTTTATTCTTCACCCAACTCTTCCACAAGACTCCCGAGCTTGGTCTAATGTTTGCCTGAGGGTCTCTGCATCTGTTTCCACTGGCTGCTGGGTGTGGTCTCTCAGAGGACAGTTATGCTAGGCTTCTGTCTGCAAGTATAACAGAGTATCATTAAGAGTTGGACGTCGTGGGGGGGGATACTCGAGGGTGGGGAGGTGAGGTACAGGGGAGGGTGGGTGGGGGTACACCAACGTGGAGGCAGGAGGAGAGGGGAAGGGATAGTGAGTTCCTGGGAGGGAGGGGGGGGGAAATGGGGTAAGGAGAGAACATCTGCAATGTAAAAAAAAATTTCCAATAAAAAATTTCCAATAAAAAAAAAAGAGTGTCAGGGACTGGTTCTTGCCCATGGGATGGGTCTATAGTTGGACAGACATTGATTAGCCATCCCCTCCATATGTTACATCCTCAGTTTGTGAATAAGAAATGTTACACTCATTTTCTGGACTATCACAAGCCCATAATCAAGGTGACCTTCCCAATGTGAGTTTCTCTCTCTCTGTCTCTCTCTCTTTCTCTCTCTCTCTCTCTGTCTCTCTCTCTGTCTCTCTGTCTCTCTCTGTCTCTCTGTCTCTCTCTCTGTTTCTCTCTCTCTCTCTCTCTCTCTCTCTCTCTTCTCCTCTTCCCTGATGTGTTGGTGGATGCACTTTCTTAGGGATGCAGTAGTTTAGAGTGATAGTTGCTTAAAGCAGCTGACCAGTGTTCCATAGATTTTCCTTTCCTTTTCAAGGGCAGAATGGTCACTATAGCTGGAACTTCTTTGGTTGATATGCTATTTCTGAAGCTCTGGTAGACCGAACTGTTCTGTTATGTACATACACAGCATGAGTTCTAGATTGCTTGAAGTCTTGGATCTGATTTTCTATCACCAAAACAGGATATCAACCCATCTTTAAAGTTGTGCTTTCATATTATTTACTGAAACGTCACAGAGTCACAATTTCATTTACAATTGCCAGAGAAGATAAAACGTAGAGCACATGCAGCCCCTGCACACTTGTCCACATTAGTGAGTATGAGCAAATACCAATCTGTTCAAGAAATGATTTTACATGGTTTGCTTCCTCCACTCTTTGAAGGCTAAAGCACCATTCATGAATGAGAAGATATCTAATAATGAAGACACAACTTTTATAAAAATAACTATTTTTTAAATGTTTCACTTTAAAATCAAAACAGGAATTCCCTTACTTGCTAACATATATTAAGTGTTTGAATTCTCTTTAAAGTGAATTGGAGAAGGAAGTCTATATTGGGGGTGGGGAGCTACAAATAGCTTCATGTACATTGCACAATGGAATAGTACCTCATTGTTCCAATAAGGGTTTGTTTCCAAAAAGTGGATAATTCAAAGCAACTGCTACCTCCCTAGTGCCTTGTTATTTTGTAATGAAAATAGCTGATGGTTCAAACATAGTTCACTGACCCTCTTGTAGTTTTAATTTTTTGTTTCCTCCACTCAATTTCTGTGACTCAGTTGTTTCAAGATGAAATGCAAATAGAGCTAAGAATCATGATACTCAGCCATCAGCAACTGACTGGCAAGGAAAGCTTATATGAACTTCAATGACCCATGTGAGTGAGCAGCCATTGTTTCTTCCACAGGTTTTAATAATAGTTCTGTTGGATGTTTATTGTTTCCCAGTGAGGCTGGACATAGCTTTTCCACATTTAATCTGCAGCTGTTCTTCATATGGTGGTGTTCCAGAAAGGATCAGCAGTCTGCTAGCCCTGTGAGAAAGTGGGCAGGGTATGAAAAAACTCTGTCTTCCATCATTTCCTGCCTCTTCTCTTCTAAGAACATTTGAAACAGAAGGGTAAATGGTTTCATCCTTAAGAAACTGCTTTCTTCCATCCTTTCTCTTCTTTTCTGCTGCTCCAAGTGAAGTAATGGTTCTACAGGTTCTTATGTCTGGGCATGAAAAGGACAGATTTACTGTGACAGTATACCATAGGCAATGGTAGAAGCCATACTCTTCATAATAGCTGGCCATTATTTCATTTAATGACTATCTGTCCAATATCCAACATAAGCTTGTGAAAGAATATCGAAGAAACAGGAAAAATCTAGCTTCCTCTACCTGCTAAGTTTGTGGTTTCATTGAGATAATAGACCCAATCTAATATTTTTTTAAAACAATAATATTAATTACTTCAAACAAATGTAGGTGTCTTGGGCAGGAAGTCTGCATAATCAAAGTCATGGCTCTTAATCAAGAACTTGACCCCAGTATTCTAGGAATAGGTCTTTACCTATGGTCATTTTGTAGTGCCTTTCAATTAGCAAATCACAGTGTTTAAGAAATAGAGTTTTCTAGCCAAGGGAAGACTTATTCTTGCTTCTCTCTGTGTCTTCTGTATATCTCAGTTTCCAATTCTGGGAAAGAAGGATCAGACCATAATTTTTAATCATGGATTTTTAAATAGCAAATTGAGAGGAAAATACTAATATTAAAATATTAGACACTCGGATATTGCTCAGTGAGTAAAGTACTTTCTAGGAAGCAAGAGGCCTTGTATTTGGACTCCAGCACCCACGGACATGCCAGGCACAGCCACACATGTCTGCAACCCTGGGGTGGAGAGGCAGCTGGGTCTGAGGTTCTTGCTGGTCAGCTAGTCTTGCCAAAATAGTGAAGCTTGAGTTCAGGGAAATAGTCTATCATAACAAACACAGTAGAGAATGATTAAGGAAAATGTCTCAACAAAATCCCCTGGTCTTACATGTGCTCACATAGGCAAGCATACCAACGCATATACACACACACACATACCATATAACACACATGAAAATGTTAAATGAACACATTGCGACAATGCACTATAATTGAAATACACTGTATTTATGTTTATATATATATATATATATACACATATGAGCACAAAATAAATTAAATATGATAAGCAATGCCTTATGAGACTGTTTTGAGGATACTTGAGAACAATTGCAAATTACCCTCTCTACTTTAAATATTCACAAATGATAGTTACTACCTCCTTTATCCTAACTGAATTAAAAATTGGGACACAGGCCCTTAACTATCTAATACAAAGAGAAAGCTCCTTAGCATAAAGGACATCATTGGAGATGGCTTCAAGATGACAATCCAGGTAGAAAGGAATATAACTATATTTGAAGCAAAGTAAGCAAATGATACAAAGATAAAATTAAAGCATTTTAGGTACCCAATGAAGCTTATTAGCAAGGTATTACAAGGCCTGCATCCACATACATTTTTATCCACAACATCTATTCTAGCAGCAGTATGGCAACAAGAAGTTATAGGCAGAGACTATGAGGAGGAGGTTCTTGCCTTGGCACTGGCAAGATCACTTTGGAACAATTCTAAAGTGAATTTCTTCAGCAAGAAGTGTTCCAATGTTCTTCTGAATGCAATCTCTCTTAATTATATTCCCAGAAAATCTATGTCCTGCCCAATGTTCCCTTTTTGCGCTTTGTATGAAAGCTGCTATATCATGACTTTTTTCTTAGGAGCAGTGCTTTTCAGTGAGGAGACATACACCAGTGACTGTAGATAGTTTCGATTTTCACAAGTAAAAGCTAGGATGCTGTTAAATGATGCATACTCCATACAGACTGTGGACTTCTACCCCCCAATAACAGGGTCTAGCTCAAAATATCAGTAATTCTCAGGTAAGAAGCTACTCTACAATGTATATTTATTTTCTTTTTCTTCATTTTTTTTTGTTTTTTATTTTGTTAATTTTTTTGTTTGCTTGTTTGTTTTTTATGACAGCATCTTATTTAGAAAGGCTGGTTTTGAACTCATTATAGAGCTGATTACTAGACTGGCGCTGAACCTCTAATTCTCTGACCGCCACAAAATTGCTGAGATTACAGTTGTGTGCATGATACCTCAAGACACTGTATTTCTTTGCAGATATCTCATTTACATTTATCTTAAATTCCTAAACACGTTACTATATAAAATTACATTCACTGGAAAATTTAATAAATACCAAATCCTAACAATAAATATCCCTTTGGATATTACTCACAGAACTCATTAAATGTAAAAAGGTTGAGGTCGTACTTACATAAAACCTTCTTCATCCCTATATTCTGATGATATCTTTGGTAATGGGAAGGTACTCGGAAGACTACCAAAAAAAAAAGAAAATCATAAAACAACTCAGACACAAAAACTTTTGATCTACAATCTTTTTAAACATTATTTTATTTATTTGCATTAGAGCCATTACCCCCTTTCCAATTCCCCCTACACAGTTCCTCATCCCATTCCTTCTCCCCGTTGCCTCCAAGAGGTTGCTCCCTCCTACCAGACCTGCCCCTTCTCTGGGGCCTCAAGTCTCTCCAGGATTAGGCTCATCTTCTCCCCCTGAGGCCAGACCAGGGAGTCCTCTGCTATATATGTACTGGGAGCCTTGGCCCAGCCTGTGTATGCTGCCTGGTTGGTGGCTCAGTCTCTGGGCGCTCCTGAGGTAAAGGTTAGTTGAGGTTGCTGGTCTTCCTATGGGGTCATCCTTCCTTTTAGCTTCTTCAATCCCTCCCCTAGTTTGACCATAGGGGTCCCCAACTTCAGTACAATGGTTGGGTGTAAGTATCTGCGTCTGTCTCAGTCAGCTGCTGGTAGGGTCTTTCAGAGGACACCCATGCTAGGTCATGTCTGTAAGCACACCATAGCATCAGTAATAGTGTCAGGTCTTGATGCCCCTACTCCCATGAGATGAATTCCAACTTAGGCTGGCCATTGGACTGTCTTTCCTTCATCTCTTCTCCTTTTCTGCCCCTGCAATTCTTTTAAACAAAAACAATTCTTGGTCAGAAATGTTGACTGTGTGTTGGTGACCCTGTTCCTCTACTTAAGGCCCTATCTTCTGGAGGTATACTCTTAGAGTTTCCTCTTTCCATTGTTGGACATTTTGGCTAAGGTCATCCTCATTGAGTCTTGAGAGTCTCTCACCTTCTTGGTCTCTGGTACTTTCTATAGTGTCCTGTCTTCTCCCCACTCCTGCCAGGCTGCATATTTCATTCATTCTCCTGGCCCTCTGGGCTTCTTTCATTTTCCACCCCGTATCTGATTCTGTTCCTAGTTTCCCTCCTCTTCCCCTCTCCCAGCAAGGTCCGTCCCTCCCTCTGCCTCTAGTGATTATTTTCTTCCATCCTCTAAATGGGATTGAAACATCCTTACTTGGGTCTTTCTGCTTGTTAAACTTCTTTACAGTTGGATAATATCCACTTATCAGTGAGTACATACCATTCATGTTCTTTTCAGTCTGGCCTACCTCATTCAGGATAATATTTTCTAATTCCATCTATTTGCCTGCAAAATTAATGATGTTCTCGTGTATAGCTGAATAGTATTCTATTGTGTAAATGAACCACATTTTTAGTATCCATTCTTCAGTTGAGGAATATCTTGGTTGTTTCCAGCTTCTGGCTATTACAAATAAAGCTGCTATATGAACATAATGGAGCACATGTCCTTGTGGTGCGGTGGGGCATCTTTTAGGTATAAGACCAAGAGTGGTGTAGCTGGTCTTCACATAGAACTATTTCCAATTTTCTAAGGACCTCCAGATTGATTTCCAGAATGGCTGTACCAATTTGCAATCCCACAAGCAATGGATGAGTATCTATCTAGTTCCACATCCTCACCAGCATGTACTGTCACTTGAGTTTTTGAGCTTAGCCATTTTGATTGGTGTAATTTAGAATCTTAGGGTTATTTTGATTTCCATTTCCCTCGTGACTAAGGAGTTGAACATTTCTTAAACCTGCCTGCTAAATATGCTACAGCAATAGTGGCACAAAGCTGTGACAGTAACCAACTAATATCTGATTTGACTTAAGACCCACTCTACATGATGCAACTCATACCTGACACAGATTGGATGACTCAAACTCAAAGACTAGATAGCTCAGAGACC